>OZ012662.1:71146883-71394714 GCA_963942545.1 Oxycera nigricornis
AAGACGTCAAGGATATTTGATCCTTAAAATATTAGAGCGCAACACTCCTCCGTTTTTGAGAAAAACGTCCTTAAAGTTTTTAGCGTTGCTAATGTATTATTAAGTTTTCACAACTGGCAGAAGCATTCCGGTGTAGGTAGCAAAGGTACTAGCACGCGATCAAGGGGTCGTGTGTTCGATCCCCGGTCGGGGTATTGATTTTCTTTTTGAATTATTGTCGGTCGTCGTCGTGTGTTCGATTACCGGGGTGAGTATTGTTTTTTTGAATAATTGTGAATGTAATTTTTTTATGGTGAATCAGCAATGTTCACTTACAAATACATTTATTTTTCCAAAACAGCAAACTGTTCGTTCATTTAGATATGTAAATTATACTGAAAACTCATTGTTGAACGGATAGAGTCTTAAAAACTGTTGTAATCGACGCAAAATCATAGCTAATGGTAAGATCATCCTTTGTTCCTCGAATCAATCCTGCTTCCTCTTCGTGCCTCAAAGCCAAGTCGGCAAAAGGCAACAAACCAGGGTGGCGCCCAACGTGGCCATGAATGCTATGATGTTGAATAATTGACCACCATAACATTTATGACTCGATACAATGTGCGACACCGTGGTTTATTGGCTGGCATAAATTCTGTCACACAATTTCAAATGCGCGCTTTCTCAGAAATCACCCTGGAACTGTACCGTTATGTTACAATTTATAACAAATGAGCTGTACTGCGTAATATTCCGATCAGTTTGGTAACAGTTTTTGACTAGTAATCATGGAATGGGGCGTGAAAGAAAATCGTATCGCTATAATAGCACTCCATTAGTGTGGCAAAAGTGCTTCTGGAATTTTAAATTTGTTGAAACCGCTCAAAATAACAAAAAGCTTTATTTATCGTGCAATAGAAAGATTTAATGAGACCTCAGGCATAGATTATAGAGCAAGGACCAGTCATCCACGTAACGTTAGAACAGCCAGTGCCATCAAAGCTGTCCGAAAGCGCATCCGTAGAAATCCACTACGCAAACAAAAAATTTTGTCGTGGGAATTGGAAATCTCCACAAGATCGATGAGTAGACTCATTCGAGATGATCTTCATATGAAGGCTTATCGTCGGTCAACTGCCCACATGTAGACTCCATGGTTAAAGGAAATAAGATTGGAAAGATGCCAGCGTCTCTTGCTTTGGCACGCAACTGATGGGCATGAGAACATCCTCTTTACCGGTGAAAAAAAAATTTACTGTGGAGGAAGTTTTTAATAAACAAAATGATAAGGTTTATTCAACATCATCAGAAGAAGCTAAAAAACGGTTCCCAGAGTGCAACGAGGCCATCATCCAGCTTCTGTAATGGTTTGATGGGGTATATCCCATAAAGGTGTCACAACACTCCATTTTTGCGAAAAGGGAGTCAAAACTGGTGCGGCGGTGTATCAAACCAATGTGCTAGAAGGTGCTGTGTAACCTTTATCGTTCACTCTTCGATGGACAACATTGGGTCTTCTAGCAAGACTCTGCTCCTGCTCACAAAGCAAAGAGCACACTGGAGTGGCGAAGCAACAACATTCCTGCTTTTATTGCACAAAAAGATTGGCCATCCGGGAGCCCAGATTTAAATCCGCTGGATTATGCTTTGTGGACAGAGTTAGAGAACAAGTCCTGTAGAACTCCCCACCGTAACTTGGACAGTCTTTCTATCGAAGCAACTATAAAAGGGAAATAAAAGAAATCTTGGCACCAAAAATGAAACAAAAGTCTACATACAGCTTAATGTCTGTTCAAGTAATTTTCTTTGTGCATGTTTTCATTGAATTGTGAAATTCGTAATAGTGTTAACAGCTGACGGCGCGTTGATAAGTAATTTTCAAATTGTTTAAAGTGATCATAGCTCCGATTAGGAAAGAAATTTCTGAAGATGTTAGAAAAATAATTGTGAGCCTTAGAAAAGAAGGGCGAAATTATCGTGAAATCAGCAAAATAGTGAACAAACCGCGATCAGGTGTTCAAACTGTAATTTCAAATTACCAGTTGTCGAAATCATTTGAAAATAAGCCTGGAAGTGGAAGATCGCGAAAGCTGATCGATCGTGAAGAGGGAAGTGTACTCGCAGAAATACAAAATAATCCTCGTACGTCATCAAAGTAGTTGACTGATGGCATCAAGGAGGTTGAGGACAAACACATACATCCTATAATTGTGCGTAGAGTTTTCCACCGCAATGGCTATTTTAACAGGACACCGCGGAAAAAACCATACATTAGTAAGGCAAATGAAAAAAACGACTCGAATTCGCAAAACTACATGAAGGCAAGCAAGAATTTTTTTGGAATAGCGTCTTGTTTAGCGACGAGAGTAGGTTTAATATTTTCGGAAATGACGGAAGGCAACGAGTGTGGAGGAAATCAAACGAAGGCCTCAAAAAACAAAATTTAATTGGTACAGTAAACCATGGGGGTGGAAGTGTTCTTGTATTGGGGTGTATGTCGGCGGCGGGGGTGGAAAATTTAGTTATTATTGACTGTAGTATGGACCGTATGGTATATTTGGATATAGTTAAAGCTAATTTGAAACAATCTACGCAAAAATTGGGGCTAGGACCATTTTGGGTGTTCCAACAAGACAATGACCCCAAACATACCGCGCAGATTGTGAAAGAGTGGTTGATATTCAATATTCCAAAACAACTCCATTCTCCACCCCAACCTCCGGACTTAAACCCAATCGAACATTTATGGGAACATGTGAAGCGCCAAGTTCAAAACCACAAAGTTTCGAATAGATCCGAACTTATTTCCGTTTGTTGCGGATCAATTCTCATTTTTGTAGTTCACTTTTTCATTTCTTCCAAATTTGGAATATATTCAAATTTCCCTCAGTACACGTCCAAATAATCAGCATTGGCAGTACTAAATCCCAATTAAGTAATCCACCACACGCGCTGTCTCTCTTGAGAGGTGAGTTCAAGTGATCGAGCGCGAATCGGTTCTCTTTGCATGCTATCGCCCTCTGATTGGCCGAAAACATTTTGGCATATTACCATATATGGTAATAAACGAAGCAAAAATGCTTCGTCGTGTGATCGCGGTGAATTGTAGGAGGTGAGTTGAGGATGAGAGTGAACACGGAGAAGTCGTCGCGGTGGGTGTACTTTGATGGAACGCGAATTTTCCGGGCATTTTAAAAACGTAGCAACGAGTCCGCCTGAGAATTAGAGATTTGATCGTGAAATGTGCGCAACTGGTTCGAGCCGAGCATTTTGTTGGTTGATCATACGCGTGGCGAGTAGCAGACTCCGAGTCGTAATCTTGTGCGCCGTAGTCGCGAGAATTTCGCAATTATTGGCCAGGAGGCTAGAAGCAAGTAGCCCCGTCGCTGCGAACAAAAATAAAACATTGGACCGCGAGGAGTCCGCAGACGTTCAATAAATTTGTGGAGCCCGCGCCCGGACTGCGAACGGAATTGGTGCGTCCTGGTTTGATTTCGTTGCGCGAAAAAGGCGAAGGAGACTTCAAGGTGCCAAGGCTGAGGAGTCGAGTCGCGAACACTCACAGATCGCCTGCGTTTTACGTTATGCGGTGGGAGTCGGGATCGGAAGGAACTGGCTTCCGTTCGATGCAGGCTTGAACGAGATTCCGCCGCCTGGCAGGGCTCGTGTGGTGCAACGGCAAAAGCGCCAGGAGTGGAGTTGTTGATTTGCCTGGGAGTAAGTATGTTGCGATCGTAGCGTGAGGCCGCAGCACTTGTGGTGAAGGTGTACGGAAAACGAAGGAACGCCTTGCGAAACGGCCAAGACGAAAGGCGGCAACGCAAGGGAGCAATCCTCGAAAGTCCGATTCGAGGAAAGTGAAGTGGAAATACAGCTCGCCGGTGGTGGTGATCGCCGCGACACAATTGTCGGGCTCAGCGATAAAGTGTACAGGAAGCCCGGGACACCGGATCGAGCGTTCGACATGCTGACGGAACGAACTTGTGTGATGTCATTGAGAAAACATTTAAGGAGATATGGCCTAACTTGGCGTACCAGTATGAAAGCCCAACACATTAATTTCGATGTTTCGACCTCACTACCTGAGTGTTTGCAATTTTAATTTCACTCTTCGATAAAAATTAAAATTTGAGTGTTTCATGTGAAAGCTCTTTGTAATAAATACTTGTATAAAATATCTATCGTAAGTAACTAAAATCAGTTAGAAACACACCATTTAAGAGATTCATTTGTTCTATATACAAAAAAATATATATAAAGTGAACATAATATGAAGTGAGTTTTTTCATGGTTCTCCCCTCCTCAGCATGTGCGTGATTGGGTTTTGTTCGGTTATTAACGTGTCCTTTTGATGTTTTTTTCTTGATGTGAATTTTATTAGCCCACGACCCGGTGAGCTAGCCGGTTTTCAAAACATTGGTGGGTGCTCCGCATTGGTGGGTGCTCCGCACGTGGGCCTCCTCTCGGCGGTCATCGTCCATGTTGCGTCCGAAGTGGCGGGGCACATGGAGGATGATTGGCTGGGAGGGAGGTGAGTGAATGCGGGGCACGCAACACGTTCTTCATGAAGAATGGGGAAAAATTACACGAGAAATCACTAAAAATTTAGTCGATTCCATGCCAAGCCGACTGAAAGCTGTAATTTCTTCCAAAGGAGGCTCCAACAAATATTAGTTTTTAAGATAACTGATGTTAAAAATGACTGTACGTAGACTTTTGTTCTTTTTTATTTTATGGCATTTAGTTATTTTTGTTTTATATTAAGTTGCACTGAATGGATACATATTTTTTGGACTTTAGATAAAAAACGTTCATTGTTTTCATTATTTTTTATACTTTTTGTTGAAATCAGACCTTTAGAGGGTACGTAGACTTATGTTCATGACTGTATATATCTCGTCGTCTCAGATTTGAATGAAGTTTGGCACATAAGTAGAATACGTCAAGGATATTCCTTAAAATATTAGACTGCAACACCCCTGCCCGTTTTTCAGAAAGCCCCGCTAAAGTTTTTAGTGTCGCTTATGAATTAGCAAGTTTTTGCATCTGACAGAAGCGGTGTAGTGTAGGAAGCAGCGCGACTAGCTCGCGATCGTGAAGCCTTGTGCTCGATTCACGGCCGGAAGTCCTTTTTGCTGATTTTTACAAATTTTTCGTGTAATCACTTTTCAACTGGACATATCTACACAAGTTTAATAACATGGAGCCTATTTGGAACGACCATAGAAAGGACATACTGTATCATTTTATTTGAGATCAAAATCATTACCTTCTGCAATGTTATTTTTTGCTACTGTAGACCCAAACGTACGAAAAGTAAGAAAAAAATCGTCGTTCTTAGGGGGGGAGGGTAATTTGTACAATGTTTTTGTGATTTTTTTGTGACGACACAGTAAAAATCTCTTTATTAAAACCAATGGTACATTAAAGTATGACATTCGAAGAATATTGTATAAAATTTTCACGAAAAAAGAAAAATACGGCAATGGCAGCAATTATTCGGACGTGTCTCGGAAAAAAGTAGAATTGCGGTGCCCCTCTTAACTTGGTGTTGGATCAACTAAGATCAAAAAATTAAAGATCATTCGTAAGATAATAGTTTTTCCCAGGTAACGCTGAGAGGGTTTTTTGAAATTTCAATTTTTCACTTTTTTTGGAACACTTTGAAGAGAAAAACGCGATTTTTTGCGAAAAAATCGGCTAATATGTTATTGTAAGATAAAAATTATTAACAAATTTGAAAAAAGCTCTCCAGCGTTACCTTGTAAATTATGTGCAGAAATGGTGTTCAAAATTTCAAAAGGATCGGTGCAGTAGTTTTGAAGTTATGAGGGGCACCGACTTTGAAAACGTAAGGTGTAGGAAAAATGCTTTAAAGTTATAAACACTAAAAAAATCTGGTATAAAACGTTCATAAGCGAATTTTGTCGGCTTACCTCACACTCGTCAATTTTGCTCCAATCAACTTGAAATTTTGACACAATATTCTTGAGATATTATGCATTCAGTTAAAAAAATGCGAAAAAAATTAATACTTACGACATCCCCCCCCCCCTTTACCCTCCATTTGGCACATGGGTCCAGCCAGAACTTTTTCGATTTCAATTGTAATTTTAATATATTTCTGATTGAGTTATCGTCTTCAAATTTTCTGAGTTTTCCTAAATATTCATTGTCTATCATATTTGAAGGCATTTTCGAAGATATGAAGAAAAGAAATAACGATACAAACACTACATTTGCAAGCCACGGATGGTTTGATCGGTTTAAAGAAAGCGGATTTCATTATGTCTGTATATCGGGAGAGGCGGCAAGTGCGGACATTGATGCTGCGAACAAATTTACAGAAACTCTGGCAAAGATAATCAAAGATGGTAATTACTTGTCGGGGCAAATATTCAACGCTGACGAGATTGCACTTTTGAAAAAAAAAATGCCTGATAGAACCTATATTTCTACCACGATGAAATCAATCCCGGGCTTTAAAATCGCAAAGTATCGGGTGACTTTACTTCTTGGTGGCAATCTTGCTGGATATAAATTAAAACCCTTGATGATATAACACAGTGAAAACCCACATGCTTTTAAAGGAACTAAAAAAAACAGCACTTCCTGTCCAATCCCCATCAAATCGTAAGGCTTGAGTAACAGCTTCCGTATTTAAAGATTGATTCACAAAGTGCTTTATTCCAAAAGTTGAGAACTACTGCAATAAAAATGAAATACCATTTAAAATCTTGCTTTTAATAGATAATGCTCCTGGTCGCCCTTCTCATCTCGAAAGTATTAATGAGCATGTGACAACCCATGATCAGGGAGTAATACGAGCCTTTAAAGCATACTACTGTGATGATTGAGGATCGCCATGTGATGAGGTAGGATCGCCGAATGATGATGTTTGTGATCCTTTGATGTGGTGGTCTCTGCCATAACGACTACAGAATTCCTTGAAGAAAAAATCCGAAAAAGAAATATTATAATAGGGTTTTTTCAATGATAAAAAGGCCGGCACAATTTTTATGCCACTGGCCGAGGAGTATATTTGCCGATTGTACGCATCACCTGAAGTGTCGAATTATTGGCACAATCCAGCCAGACCCCTACATATTTTATATAGGAATGTATGGAATATGATGCATTTGAACACTCGTTGACTAATTCTTTTGGTAATATTTCATTCACACTGTCATTCATTCTTAGCATTGTGTTTATACATGAGCGTAAGTATTCACGACCACACATGTTTGTATTTATGCACAAACATGTGCATCACTTTTATTTTTGTATTCGTATTTATTTCGTTATTGCGTAGTTTTCTTTTCATTTATTTTCGTACCTTATTGCCTTATTCTTTTTCTATTTATATTCGTTCGCGCCAGTTCGTTAGTTAACGTTGAATTCACAATACTATAGTGCTAATAAAACACATTTTACGCGTCATATTCTTGTCAACTTTTTTCCGAATCATAAAAATGTGTGAACAAGTTGAATTTGTTTATAATACGCGATTGCGTACAAAAACTTTGGATAGTGATTTTCACGCCCGATTGACAGAGGCTTTACCTAATGATATTTAACGTAATTCTGAACAAGAAATTGATGAAGATCCATTCAGTTTTGATGACGACGAAAATTATATGGATCATTTGCCTGACGATGATGCATCTGACATTGAAACGGATATGGTAATCGAATCTATTGAAATTATTGATAGTGACGAAGAAATGGAAAAAGAGGGAGAAATGCAAGTTGAAAACCAAAAATTGTTGCAACTGATGCATTTTTATATGGTAAAGTCGGCACCAAATGGAGTAAAAATGAACCATCTGCTGCTGGTCGATTGCGTCATCACAATATTTTGCGTTTCCGAGCTGGATCCACAGAGCAAAAATCGATTCCGACTGAAGTATTCAAAAAAAAAAAATTTCACAAAATATTTCATTCATAATTATTAGCGAAATGAATCGTTATGCAAAAGATGCGATTAAAAAGTGGAATGAGGAAAATCCAGACAAAAAACCAAGAGTCTGGAATGAGCTAACAAGCACTGAACTAGATGCATTTGTTGGTATACTTTTGGCTGCTGGTGTATCACACAACAACATGCTAAAGGCAGAAGTTCTGTGGCATACTGATGGCTTGCCCATATTCCAAGCAGCTATGTCACATATACGATTTCTTGCATTGCTGCGATTTATTCGTTTTGATGATGGACGTACGCGTGCATTTCGTCAAAAATTCGACAAAGCTGCGCCAATTCGTGATATCTAGAATTTTTTTTAATGAAAATCTGGCGAAACAATATGCTCCACATGAAAATTTCACGATGAACAGTTGTTTCCATATCGCGACCGAACTAAATTTACGCAATACATTCCATCAAAACCAGCTAAATATGGCATAAAAGTTTGGTGGGCATCCGATTCCAAAACCAAATATCCATTGCAGGGAAAATTATATACAGGCCGTGATACTGGAGAAGAACGGGAAACCAAACAAGGTGAAAATGTATTACTGTAACTTTCAAAACGGTACACTAACAGCGGCCGTACAGCTATTGCCGATAACTTTTTCACTACATTGGATGGTGTCAAGCGACTAACTTCGCTTGGTATTGCATTTGTGGGTACAATTCGAGCCAATAAAAGATGTGTTACAGAAGAAATGAGAAAGAATCACTCTCGTCCTGTTATTTCGTCTCATTTTGGTTTCCATGAAATGGTTTCAATTTGCAGCTTCCTGCCAAAGAAAAACAAAGCTGTAAATTTACTTTCAACCGTACACTACTCAAAAAACTGTGAGGGTGAAGCAATGAAACCAGAAGCAATTACATTTTACAATGCAAATAAAGGCGGCGTAGATTGTATGGATCAAATGGTCACCCATTTCACAACGAAACGTGCAACAAGACGATGGACTTTGGTTTTTTTCTTCAATATGTTGGATGCGATGGCATTGGCTGCGTTTTGTATTTGCAAAGAAATCGATAGACTTGAAACATCTAATGCAAGACGAATTTTTCTCAATACACTGTCTAAATCATTGGTTATAATCGAATGAACAACATTCACATTTTCAAGCAATATTCTACTCGTTTAGCATTTGAAGCATTCTTTGGTAAACCAATAAGCGTAAGTATTCAATATCATTTGCATTTGTTTTCATTTCACTTCCATTTCAACTTTATCTGTTTTCGACGCCGCTTTCCAATTTCATTTCATTTTGTTTTGTTATTCCACGCGATTTAGATTCCAACACACGTATTTGAAACTCAAAGCAGACTCAAAATATTGGACAAAAAGAGAGGATGCATACTTTGTTCACAGGGAAGCGAAAAACTACGTCGCAAAACTCGAGTTTTCTGCGCAAGATGTTCGGAAGCTGTATGCCAAAACATTCCAAAGTTCCATCTTTGCTTCAAATGCGTTTGATGAATCAAAAAGATAAATACCACTCGCATTTCATCATTATAATATATTTCTAAACATAATATACCTCAAAATAAAACGTGAAAAAAATAATGAAAAAATAAATGTTTTTACCTGTATTTCACCTGTTTTCTTTTTGGCATTTTTTTCTTATTTTTGTCTGAGTACGTTATTAAACATATGCAAAAGGTATTGGGGTAACGAAACTACCAAAAAAAATATCTGCATTTTATATAAATGCATTTCTAAACATGTCCAAAAAGGCAATATTCTCATACGTTTGTATGAAAATATATAAGGGTCTAGCCAGACCACATGTGCCAAACCAAAGGTTATCGAAACATGAGCCAAACGGAGGGTTAAAAACATTGTAATTCTTTACGGAAGCCGGAGCGAAATATTTTATACTAGGTGGGTGAAAAGTAACCTCCTTGACTGTCAGAATGCGCTGTTACTGCAAAAAAAGGTTATGGTGCCTTGAAGTCCGTTCATATTAGACAGACATACCAAATTTCAGTGCGATACTGTGTTTAGTTTTGTTTTGACAGCTGATTGTTGTCGGCGTGTGTGGCATCATGTTGAGTATGGACAAAAACGATTTTAGTTCTCTCATAAAACATTATTTTTTGAAAGGCAAAACGGCGAAGGAAACAAAAGAAAGGCTGGATAAATATTATGGGGCTAATGCTCCGTCAGATTACACCGTCAAATATTGGTTTCGAGAGTTTCGTTGTGGCCGCAACCCTACTACCGATCAAGTCCGCAGCGGCAGGCCCTCCGATGTGATTACAGAGGACACTATCAAAAAATACGTGAAATGGTGTTGGCTGACCGGAAAGTGAAGGTGCGCGAGCTAGCAGATATCACAAAGATTAGTACTGAGCGCACACGCCGTATTTTGGACAATATTCTGCATATGAAAAAGTTATCCTGCCGCTGGGTGCCGCGCATGCTCACTCCTGACCAAAAACACGAACGCGAGCGCACTTCGAAAAAGTGTTTAGACTTGCTGATGCGGAATCGGGCGGACTGTTGGTGTCGATTGGTAACTGTTGATGAAACTTGGATCCACTATTACACAGAACAGAATGAGTGCCCGGCAATGGATTGAAGCCGGCACGAGTGCTCCGAAGCGGCCGAGGGAGGTTCGATGGGTCAGAAGGGTTATGGCATCGGTTTTCTGGAATTGTCATGGCATACTCTCCGTGGACTACCTCGAAAAATGAAAAACCATCAACAGCGAGTATTACTGTACATTATTGGAGCGATTGAAGGCCGAAATCGCTGCAAAACGGCCTCACATGAAGCGAAAAAAAATTGTTTTTGCAAGACAATGCGCCGGCGCACAAGAGCATCGCAACCACGGCTAAAATTAATGACTTACGGCTCCAATTGCTGTCGCATCCACCGTATTCGCCCTCGGACTATTATCTCTTCCCAAACCTCAAAAGATGGCTCATCAATAAAAATCAAGCTCTCGCGAGGAAATCATCGACGCCGCAGGGAAGTATTTTGCAGAGCTTCCGGAAAATTACTTTTCGGACGGGATCAAGAATTTGGAAAATCGCTGGAATAAATGTATCGAGCTAAAAGGGACTATGTTGAATAAAATAAAAAAACAGCCTTTTAATTTTGTGTGTGTTTATTTGGATTCGCTGAGGAAGACCGAACGATTACGGCCAAAAATCGATTCCGAATCCAGATAAACACACACAAAATTGAAAAGGAGTTTTCTTTTTTAAAAAACAAACACACGTAGTATTTTGTGAAGATGAAATCAATTACTAATATAAAAAACATTTTAACAAAAATTCATTCCCAATACTTTTCACCCCACCTAGTAGAACTATTTTTCGGTCAAAATGAATTCAGCTGCCATCATCCTGTGTTTGATGGCACTTTTCTGTTTGTATCATATCTGATCTGGGTACGTGGGATCCACCAGGTACGAAAGTGAAATCGTTCTGATCGCATGAGTTCGTAGATGTTATCGACCCAGACATTTCTGACGCTGATATCAATTTACTTTAAGATTATGAAGAGCTACAGGTGGATATTCCGGGTTCCTTTTCTGGAAACAATTCCAGCTAAGAATGTGATTTTTCATAAAGCAACGTTATTTTGTTGACTAAATTGACTAGAAATTGCCTTCCGTTCAAACGGAATCACGCGCTTTCCTTCCGACCTGTAGAGGATGCAAATGATGAATCCTCCGGCTGCATTACTTATTTCATATCCACATTTTAAAAAATATTTTAGAGACGATGTATTCAAAGACGTGGCAAAGTTCACCTTAATAGGTGTAATTTTAAAGAGGAAATCATTTTAAGTATCTTAGCATGGCATCACTGCTGGCTATCTAGTTTAAGATTGTGTTTTGAGTCAAAAACAAAATATTCTCTAAATGTGGATGATATTTCCCGTTATAGATTCTAGTTCCATAGAAATAATATGAAACTGGTTGACAAATATGACACGAACGTAAACAAAAGTGATCAATTTTGGAAAATGCATTCATTTGCGAAAATAGTTCATGCCGGGTGCTTGGAAAACTAACGAACAAAATCAGTTTGCTGTGATGAACCATTGATTTTTTTGAGACCATGTTTCCCTACGCATGTGGCTAAATCCCGTTGGTTAAAAAAAACTATACTGTGTATTCCGTTCGACTTACCACTAGACTTTGGTCTTTATATAGGTAAAGGTACACAAAAAAATTTTCTTGTTTAATCTGACAAGCTCCATAAAGAAATAAAATGCATTATATTTAAGTGTGTTCAAATATTATCAGAGACATTAGCATTCGGACCATTTATGTTTATGGATAAATTTTACTGCTGTTGCATTGGCAGATAATTTATGTAAGCATCGTAACATCTTCATAACTGTAACTTCCCTAACATCAAGAGTACCCAAAGAGTTTTCATTAGTAACCGATAATAATCTTAAATTTCCAGGAAGAGGCTCATTGCTTCAAGTGAAATGACAAAAATCAAGTTATTCAACAAAAAAAGAATTCACGCGGTCTCTACATCGATTGGTTGGGCAATACCGACTTGTTTGAGTTAATGTTTTCTATTTTTGAAAAAAAATCTTTGTTATCATCCTCATCCCAATCAGTTATCATAAATACAAAACCGACATGGGAGGAGTAGACATATATAACCACAAGAACAAAAATGGGACAGTTCTAATAATCCACCAAATAACAGTGTGTGGAAAATGGATGGCATTAGTTTTGCTATAAGTTACAACACAAAAAAAGAGCCATAATTTTTACAGTCCATAAAAACTGAAATACGGTTTATTTCAATGAAATACAACTACTGCGCTTAAGAACATTATTAGAAGTAAACTCTTATAATCAAAATAACAATCTCAATAATCAAAGAAACAAGCCGTGAGGTGCGACTCTTGAGGTCCACACGGTCAACTTCCCAGTAATATCTACATAAATATTAAACACAATAATAATTATGAAAATAATACTACTTTAAATAATAAAAATGTACCTCTCATGAAAGTTATTGGAATGACTTCATATTAATCATATTAATTGTAACATCTACGCGAGCGTCAATTGATTACGTAAGGATTTTGGTGGATTAGTTTGATTGAATAATCACGTGGATCAATTGGAGGGGGACAGGTTACAAAGCCTTTTTTACGTTATTTGTTATTTTCATATCGATGTTTGAAAGACAAAAGAGCGCTAGTAAAAATGAATGCAGTTTTTGTTATTACGCCCACTGAAGAGATTTTGTCGCGTGATGGTCATTTTGAATAGTTGCGGTCAAAATTGCCAGCACTTCGGCATCGACATCAATGAGACTAATAATTATTTCTTATTTTGTGTGGGTGTTGAAAAACATTGAATATGCAGTCAAAAATAGGTTCAATTGCCTGAAAAAGTTAAAGGTATTATCATTTTTACATGGTGACTTTGAATGATTTTTTATTTTTAATTTTTTTTTGTAATTATTAGAAATTTTTTTGCTGGTTTCTCTACAAAAGTTGATAAAAGTTTATAAATTTTATAACCATTTATTATTGCGATGTGCAAATCAGGTTAAAAATATATTTTTTAAGAAAAAAAACCCTGATTTTCCAAATTTTTTTTTGTATATTAAAAAATGGCTTTACCGATTTTTTTAAAACCATAAAAACATCACAAAAGTGTTAATACGTGTCGATTGACTTGTCATTAAGGTAATGATGCAAATATTACATTTGGTTCGTGAGATATAATGAATGATGTTGGAATATCTCCCACTGGTGATGGGGCGGAGATACCCTAGATGTACTATAATCCTTAAATTATAGTGATTGCAGGTACCTTAAACCTCGCTATAATCCTTAAATTATATCGAGATGTTTAAGGCTCAACTAACTCTACAATCCTTAAATTGTAGAGCGATATATGTACCTACGCTGTAAAACGAAAAGAGGAATATATCGGGAAGACAAATGAAAACACACAATTTACGCTGTAGTTGCTTTGATTGACTCCAGCGAGCGGCGTCAATTTCTTTAATTTATAGATCAATAATTGACCTGTCAGCACAATGCCACTGGCAGGTCAATATTCGTTAGTCTAAAGTACAGATACAAACAGAAGTGGGTCAGCGAAAGTACGAACGGAAATTGGGTAATGTGCATGCTTGCACATTACATTGCTCGCGCGGGTATTCAACCTGGGCATTCCCTCAGATGCATGGTCGTTGCATACCTGGGAATGCGCGGGTTGAATGTACTTAGAAAATATGCGAACATACCGCCCGCCAAGAACCTCTGTTCTTAATCATAATAACCATTATTTAATTTGGCTCCGGAGTTTGGAGATTTAGAGTTTCATCCTGTTCGTACCATCGCGTGATCGCCCTATTGTTACATTTTCCCTTTTTAACCTGACATAGATATAGCAATACAATAATTACAAATGCAAAGATTATATTTGATATGACACTAGATGAACTTAAAGTTATATGATGTGGCTTCCAGATCGCCTCTTGATGCTCATCGAAAGTTCGTTGGGCTTCGTCAATGAGTGCTGAGTAGCCTTCGGATGCCTTGATGATGTTGACCCTTGTAAGTATGGAATCTCGTTCATGCTTCACTGATAGCGGGATTTCTGTCTGTTTGGTGGATATCTGGATAACATCACCACGGCGTTCGAGTTCCGGGGGCGTCTCTCACAGATCTAGCTTGCCTGTGTCGCATCGTGGTGTCTTCTACGGGCACGGCAGGTTGTTCCTTGCTTGGTTCTGATTCGCCGGTTTCTGCCGTCTGTTCAAACTGCTTCGAGGTTTCTTTCTCTGCTGTGGGTATGAGCAATGGGCATATCTTGACGATTGGACGTTCAGTTAGGCGTCCATTGAGACTAATCGTCACGGCTCTTACTAGACCGTCTTTGCCCGGATGTGTTTTAATTATCCTTGCTAAAGGCCATTTAGTTGGAGGATGATTTTCACCTTAGACAAGCACTAGCTGTCCGACGCGTATGTTCTCATGGGCTTGCATCCATTTGGGTCTGTTTTGGAGCCTGGAGAGGTATTCGGTAGACCAACTTTTCCAGAAGTTTTGGACTGAAGCAGTGGTAAGGCGCCATTTTGTTAGGAGGCTGACATCTTCACTGATAGGTTCTTGAGGAAGAGATATCAGTGGTTGTCCAATAAGAAAATGTCCTGGTGTCAGAGCTTGCACGTCGTTGATGTCGCTAGATAATGGTACGAGAGGGCGACTGTTTAAAACTGCTTCGATCTGAGTCAAAACCGTATACATCTCTTCGATGTTCAACAAAGTTTGTCCAATGGTTTTGGTTAGATGAAGTTTTACTGACTTCACTCCAGCTTCCCACAAACCTCCGAAATGCGGACTGGCTGGTGGGTTGAAGTGCCAGTTGATTTGCTCTTGGGCAAGATATGCCTGCGTGGATCCCTTCAGCTGTTCAAACTGTGCTTTAATTTCCTTACTAGCTCCAACAAAGTTGGTGCCACAATCGCTGTATATGTCACTACATAGCCCTCTCCTCGACACAAATCGCTTTATTGCGGCAATGCATGATTTGCTGGTGAGATCACTGACCACCTCTAGATGCATTGCCTTCGTGGATAGGCAGATAAACAATGCTATGTAGGATTTTGTCGATTTGGAACCCCTTCCAGAGGACCATTTTATGCGGATGGGTCCAGCAAAATCTAATCCTACCTTAATGAACGCCCTTGATGGAGTTACTCTCTCCTTGGGCAACGCTCCCATAAGCTGCGTTAGCGGTTTGGCATTTGATTTAAAACATACCATGCATTTGTGAATGCAGCTTTTTACCAGTTTTTGAACTTGAGGTATCCAAAACTGATCTCGAATAGCTGCTACTGTAATCTGATTGCTGCCGTGGAGGGCTCGGAGATGAAAAGCCCTTACTATTAATGTGGCCAGCGGACAAGTTGCGCTGATAATAATGGGATGCTTTCTTGAATCGCTAATATCGGCGTTCTGCAACCGTCCACCTACCCTGATTATCCCTTCAGCGTCGAGATATGGAGCTAATGGTAGCAATTTTGACGTAGGTGGTATCGGCTGACGGCGATGCAATCGTCGCACTTCCTCTTGGAAAGAAGCTTGCTGCGATAGGCGAGCACAGGTTAGCTTCGCTCTCTGTAACTCTTGGGAGGACAAAAACCTTGGATGCCTATCACGATACTTGAATCTAAGGCAATAGGCGACTACACGAATGAGCTTTTGGTAGTTCGAGTATTTCGATAAGATTGATGCGGTGGGTGGAGCCCGAAGATTGGAACATGCATCCTTCAGCGATGGTAATATTTCACCCGATTCATAAGTAGTAAGATGTACCTTGGGCTCTTTCTTCTCTAGATTGTTGGTAGTTAGCGTGGCTTGGGAATTATATTCCAAATTAGGAAAGTGCAACCACTCCGGTCCCTTCCACCATAGTTCATAATTGATGAGTTTCGATGGGGCTAAGCCTCGCGAAGCGCAGTCAGCTGGATTATACTGCGATTCCACGTGACGCCATTGGGATGCTTTAGCGTGTGAATAAATTTCGCTCACTCTGTTTGCTACATATGTTTTCCACTTACTTGGATGTTCGGACAACCAAGCTAAGACAATGGTCGAATCAGTCCAATAATAAGTTTCCGTTTCATCATTCATATGTAACGTTTTTTTGACTTTTCGCATCAGTTTGGATAGTAATACGGCCCCGCACAACTCCAGTCGAGGAATGCTTTGCACCTTTAGTGGGACCACTTTAGTCTTCGATGTCAGCAGGTGAACTCTAACCTCGTTCAGGGAATTGATCACCTTTAAATATATTGCAGCTGCAAAGGCATCCGTTGATGCATCGCTGAAACCATGCAGTTCCACCTTTTCTTTGGCTGTGTATCCAACAAAACGAGGAATGCTGATGCCTCCAAGAGCACAGCAGTCAGATAGATATTTCTTCCAATCATCAATAATGTCCTCTGGGAGCTGGTCATCCCAATAGACTTTAACGAGCCACAGCCTTTGTAATAATATATTTCCTATGACCATAGAGGGCTGTAGCCAACCCAGAGGATCGAAAAGCTTGGCAATGCTTGATGCTACTAGCCTTTTCGCCACCTTTCCTTTTTTAAGCTCAGGTAGCGATATGCTAAAGGTGAAAACGTCTAGGAGTGGATTCCATTGAAGGCCCAAAGTTTTAATTGAATTCTCAAAGTTTATTGAGATAGGCCCTGGAAGAGCGCGGTCCTTTTCGGGTATTGAATTCAATACCTCTGGACAGTTTGAAGACCACTTGCGGATGCTAAAACCTCCAGCTGCCAGTAACTTGGTGACGCTTTTTTGTAGCAATACGGCTTGGCTTATATCATTAGCACCAGTGAGTACATCGTCCACATAGAAATCGCTCAGAGCCACTTCGGAAGCCTGCTCGTGCTTGAATCGCTCATCCTGAGCTAATCTTTGGAGCACCTTGACAGCTTGATAGGATGCGCACGCCGTACCATAAGTGACGGTATTCAAGCGGTAGTGCTTAATTGGTCCTGGAGTGACTGGTCTCCAGACTATTCTTAGATAGTTGCGATCTCTGGGATCAATTTTAACTTGTCGGTACATTTTCTCGATGTCGCCGTTTATAGCTACTTTATGAAGCCGCCATTTGAGAAGGATCGAAACAAGATCATTTTGAATAGTGGGCCCCACCATAAGCAAGTCATTTAACGACCTTCCAGTAGACGTACGATGTGACGCATCAAAAACAACTCGCACTTTAGTGGTTGTGCTGCTTTCCTTGATTACAGCGTGATGAGGCAGATAATAGGCGGGTTGTTCATAAATTGCATTGGTTTGAACTTCTTCCAT
This sequence comes from Oxycera nigricornis, assembly GCA_963942545.1. Classification (NCBI taxonomy): domain Eukaryota; kingdom Metazoa; phylum Arthropoda; class Insecta; order Diptera; family Stratiomyidae; genus Oxycera; species Oxycera nigricornis. Next base: position 71,164,652 of record OZ012662.1, read on the forward strand.
GTGCCCCAAATCTAAGTACTCTTGTAGGAATTCGTTGTATTGCGCCTTTAGGTCAAGATTCAATTCTAATTTCCTTTCAACTTGCTGCCACCTTAATATCGCATCCTTCATGTTGGATGCCAATGCCTCACCGGGCTTTGTCTCTGCCTTGAACGGAAGACGCACAGTATATCTTCCACTATCCGCGTCTCGGCGAGTGGTTTGGGCGAAATGAACTTCGCAATCTGCCTGCTCGGGGCTTAACTGCTCGGATGAAGCTACTTCTTCTAATTCCCAAAACTTCTTTAGGCTGTCACTCAGCTCTTGAGTGCTGACCATGGAGACATGAATTCTCGGCGGGGTTCGGGTGCCGATAGGGCCTGACATGATCCAACCAAATCTGGTGTTTTGAGTAACCAGTTGACTGTTGGAAATCATCTTCAGCCCGGGTAAAACGAAGTTTCCGTATGCGTCAGCTCCCAGAAGTATATCAATGGGACCTGGCTTTTAGTACTTCTGATCAGCGAGATCGGGTCTGTTGCCCATAGTAAATTGGCTCACTTCGCATTGAGGAATTTCACCTGTTATTTTGGCGAGTATAAGTAAATCGAAGCGCAGATAGTCAGTTGATCCCCTTTGTTTGCACTCTATATTAACGATTCCTCGAGCTGAAGTTCGTTGGCTGCTTATACCATGGATATCAACCTTGGCGAATTTGCGCTTCCATCCTAACTGTTGAACTGCCGACTCAGTGATGAAAGATCGTTGCGATCCCTGATCAATTAAAGCTCTCAGCGGCAGAAATGTTCCATAAATTGTCTTCACTTCAATGATAGCTGTAGCTAGTAACACCACAGAATGAGCTTCGTCTTTCTTAGTGACGGCGTTGAGAGCCGAAGTTGAAGGATTTGAATTCTGAGATTTTATCTCCTCTGGCAGTTGTTCAATATGCAACAAGCTATGGTGCTTTTTGTTGCAAAATCTGCATCGCTTATTTGATGAGCATGTCGATACAGCATGATCGCTGCGCAAACAGTTGAAGCATAGTTTGTGCTTTTTAACCAATTCGACTCGATTTCTTGCATTGGCCTCACGAATCTTGGAGCACTGCAGCGTGCCATGACTACCCTTGCAAACTTTACATAAGTCAGTCCTGCTGACTTCCGCGACATGAACGCCATATTTCGGACGTTTCTCCGTGCTTGTTGTGGCTTCTAGGATCACTAGACGTTGTGTGAGAAACTCCACAAACTGCGATATTGTCGGAATCTCGTACGAAGCCCCAATGTGCTTCTGCCATTCGAGAGAAGTTTCCCCATCTAAGCGTTGTTGCAGATGATAAGTAAGCATTACATCGCCCAAATTTCCTGCTACAGTTCGCATACCACTCAAAACTTCATTCGTTAAGTTGAGCATATTTTTAACACCACTGGCGTTATTAGAACTTGTAGGCTTAATGTCCCAAAGCAGTTTCATCAGTGCGTTTGCAGTTACGCGCTTGTTGTCATACCTTTTGCACATCAACGCCCAAGCCGCCTCGTAGTTGCTGCCCGTAATACTCAAATGCTTGATGAGCTGTTCGGCCTCGCCCGACACTGATGCCCGTAGATAATGCATCTTTTGCACAGCACTAAGTCTCTCACTTTTATGAACCAAAGTGGAGAAAAGGTCTTGAAATGACGCCCAATTTGCGTAATTCCCATGAAAATGAGGGATCTTGATGCGCTCTAACGGCAGATCCGCTTCATTACTGAGCTGGGTTGCGGCAGGTCCTTGTGATCCTGTATCTCTAGATGAACCGTCATACTCCTTCAGTCGCGATCTGAAGATGACCGCATATTCATCGTGCAACGCCTCAGCTGCCTCGAATTCAGTCATGTAATCGATGAGTTTTTTAGCATCGCCAGCCATGCTCAACTTGACCCTGTAGTGACACTCTTCGCATGCTTGCCATTTGCTAGCCAAAGTATCAGCCTTTAACTCGAAATACTCCTTGCTGTATCGAGCTTTGGAGTCCTTCTTGTGGTTTTTAATAAACCTTTGCAGTTCTTCCAGGTTATGTCGCTGAGTGTCGATAGCATTGGCATTTTCGATACTTCCACTTGTAGCCATCGTGAAGCGAGAATTTGCCCACTATTTGATAAACACACACGACACTGAACTCAAAACACTAGGTTTGCGACGTTAAATTCTCGTCGCTAATATTGCGCCGGGATAAGATCCGGCTCGACGGACCAATGTTGGAATATCTCCCACTGGTGATGGGGCGGAGATACCCTAGATGTACTATAATCCTTAAATTATAGTGATTGCAGGTACCTTAAACCTCGCTATAATCCTTAAATTATATCGAGATGTTTAAGGCTCAACTAACTCTACAATCCTTAAATTGTAGAGCGATATATGTACCTACGCTGTAAAACGAAAAGAGGAATATATCGGGAAGACAAATGAAAACACACAATTTACGCTGTAGTTGCTTTGATTGACTCCAGCGAGCGGCGTCAATTTCTTTAATTTATAGATCAATAATTGACCTGTCAGCACAATGCCGCTGGCAGGTCAATATTCGTTAGTCTAAAGTACAGATACAAACAGAAGTGGGTCAGCGAAAGTACGAACGGAAATTGGGTAATGTGCATGCTTGCACATTACATTGCTCGCGCGGGTATTCAACCTGGGCATTCCCTCAGATGCATGGTCGTTGCATACCTGGGAATGCGCGGGTTGAATGTACTTAGAAAATATGCGAACAAATGACATAAATGACCTTGAAGGTCATGATGACTTAATGATTTTTTATATTTAATTTCATTTTTTTTGTAATCATGAAAAAGGTTTTTCTGTTTTTTTTACAAAAACTGTTTGGAGTATATAAATTTTGTAAACATTTATTACAACGTTTCGAAAATTAGCTTAAAAATTTATTGTTTTTGAAAAATACCCTAATTTTTTGCACTTTTAAAAAAAATATAAAACGGAAAAATTTGAAAGAATGACACGAATATTAATACGCGTTGATTGACACTTTGATCAAGCAAATCCTACGTTTGGTTTGCGAGATATAGAGCAATACAGAAATGACCTTCAAATGGTCAAAACAACAAACCCCCAACCGAAGTGTTCCAAAAACTAATCAGCTCTTAAAATTGCAAAAACGCTTCGATTGACACCTCAACAAAGTCGATGCAACTTTGTTTGCGTGAGTTATGCTCGTAGAAAAAACTGTCTCCGAACGTACGTACACACACACACATCTCTTTTTCTAAAAACTATTTGAATATACTCTAAACACCTCAAGTCGAAAATTTCAATTTAGATTTTCGAGGCGATTACAAGAACTTCCCATATACTGGGAAGTTAAAAATTATAAGTGATAAGCTACAGTGCAACTCGCCAGGCGCAGATCTCGCTGCCTGGGTACGGCCTAGCGCTTGCCTGTCTGCATATGTTTTGCGCGCTAGGCCCACCAATTCATACCTCAGCCAAGGCGGTCGTTAAAGCCTGAAAATCAAGAAGGGCTGATACTTAAGGAAACTAACAAGGATGTTTTTTATTATCCATGTTTACTTTTTTCATCTGTCTTATTCTCTCTTTTCAATTAAAAATTCATTAATTTTGGATTTTAATCATTCATAATCGGTTTATGCATATAGATAAAGAAATAGCAAAGTTGTATTAATCATATTTATAAAAACTAATTAATGAATATTTGTTTCATATATTCAATGCAGTTCTTTCAATTTCGTGAAAATTGAATGAAACGTTAGATAGATGTTTTATTTACTTTGTAAGATTTTGGAACTAAAATAATAATAATTAAAATCTGTATTCTAAAAATAGTTGATGTGCTTTACTACACTTACTAGGAGGACCAGGTTATGGAATCACAGATTTGGACGAAATTTGGCACATAAGTAGAAGACGTCAAGGATATTCGATCCTTAAAATATTAGAGCGCAACACTCGTCCTTTTTTGAGAAAAACGTCCTTAAAGTTTTTTGCGTTGCTATTGTATTATTAAGTTTTCACAACTGACTGCAATAAACCAAGGTGGCGCCCAACGTGGCCATGAATGCTATGATGTTGAATAATTGACCACCATAACATTTATGACTCGATACAATGGGCGTCACCGTGCTTTATTGGCTTTTGCCGACTTGGCTTTGAGGCACGAAGAGGAAGCAGGATTCATTCGAGGAACAAAGGATGATCTTACCATTAGCTATGATTTTGCTACGATTACAACAGCTTTTAAGACTCTATCCGTTCAACAATGAGTTTTCAGTATAATTTACATATTTAAATGAACGAACAGTTTGCTGTTTTGGAAAAATAAATGTATTTGTAAGTGAACATTGCTGATTCACCATAAAAAAATTACATTCACAATTATTCAAAAAAACAATACTCACCCCGGTAATCGAACACACGACGCCGACGACGACGACAATAATTCAAAAAGAAAATCAATACCCCGACCGGGAATCGAACTCACGACCCCTTGATCGCGTGCTAGTGCCTTTGCTACCTAGACCGCTCAGTTCCTGTCAGTTGTGAAAACTTAATAATACAATAGCAACGCAAAAAACTTTAAGGACGTTTTTCTCAAAAAAGGACGAGTGTTGCGCTCTAATATTTTAAGGATCGAATATCCTTGACGTCTTCTACTTATGTGCCAAATTTCGTCCAAATCTGTGATTCCATAACCTGGTCATCTCCTAGTTAGTAAAAAAACAATCAAAGCAAAATTCATCGTCGTTAGCAACAGTGCAGATAAAATTAATTAGATCGATTGTTGCTGGACAAATCCCAGGAAGAGGCTCATTAGTTCAAGTGTGGAGATAAAATGACAAAAGTCAAGTTATTTGACAAGGAAGGAATTCACGTGGTCCCTACATCGATTTTTGCTGGACAAGGAGGAAAAGTTGAACTACTAATTTTTCATTATTTGTTCTGCTAATGCCTAATTAATAATCATATCAATATAATCAATTATTTTTTATTTCCCTCGAATACTATAAAACATGTCCTGAATTCTGTTTCTGTTCTGTTTTTTCTGTCCGAAATCAAAAATTTCAAATACTTGTTCTGTCGATACTCCGTTGCCGATAGCTGTTTTCTTTTCACATTCCCGAAAAAGTTATCGCTGGTCTAACCACCAGTGTTGATCCGTCCCATAATAACTGCACTATACTATATAATTAAAATAAAAACCTAAAAAGTACTTTCAGTTGATTGGAATCGATCGTGGGTCTCCTCAGTGCACGTTAGAAGCGTTTCATCCAAGCTATCGCATATTGCTGAGATCGATCGAATCAAAGCACTTATCATTGATTCGGTCGATCTCAGCCACAACTGCCGAGCAGCTTATTAGTTATGGAAAACAGGCTAGTCGCAACATACTGCAAAAGACCCTTCTTTTAATTATTCAGCGAAAACAAAGAAGTTGTAGCGCCCGAAAAATTATAAATTTTTTTAATGTGGTTCTTAGCTCAAATGTTACGTAAAAATAATATAAATGTGAGTTGTGGTTCCGGAGCTTCAAGAAGAAGTCGGGATTCTTTGGACGATGAACGTTGATTGTCTTGAGGAGTTTTAACCGAGTTGACTTAGATTAGGGATCTTTGTGTCGTAAGAATCAGGTTACATTCGGATTCGAAAAATTAGTGACGATATATTGTGAAATTGCGACTTTCGAAAAGTTTCACTTTTTCTGTTAAAAGTATATGTGGTTCACGAGACGTGCCTAGTGGTTGGACTTCGTACTGCGGAAGACAACTGTGAATAGCAAAAGGATGTCCGTGCCGTTCAGACAAAAGTTAGGTTAGGCTATGAGGGTGTTACGCCAAACGGTTTCTGCTCTACTAAGATCGTTTTTGTCCATTGTGCCCTGTAGGCCTGGAAACCTTTAGATGCATTCTATGAATCATCCTGATTTCTTAGGGAAATCAAGAAACCGGTTCATTCGCCCCTAAGTGCTTATGTTTCCTGACATCTAGAGCCATTTGCACAAAAGGCGATCTACGGACTCTGTTTCTTCGTCGTCGCAGCTCTGTCCCGTCGGTTAACCCACAAGATTTCTCGTTGAAGCTTTGTCCAGAGCTAACAGACTAGGAGTACATTTAAAGTCATATTTGGGCCGCATAAGTGTAGCTATGCAACATGTATCCAAATTTCTCCATCGCCATCGCATCCTGCTAATTCGTAGGCCGATTCTTTTATATCCTGCCTTAGTACCTGCATCGAGACTCGTTTATTCACCGCCTCGTGCGCTTGCACGCCACCGGGTCTTTCCCTATCAACATCCAGTGTACCTATCGTGGCCTAAGCCCATATTTAGTTCCGAAGAGCGCTTTGCTAATAAAGAAGACAACTGTACCTTAGCCTCTCTTTCAATTCAATTTCCAGGTGAGCTTATGATCCCTAAGTTTTTCACTTGATTTGATATCACGAGATTTATGCCGTTCAGTTTGCGAAGCCTAAAGTCTGGAATCTTACGCCTTCTTATAAAAAAACGAAGGCAACCGTCCAGACACAGCACGGATTAATCTGCTTGGGACTAAAATGGCCACGGCGCCCACTTATATGACGACCTTGAAACAATTTCCTACCAGTGCCGACAAAAGGTTGTTGTCAATTGCAACAAGCTATAGTAGCGGTGAAATAACTCCCCCTTAATAGGTTCTCCTGTCCACGTACTTCCTGATAGTCAGGTCACTGATGAATAAGCTCACTATTATTGTTACAAGTAGTGTATCAATGCAGTTACATATGCTCATATCAACCTATTTCTCCCTAAGTCTATGACATATGGCGTCTAGCTTAACGTTATTGAACGCGCCATCTATGTCCAAGAAGACGCCTAGTGCACATTTCTTATAGCAAATGGCACCTTCAGCAGTAAAGACCATGAAATGCAATGCCATGTTTGGTTTTTCCTCATTTTTGGAACAAAAATAATTTTTACTAGTTTCCAGGCTCTTTGGATGCAGCCAAGTTGGAAAAATCTGGTGAAGATTCTCTGCTGCTCTTTTTCGGCTGGTCCAGTTGTCGGCCAAATTCTGAACGAAGCTAGGCAAGCTCCTGCTCGATGCAAGAACCCTCCGGAGTCTTGATGTCTCCGCCGTTTTCTCAATTGGCTCACAAAAATCCCTCTATGAGATGTTTTCTGCTCGGCTCTCGGCACTCTTGAGAGCCTTTTATTATAATATTTAAATTACGCGCCTTTTGCTCAATTGACTTGCGCTGTCTTGTGTGTCAAGTTTATCTTCTGTCACTCTACTCCGTGAACATTACTAGCCGCCGGTATATTGTAACGTGAACTTAATAAAGTTTTTGCTATTTTCGTTATATAAACTACGTGTTTTCATTAAATATCAACAGGTTATGGGCCCAGTGTGTCCGATTAGTTAAAATCAGTGAACAAAAGTTACTAAACTCAGTGTTATATACGTTTGCACGTCTGCACTTAACCTCAACCGCAACGTGCTCAGGTTCAAGAAGAAGTTTAAGTTGTTCTCCGATATACAACTAACATGTCATCGTCAAATAACTAATTGGCATTAATAGAAAAGTTAACAGGCCGTGATAACTACGCAACGTGGCGATTTGCAGTGAAAACGTACCTGAAACACGAAGAACTATGGGACTGTGGCGAACCTACTAATTCGACCAAAGAATTTGACAAAAAGCGTGACACCAAGGCTAGATCAAAATTAATTCTTGTGGATCCTGTGAATTATATTCATATTCAAGAATCAAGCACTGCAAAGGAGGTTTGGAATAATTTATCCCGTGCTTTTAATGACTCAGGACTATCACGCCGGGTTGGTCTACTGTGAGACTTATGCAATACTACACTAGCAGGATGTTCAAATGCGGAGGAATACGTTAGTAAAATTATGACAACAGCACATAAATTGAGAAACATTGGCTTTCATGTAGACGACGAATGGCTTGGTACACTTCTATTGTCCGGCATTCCAGAGAGTTACAAGCCAATGATAATAGCAATTGAAAGTTCAGGTATGAAGATTAGCTCCGACTCAATAAAATCTAAAACTCTACAAGATGTCAAACAAACTGAAAGCAATTCAACTGCTTTCGCTTCAAGTCAGAAGCTTCATAATAAAAACAAAAGTTTTTCAAAAGGCCCCCGTTGTTATACTTGCAACAAATATGGTCATAAAAGTCCTGACTGTAAATCAAAACCCAACAAGAATCAGAAGAATAAAGAAAGTAAACAGAACCAATCATCCTATGCAGCTGTATTTATTGCTTCTTCTGGTTACTCTGATGACCAAATATAAGAATTTGTTCATAAAAGAAACAAATCCAGATCTCAGAGTAAAGACCAGCTTGAACTAATTCACTCCGACATTTGTGGACCAATGGAAACTCAATCATTCGGCAAAGCTAGATATTTTGTGACATTTCTAGATGATTGCTCAAAGAAGATATTTGTATATGTAATGCATAACAAATCAGAAGTCCTGGAAAATTTATTGAATTTAAAAGGTTAGTTGAGAATCAGTTCAACCGTACAATTAAAACTCTCAGAACTGACAATGGACTTGAATATGTAAACAGAAATTTTTCAAACTTTCTCAAAGATGCTGGAACCATACATCAGACGACCACACCTTACACTCCAGAACAAAATGGCACAGCCGATCGAATGAATAGAACCTTGATAGAAAGAGCAAAATGCATGATGTTGAATGCCAACCTAACTAAAATTTATTGGGCTGAAGCAATCCACACAGCTGCTTACATTATAAACCGCTCTCCGACTAAATCTCTGTGCTATAAAACACCAGAAGAGATGTGGACTGCACAAAAACCCAATGTCAGGCATATGAAAACATTTGGATGTGAAGCAATGGTCCATTTACCAAAAGAGAAAAGAAAGAAATTGGATTCAAAATCACAAAAAATGATTTTTATTGGATACTGTGAAAACACAAAAGCGTATCGATTTTTATTACCTAACTCAAGAAAAGCAATAAAAGTAGAGATGCAATATTTCTAGAGTCAACTGTCAAGAGAGATTATGCGCCCATTGAATTAACTAAAAATGAATGCAGTATTCAAAATAAGGACTGTGAAGAAATTTCAAGCGACGATTCATTTAATACTGTAACTGAAAGTAAATCACAGTCAGACAGTGAGTACTTTCCCGATGAAAACATAGAATCTTCACCAGAAAGGAATATTCCAGTCAGAACACGAAGCCAAGTTCTAAATTCTCAGAAACAAGAAGAAAACTCTTACCTGTGTTTTGATGAACAATTATTAAATTACGAAGTTCCTGATAACTATGAAAAAGCAATGAAGTCTGTTGATGCTTTAAAATGAATAAAATCAATAAAAGAAGAACTTGATGCTCATCAACAAAATGAAACATGGACATTAGTTGATAAAACTTCTGATATGCGAGTAATTGGATGTAAATGGGTGTTTCGTATCAAAGAAGAATCTTCAGGAGCACGATACAAGTCTCGGCTTTGTGCGAAAGGATACTCACAAACCAAAGTCATTGACTATCAAGAAACATTTGCACCCACTGTCAGGTATGATTCTATCCGCCTATTACTCTCAGAAGCTGCCCAGACATAAAAACAGCTTTTCTGTATGGTGAGCTTGTAGAGAACATATACATGACTATACCTGAAGGCTTAACCGCCAAGACTAATAAGGTATGTAAGCTCAATAAATCATTATATGGCTTAAAACAATCTCCCAGAAGCTGGAACTCTAAATTTGATTCAGTTTTAAAGAAGTTCGGGCTAGTGATCAGTGTGTGTATGTAGGCACTATTAATGGAGAAAAATGTTATTTATGTTTATATGTCGACGATGGACTGATATTCTCTAAAGATAGGTCCACCATAAAGGAGTTAATTAACGACTTACAGTCAATATTTGAAGTAAAAAATTTCCACTCAGAAATTTTGTTGGAATGGAAATAATAAAAATTTGACAATTATATCTTCATACATCAATCAAGATATATTGAAAAACTATTAAATAAATTTAATTTAAATAATTCTAAACCAAACAGCATTTCAGTTGATCCACATACAATATTGGAAAAAGGAGAAGGTGAAACCGAGAAAAACATTCCATATCGGGAAGCCGTTGGATCATTGATGCACCTTGCTACAGTAAGCCGACCTGATATTTCTTTCGCTGTAAGCCTGGCGAGTCGATTTTTAAATTCCTACAATGAAATTCATTTGAATGCTGTGAAGAAAATTTTCAAGTATCTAAAGGAAACAAAAGAGTATGGCCTGTACTACACATAATCATCTGAGCCCAATGTTGTAAAAGGGTATAGTGATGTAGACATTACTAATGATCCTAACACAAGACGGTCAGTCACTGGATACGTTTTTATTAAAAATGGAGGAGCAGTAACATGGGCCTCTCAGAGATAACAAACAGTGGCCCTATCAACAACTGAAGCAGAATTTATGACAGCCTGTGCTGGTACAAAAGAAGTAATGTGGATTAAACAGTTACTATCTGATATTGGTGAATTTAATCAAAAGTCTGTATGTTTAAATTTAGACAATCAAAGTGCTATCAGTGTAATCAAAAACACTAGCTTTCACAAACGATGCAAACATATAGACATTAAGTTGAACTAAACTATGTGTGCAGTGATGAACAATATGCTGGTATTTTTACCAAACCTCTGTGTAAAATTAAGTTTTGTTATTTAAGAGACAAAATTGGAATTAAATCTAGCGATGTAGTTACAAGCAGTTAGTTATTGCTTCAGGGTTTTGTTTTGTCAAAGTTTAAAATTAAACATTATTTTATGAAGGCTTAAATTTAGGAGGAGTGTTGTAATATTTAAATTACGCGTCTTTTGCCCAATTGACTTGCGCTGTCTTGTGTGTCAAGTTTATCTTCTGTCACTCCATCTTGTCACTACTCCGTGAACATTACTAGCCGCCGGTATATTATAACGTGAACTTAATAAAGTTGTTGCAATTTTCGCTATATAAACTACGTGTTTTCATTAAATATCAACACCTTTTGATCCTCCCGGTACTTGGACCTGTCATTTAGCAATTCGTTGACCTTGGCTGCATTAAGCAACTTACGTGTTGCTTTCCACAAGTTCTCTATTTCCCGGTTCCACCATTGTGTGTAACTTCCTCGAGGTAGATTTGCTCAGTGGACAGTAGCGCTCGAGCCTCCCTGAAGGAAGGTGTCCCCAAGCGTGAGCCTTCCAATCCTACTTCAATCATGCTCGCGAATCTTAGCCAGTTAGCCTTTCGCGCATTCCTAAATGTGCTGGTGTTACCAGTCATCCCCGCTATATCGATGTTGAAGAAAATCATACAGGGATTCCTATCTGAAACTCCCCATCTCGATATTGCCGATTTACGAAATCCCGACGCAAGTGTTAGGTCCAGAACTTTACATCTGTTACTGGTAACAAACAGAGGTTTGCTACCACTATTGCATATCCAGAGATTAGTCCTCAGCAGGTATTTGCACAAGGATTGCCCCACACAGTATGATGGGCGTTATCATCGCAATCATACACTAAATTTATCTTACCTTGTTTCGCAACCTTCACAATAGTCCTTACTGCAACCGGTGGTAGTTAATGTGAATCATATTGTGGCATATAGGCTGAAACAATCCAGAAGTTGCTGCCCTGATCCTCCAAAGCCGCCCTATCAGGTCCTCGGAATTAAGATGTGAAATCATTAGCGCGTTTAAAAATATTTTCATCAAAATACATGATATGTATAATATTACCTGATTTACGGCAGCGAAAGCGACACTCACCCCTAGCCCATGAACCTGATTATGCATCCATGGTTTCTACATCTAGTCAACATCCGCATCGTTCTGCAACAAGACCAACGCCAGAATGGCAGAAGTCACTTTACTGTGATAGAGGTTGATTTTGTAGTAGCTTGAGAGCTAGCATCACAACCAACCTCTCCCTAGTCGGCTGGCAGGATCCGCTTGAAAATATTCGGGTGGACCTCTCCTAACGCGAAGCATAGTCTACCGTGGCTACCTAACATGATGGTGGCCTACTTCGTATCCGTAAGGATAACGAGCCCTTAACATCATCCTTAGGTGGCTCCTCGTCGATGATTTCCCAATCCTTAATCAGAACATCTGGATTCTGCGCCCTCAGGACATTGAGAAGTTGCATCTTGCCCACGTCGTCATTTAGGATCCATACCCTGTCTTTTAGTCGGTTTGGTGTCTTTTTAACGTCGAAGAGCTTGAATCTTGCTTTCTCCCAGGGCGACTTCATTTCCGCTACCGTCCGTTGAAAAAATTTGCGTGAGAAGTCACTCTTGCATTCCTGGAGCCAAACTCCGTACTGCGATTTTGCAGCCCTGAAAGTTGGGCATGGTTTGCCAGGAAGCTGGGCAAAGTACCTGAAGAGTAATGCCGAGATTACTTTCCTACCACCTTCCATTGCCCCCTGAGTATGCTGTGTGTCCGCGCTGCTACTGTCGATAATCGCAAGCCGCAAAGGCTCTCTCGCTCCGTCGTCGTATTATTTATCAACAGCAACAGTCGAGCTGGCTCCAGTTTTTCTTTGGAGGCATAGTTCGTCTTCTTAGAAATCGAGCCCATCTATTCTGTAGACTTTACTCTCTTGTTTTTTCCGAATACGGCCTTGTTGGTCTTAGCCGCTACAGGCTTGGTGAACTTATCCTTCTCGATGACGCCTTCCGCCTAGCGGATGCTCGCCCTCTATTTCTCCGTTCACTCTTCCGAATTCTTTTTTAGGAGGTTCGCAAGCAGACGTTGAGTCTTCTGAAACTCCTTCCGCTTCATGCCTTCCGTAAGCTTACTGGGCTTACGCATCTTCTCTTTTTGATCCAGATCGACGCCAAATTTTTTCTCCGAGTCCGTTTAAATATATTCCATTGGCTCACCCATTCTGACGATTCTCTTCCTCCATCCCGGCGTGTGACGCTAGACTCTAACATCCCACACCTTCCTGTTATCTTCTGGCGGCTGGCGAAACGCAGATAAAAATCAGACCTTTTCCCGTGCCCACCGATAGTCGCCGCCAAAGCCTCCACCAACGTTTGTCACATTGTTGCTCCTGGTCGGGGATTGCTTATTGATTATTCGCAACTACCCTCCTTTAGAGCGTACCGTCTGGTGATTGGGGATGTTTCAAAATTTCGATTCAAAACGAGTCAAGAAATCGAAACGACTGTGTTTAATGTTTCTCTATGAAACCTTTTAATTTACGTGCAGGCGATTCCGTAGAAAAAAACGAAGGAGCTGGTTTCTTTTTATAATATAGGGGGGGGGGAATATTCTTTAGATATTTTTTTTGAAAGCATAATTTTGATGTAGTACAAACATGAGATATTAAATTCCCTTTCAGTTGTAAGTACAGAGCGCTCTTCTTAAGGGAGGAAATCACATGAGACGGTTCAAAAAAATCGAAAGATTAGCTATTTAAAAATATGCTCAAAAAGTTTGAGACCGATATTCGAAGTCCTTATATTTTCGGGGCAAGAAACAAAGCGTGCTCGAGTATACCGCACGGCCTATTGAATGGAGCGATAGCAGACAAGCTGGGCGGGACCGCGCAACTGTCTTTCTATGAATATATCTTACTTTGTATGTATTGAGGCAGATATTACAAACAAGAAGATGCATTTTTTGGTATCCCTGTATAAATAGGAGTAATACACAAGTCACGTCAATACTCAATTTTTGGTAATTTGTTTTGTGTTTTTTCTTGAAATGTGTTTAACCGGCTTGCGTGCGAATTTTGGAGCGGTCTTCAAAAACCAAAGAATTTTTGAATTCTTAAATTTGTATCTATCTGAACCTGAAATAGGGATAAAAAGTTTCGATTTAGAGTTTTTTTTTATGACAAAAGCAGGAAAAAAATTTCAATTTTTTTTCAAACACGTCACAAATTTTCAATTTTCCAAATTTTCACTCGAAATCTGGTTCATCGAGGAGATATACATATAGGTAATATGAAAAAAATTGCTTGGATTGCTTTCACATTAAAATTGTGGACTCTAATGCACGGCAATGAGAGACTCAGACGACGGACCTCCATGAAGAACACCTTCTAACTTTACGAAAACCAACCACTTGAAAAAATTATGAGATGTAGTTCAAAATATGAGTAAAATAGCCTATTAATTTCAATCAGCTCCAATCATTTCTTCCCCTTCAAAAATAAACATGAAAAAAGCGTAAAATAGGCCTCTTAATGTGATTTACCCCCTTAAGTTGGTTCTTACGTAAATAATTATTCTTATGCATTATAATTTTGTGAATTAAATTTTACTTGACATTTACTTTTCGTTCTTTGTTGCTTGTTGAATTGTATTTTTCGTTTATTGTTACTATTCATTTTAATTTACATTTGATTTTGTGTGTTTTACTATTATTATTTTTAGATTTAAATTGTGTAATAAAGACTATATGGAATGGCATAAAATATTTTTTTCATACTCAGTACCACAGGCCTATTCCTTCCCCTCTAAAGAACTCCCTTGGCTTATCCTAAAAATCGAGGCTCATTTTGGGCTTGCGCCCCGTCGCTAATTATTTATTTTCAATGCAAACGTGCGCATAAAATAGAATTTAGTCCAAGAAATAATAAAAATACAAGGAGCCGGAAAATTCGTGAATATTCAGAAAGTGTGGAATTATTTATTTTGTATATAAAGAATGATCCTGTAAATTTTCACTCCTTATATATGAAGTTTTTTTTGAACACCATTATACCTCTTTTTTGTTAACCTGTTCGTAGTCAAAGATACTAAAGTTTATTTTGATAGATTGGTTCAATGCAGAAATGTTGAATATTGCCTTGTAGCTTTTATTTATTTTTTGAAGAAGCCCAATGCCCAGGTATGGTACGATCGTGATGACCATGTGTGACAGTTGAAAACATTGAAACGGTTCCCGAGCGTCCTATTGCCACCTGATTAATTGACATTTTCTGTCTTTCGGTTTCCCTAAGACTTGGCAATATATTTTTTAATGTCATCGATAAATGCATAGTGTGGTAGAAGAAAACGAAAGCTATGTGGTAAATGCATTGTCTTAAATGGTAGGACCAGTCGCTGAATCGACTTAGCGGCAGATTCGACAATGATTTCGCTGAAGCGTCCAAACCAAACTCTTATTTTTGTACCAAAGGTACATAATTGTGTAGAAGTAAGTAGTGGGGTTCAATAATATCATCCAGCGGCGCAGGTTCTATATATCCTAACTGAACAAAATTGCGCTCTAAACTTAAAGTATTTGCGTTTTAAATTTTGTTTCTGTTGAAATCGTCAGTCGACGGTGCTGGAGACGCAACGACCGTCTTCAAGTTACGAAATTGCCTAGGATCACATTGAAATGAGAGTTTTATGACAGAACAATCTTCAATTCAATTGAACATATTTTCTATATATCGAAGCTGTACTTTATTTTTCAAATATTAAAATCCAAGATGGTTTAGCTATAGAATGTTCCCTTAAATAATATAGTGTCGCAAGTTGGAAAGGCGGTCAAAATTTACATTACAATACATTTAAACGTATACAGCACAGAATTTTGGCTAAGGGTCGTTAAAAGAAAACCTACATATGAAGAGCATCGGTAAGTTATTAACATATGATGAACCAAAAACAAAATTCGCTGTTTCAAAAGCAGGTTGTCCCTAACTATAATATATATCTAAGCCTCTTTTTTAAAATTATGTAGAATTTTTTTTGTTTACTATGCAAACAGGAACAGTTTAGTATTTGTATTTTCACAGCTTGCAGACTTTGGTTTATCCCGCTGGGTAAAAGATCAACAATATTATCACTCAAGTAAATGTATGCTGCCTATCAAATGGATGGCCCCAGAATCAATCAATTTCCGTCGATTCACAACTGCTAGTGATGTTTGGATGTTTGGTAAAAAATAAATTATTTACATAAAATAAAATTAAAATAAATAAACTAGGTGTATGTGTTTGGGAGATATTAATGCTCGGAGTTAAACCTTTTCAAGGTGTCAGGAACAGTGACGTGATAGGAAAACTGGAAAATGGAGAGCGTTTACCGCTCCCTGTTAATTGCCCACCTCGACTTTATTCTTTAATGTCACAATGTTGGGCTTACGAGCCTACAAAACGACCCAATTTTAAAAATATTAAGGAGACATTGTAGTAAGTTGATTTATATTACTGACACATTAGAAATCATAATGAGCTCAATCTGGCTCATAATTTGCTGGCGATAATAAAGCGGAAGCTATGTCATTGAAAGTTTAATGATTGAGCTCGTAATTAGCTCGCAGTTGATTAAAAAATACTGTTGAAAGTGTCATTTATGGGCAGAGCAAGTGAATTAGGTGCAATCTGATTCGTCAATTCAAAATATGGCAGCACATTTTGAACAGTTTGGGGGTAATTACCAGAGTAGTGCTTTTAATATGCTCTAAATGTGTGAACCCGGTGCCCGAATCACGAAAGTAAATCAATCAGCAATTGTTTTTCATCTTTTAAAAGTTTTAATGACATTTCAATTGTCAGTCACAATGAGCTACACATAGTGTGTCACTATCTCATAGCTCGTTATGAGCTCTTGTGTGTCGGTAGTTTTACATGTTAAGATAATACGAAAATGATAATGCTTTCTAGTGAGATTTTCATTGAAGAACGAACAAGCGATTCAGAAACAATGCGCAGAGAAAACAGAAGAGTAGCAGCGACGTCTTGGGTAACCGGAGATGATCTACCCCCACCCAAACCAAGCAAACTTATAAGAGGTATCTACTTTTATTTTTTAGCATTTATACTAATAACTATTGCTACTCTTTATTAGATCCATCTTTATCAATTCCACAAATAGATGCAGATAACCATAGTGCACCACAGACTTACATCATTGCTCAAAACCCAACAATACTTGCCCGTCTTATGATGGAAAGTGAAAATAGGAACCTGAATCCTTCGACCTATACAACACCTGCTTCGGTATTTAATACATTTGCAGTAGATATTGATGAAACAAAGACATACTTTGGAAATTTGAAAAACTCTTCTAGTATAAGCTTGAAAGCAAATAAGTTACCCGTCGTTAAAATATTAAAATTAGATCCCCTTGTAAACTTCCAAGATGATAAAATTAATAATTTTCCCAATAAATCGGATCAACATTGTAATATGTATCCAACTGATTCGGAAGTGATTGGACTTACAGACACTGTGGATAATTTTCGTTCGTTTTCTATAAGTAATCATTCTCATCCTAATGGGGGTAAGGCCAATACTTTTCCATCATTTTCCAATGATTTCTTGATGCCAAGAAGCGGACTCCTCCGTACTGAAAAACTTTTACAAAAGTTTAAAACTAGCAACCAAGTGTTAATTCCCGATGACATTCTTGTTGGAAGAAAGTCGAAAGAAAATGTTGCAGGTACAACACTGACAGACGGAAAAAATTCAATGATAGGCGGCAGCCTTGAACGTAATCAATCAATGTCTAATGCATTTGGTTTTACTCAATACCGATGTTGCCGAGGAGGAAGTTTAGAGCGCAATAATCAAATATCAGTTATAAGGACTGCGAGTCCAGAAACAAATAGCAATAATGCTATTTCACCAAATCAACGTGCACATTTTGAAAACGAAGCCTCCCAAGAGGACATTTATGACTTCGGAGGTATAAATGTAAAAAGCTGTGCTGCTGTTGCTCTAAGCAAAAGGAATCAGTGTCATAACTTATTTTCAAGAAATGTTTCATATCTTAAACACTTCGCTGCACCTCCCATCAATGTTATGGCTCAAACTACTCATCGACTATCGGCTCAAAATTATTGCCCCAATAACTATAATGAGCCTGAGTTTTCCGTTGCGCAAAAATCAGATCAGATGACTTACTCTCCATCATCGTTTGCTACTACGGACTATCACCAGCATAACTTGAAATTATTGGCTTCTCCGGTGAAAACTTATCAACAGAAGATATGCCTCAATGAAAAAGAATCGCACAATATTCTTCCAAATATGTGTCCTAAGTCTCAGGTTTGAGCCACTATATGCTGCCAAATTTCTAACTTTTCAATTTTTTTTGTATTTTAAATATCAATTTATGCGACGTTTAATTTTTTGTGTTTTTATGCTGCGAAGTATATAGTTGCATGAAAATTATTACATGAATGTGTTCTTTCAAACAAAAATGTTAATGTTTTGTAGCTGCATAACCTTGCATTAAAATAGGCATTTCGAAATTAAAGTTAATATAAAATCTAATATGTAGTTCTGAACTTCAAAGAAGTGAAAGTCATTCACAAAGCAACAACCCTTTAAAATTGCTATGCTATATGCAAATTATAATATTAGAAAATTGAACTTATGAGCAATTTGTTGTGGTTGTCATATCCGTGTCACCAGTGGTTTTTTTTTTGTAAATATAAAGGCTAAATAAAAAAATGAAGCACAAGTTCCAAGCTTATAAATATTCTTGATTATTCTGTTGTTAATGTTGAAAATGCTAAACACTACTCAAAATGGCCACCATTTGCTCGTAAAGGAACGACCAGTCATCTATTATCCCACGTACAAAGTCTGCGGGAATTTTTGCTTAGAATCTGTCAAATATTTAGTCAAGATTTATTAGAACAATATTTCGGTGCGAGTCTGAGCATGCCTTCTTTGAAGAATATTCTGTGATTGAGCGGGTGCAAACAAGGGTTCGGCTTTGTTCTTTTGTTCCGGCGCAGAGTGCTTCTCGAGCAGCCATGCTTTTCATATCTTGCTCGATGTCGAGCACGAGACTCTTCTGTTTATCTGCGTACAATAGGCACTTCATGTAGAGCAGATACTTGGTGTTGATTTATTGCACTTATGTTCCCTGATGTCTTGACGGTTCTTTCCACATCTTCACACAGACTCATTGAACAATGTTTTTCACTTCTTTGTGGGGCTATTTAAAACTTTCATATCATTAAAACGTAAAACACAAAAAGAGAAAGGTAAAAATTATCCTGATGAGTTTGAGAGATGATATATATGTTAAATACCAGACTAATTCAAATACAGAAATAGACGGTAACTGGCAACTTGTTCAATTTTGCGTCCTCTGTCGTTGTTGAACCAAGTGGGTCGAATATCCCATTTTTCTCAGAATTCCCGAATCAATCTATCATCTTACACTTTTCCCAACGCAATAAGGAGTATAATACGGAAAATTTTAACGTAACACGGATTCTTTTAAAAATTGCAATTAAGATTCATTTTAAAACAGAAAATTAGTTTTAATTTTCTATTTTCGTACAATTCGATGTCTAAGGTATTGTCTAGATATCTCCGTTTAACTATTTATTGCATGTTTGATAAATTTAATTTATGAATTAGGATTATCAATTTAAAAAAACTTTATTATGCATAAAAAATAAAATCACAAAAATTTCATAGAATAAAATCATTCTTTGAAATTTGTGTGATTTGAACATTTGGTATTGTTTAAACATACAAATTTCTTAATTTTTAAGTTGCGAAAAATCGAAGATGATTTGAAGATCAAACTTAGACAGCAAAAACTTGACAGTGAAGCAGATGAGAAGTGGTTACAAAAGGAAGAATCAAATATGGTAGAGAAGTGGAAGAAATCTTTGCAATTTTAATTTATGATATTTTATTTTGTTGCAGAAACAAAGACCAAGTTTCACATCTTCCATCGAATCTGATGTAAATTTTGGAAGCAATTGTTTACCCGATGTTTCGCATCTTGGAACATCTTTTGAAATACAGAAAGGATTGTATAATCCATCGGGTGTCGAAAACTCGAGTCAACAAGTGGATTGCTGTTTCAGCTCTGACGAAATATTCAATATGAAACCACTAAACAAATCCGAATCTTTCGTGCCACGAGCCTTATCACAAGATAGAGCAAATGATACAATTTATGTGGCGACGACAAGTGTGGTAAGAGCTGTCATGGACCTTAGCCAAGGAGTTGAAAAAGCAAATGCGACACAGTATCTAGATCTGGTAAAAAATGTCGGAATCGAATTGCGAAATTTACTCGTTTCAGTTGACAAAATGTCTACTGTTTTCCCTCATCAGGCACATAAGTAAATTGCTCATTCTTAGCTAAGTGTATCGAAGAAAATAATTATTCTTTATAGAGAAATAGAAATGGCCCACAAAGTTCTTTCAAAAGATATGCAAGAACTGGTGTCAGCAATGCGACTAGCTCAACAATATAAAGATACTACCTTAGATGTTGAATACAGAAAGTAAGTGGCAAGACTCAATATCTTCGAATTATGTAAGACTTCATATTCAAATTCTTGATGAATAAAAAAAATACTTTCGGGTTGACAGATTTAATAAAAATATTAAATAAATGTTCAACTTCATACTAATTAAAAGTCAGTTTTAGAGCACCAAACTTGCTTCGAATGCGGTAAAATTAATATGTAATTAAAAGTGATAATACCGATCCATTTAAATTATAACCAAGCTAGTTTTGTAGCGGATCTTGAGCAAGAGCAAAAAATATAATTTTCAACCCTCCGCGGTATTCTTCCTAAGAAAAGGCTCGGTGTAAAAATTTAATAATCTTTATTTAATCAAATACAACAAATAACAATCGTGTTTCTTTGGAGAGTTCCGGAGTCAGACTGGGAAGCGGTCACGTTTCGCATTGCATCTTACTGATTCAGCGTCTGGGGTCTTTGCTGATCTTACCTCGTTGAGGAATCTCGCAAGGTCATAAATGCGCATTCCATTCTTTACGTTGTCATTTAAGTTTAAAAATGGCCATAAAAGCTAAAAGCCATATATGGCTTTATATGCAATAAAGAGTTAGGGATTGAATAGTAAGCAGACAATTTGTTTCTATAGAAAATAATTAACTCTACTTTTCTATTTTCCGATATTTCTAAATTACCAAAATTTTCCGATATGGCTTGGTCAAGATAAGTAAAAATGTTGCATGTATTTCAAGCGGTTATGATCACAACTCTAGACTGACTTCAATGTCTTTCGTACTTTAGTTTCATGAAGTTCATTGTGGTGACAAAAACATCTTCATATGGCACGTAACTCATTCGATATATATTTTTATCATGTTTTACTACACACAGAACTGAAATCTTTATCTACTCTCATTGAAGATCTCCATCTTAAATTGAAAATTATTCACGATTTCTCAAAACAAATCGTTGGAACCAATGTTTGGTTTTTGAAAACACTAAATCAATATTTGTTTTATGCAAATGTATTAAAAACTTTGAACAAATTTTGTCATGAAGTAATGTTTTCAAAAAAAGAGAATGACAATAAGTTTTTAGTTGTGTTTATTAGACGTTACTAATTTGTATTTGCCCGTTGGATGTAGCTATATTCAGAGGTTTTATTTAACTGCACTTTCTATGTTTGCTTGGTTGGTTGGTTGGTTGTAGTGGCAGCCCTCTTTGTCCAAAAGATGGCTCACTTAGACCAAGATAGGCCCATTGTGATACCACAAAAAGACGAGGGCGGCACTAGAACCTGTGAGATGACGGGAACCATCCCGATTCTCGCATGAAGCCGGCTATGCAGCCGATATTTAAATCAGCTACTTCCGTGAGGCTGTCCAGGAATGGTGAGCCTAAGGTTTTCATGCGTTTCCTGGACAGTGCCGGGCATTCACACAGAAAGTGTTGGACTGTCTCTTCCTTCCTTCGCTTAAAATCTTGCGATCAAATTTTCAATGAATCACAAACGTTCTGGATCTTGCTGGCAATGCAAGGTTATAATATTAATTTAAGTATTATGTGATCTAAATAATAATAATGACTCATCATACTAAGCCGAATGAGTTAATAGTAGTTGTATAATCCCTCTATTCATCATAAATAATAATTGTTTATTAATTTACTAACGATTAAAATCTTTAATTTTTTTGTTTAGTGAGTACTCTTTGAAATATTCGATCTTCTAAAGAATTGCTGAGTGACAAGTGCAAATTAAATTTAAAAAAATAATTTTTGCATTTTTTAATTAAATTAAAAGAACAGCTGTGCCAACTTTATTGAAATGTATACTAAATCATACAATTGATAACATGCTTTGATAGATACCACAAGCACATCATAAGAGGTAATATTATTCCTATTCCCTATTCGGTGTAACTGCTTATATTGAAGTGAACCATTTAGTTATAGAAAGAAATGATCACGATCGTTCATACGTACACATATACAGACTTCTTTCTGTAAATACTTTAATTTACTCCTAAAATATTAAAACATCATAATGTATTGACAATTTCGATTTCTTTTTCCGGACCAATCGCCGTAAATTCCCTATATACTAGGCGGTGATAAAGATATTAAAATGCTTTCTTTACTTTCACTTCGTAATCTTGCAATCGATTTTTTAACTACTTCTACTCAATAGGTTCTTATCAAACTGTCCACACATATTCAACACTAAGGAATTAAATTAAACGTTATGGCAGTAATTGGATAATTACCCTAAAGATATTAAAAGGTTTTCTTTAATTTAACTTCGAAATTTTTCGATCAAATTTTAAACTACTACTCAACCAAATCCTACGAAACTTTGTCAACACAACAGTATGATAATAACTTTATGACTACAAAAATAATAAAAGCCATGATAATTACTAAACCATTTTAAAATTCGTAGAATGACATTGATACCGATTACAAGCGTTACAAATTAAAATAGCATCCATATCAATATATTATTAATTGTACAATGAAACCTTTTACCCTAATTAATTTTTCGAACCTAATTTATTTTTTAATTTGTTCCTTTATATTTATAAAATAGTTTACATACATCAAATGATTAAAAAAAATCTATTTAAAAAATCGGTCGCATTCGCACTTCCGTGGAGACTGTCAGCCCGCAGACAACTAGCTGAAAGCTTCATTGATTTCTAAAACTGTAACCATAATATCTCGAGAACCCATTTACTTCGACTATTTTTCAGAAGCCTGTTTACGTTTCACATACTTGGATTTGCATCGAACAGGCGACAGCTTAGTAAATTTGCAGCTTGTATTTCGATGTAACTTGTTCGATTGAATCATTGAGAAAACTTAAATGTATTCTTTATTATCCATGTTGATGCCTCTCGATCTCACCATTTTCGGTGTCAGCTTTTAATGGGAGAACTCTCAGGCAGGTTTATCAGCTTTTTCTCACTCTTCGCCCCCAAAAACTTCAATAAAAACCCCCAAATCGTACGAAATTCTTGTAAAAAAAAACCCAAATATTTTGAGAGCAATCTATTTTACAAAGTTTATACAAAAAACATTGATAATTAACAAAAAAGGTTGTCAGACAACTATATGTAACAAGTAAATTTTCAATGGTATTTCATAGTGAGTTAAAGCCAAAATAGTAAAAATATACTTTCGATACTTAAAATTAACACAAGTAGCAGCATAATGAAATTAAAGAAAAACTTTTAATATATTTTTGGAGTTTCATGTGTAATTTATTGAAATATGTAAAATTAGCACATTATCTATACACCTACAACAAGTTTACTGCACTGTTTGCCTACATACATTTGTCGTTTGATTTTGCCCATCAGAGGAGTCCCAGGAATTTCTGCCTCACATTCATGAATTCCATGGTATCAATGATAATTTGCTGGATATGCCAATACTTGAAGTCTTCGAATGGCACAATAAAAATTATTTTTAGTGTGCAATAAGTGAATCAGATTTCATAAATTACATTTTGCAAACAATTGATTAATTTGATAAAACTCCCATTTCACCCCCAAAATAAAAATATAATTAACTGACCCCCAATTTCTCCTCAAATGTATGTAAAATATCCCAAAATGGGGGTGAAAACCCCCCAATTTGGCAACTCTGCTCTAAGGTATACAATTTAGTTCGCATTCTCCATGTTATAATTGCTTATAGTCATATTATGTCCGATTGTTGTTTTATTAACATTGTCATCGTACCCAACGATGAAATCCTCTCTTTTGAGGATGTATTTTCCATCCTTATATCTTCTGGAATGTCTGTAGGTAAGGATAAAGCTACTTGTGACTAAGTTAAAAGTTTATGAAAATATATCAATATTAATTTTTCAACAATCGAAAATACGACTTCCTACAACTGTATGGGTCCACGTTTCCTCAAAGGACGAATGTAAGCCTAATAAAAGTGCATTGATAAACTTATTGACAGTTTTGTTTTGGATGCTGCTGTAACTGCTTCATTTTTCATGCTAATGCTGTTCCTTCAGTTTGGGAGCCCAGCACTTTTTCACTGTTTCTTTTTGCTGTAGCATAGAGAGTATCTAATTTATATCAAACTTTTTTAAATTTCATTTTAAAGCTTATGAAGTCTAGCTGCAACTAGAGAATGTATTATCATTGCAGATGAATTGAAAATTAAATATTCGAATAAATGATAGACTACTATCGAATTATCTTCAAGTTGATGGCAAGCGGTATTTTTAATAACCGGAAAAGGCTCCCCTATCTTTTGTGTACCGCAATAACCAAATTCGAAGAGATGAGATACCATGTTGTTATAACCAATGACGTGAGTTGTGGGAACTGAACACTAAAGAAATTTCATGAAATTGCAAACGAAGCTTTTTATTTTTTGAAGCCGCAAATCTACAAAATAAACTACTGTAGGGTATTTCTAGTCCCGAACCCAAAAATATCCCATACACAACAATTTCCCTAACAAGCTTTTATAAGCTTTATTACATAACCTAACAAACCAACCAAATCGATCCCAATACATACACCAAATGAGTCTTTGATAATTTCCCTTTTTCTCAAACTACCCATGGTAAACGGTTCATACAGAGCATTGATCCAAATAATCAAATTGGGTCAAAGCAACGTAAACAATACTGGATGCGACGAATTCCGTGGGAACGGAATTGAACCATGATCGATTGGTTTAGATAACCTAACATAGAACTAGAGTAGGGATTTTTATTCAATAAGCAATTTTTATTGTATTAGCATAAGCAAAATTCGTAAATAAAAGAACGAGTTGGGTTTATGCTCGGCCTCAGTTTTATTCTACAACGTAGAACTATAAGTTGTTTTTAATTAAGCGACATTGCCTACCAGCGGCAAAGTTCACAGTTTTGAGTAAAGGAGCAGAAACTGCCTTTCACTAATTGGCAGATAACGAATTGCCTCTCATCTTGGCAAATTCAATACTTTAGAAATACCGGCTGCCTGTCTATTCGGACTGCGCCAAATATGCGGCATTCTAAGAGATGCCTGTAGGTGTTACGGAAATCAGTCCAGACCTTCTATTGTACTAATTCCTGTCTTTAAATAAAGGAAGACCATCACTCTGGAAGAGTACATCCGAAGACGAGATCACGAAGGCAATTCATCCAATGACCAAACAATTCATCATCAACATACATTACACTACTCATTTGTGGATATTTCCCATCTAGTGGACTTTATGAGAAGTAACTTCTTGTATTTAAAGTCAGTCCTCAGAATTTTTAACAAGGAAGGAAACATGGTCTACTGTAAAGTTTTTATCATGGAGCCTTTTTTAAAACTTCTACCATATAATTCTGATAAAGATCTAAACATAGCCTACTATAAAGTCGTTATTATCTTCAACATTTCAGTTGAAAAAATAAATCTGTTATTTGTTTGTCAGCGTAGACGCTATTACTAATGGTGACTATATTTCTTGGAGCCAAATGTGGCTAGTTGTCAAATAGGGCATGAGAGATTCAACGGAAACTGCCGAATGTAGCATACTCACTGTCTACCTAAGCTTTTATGTACAGTAAAGGGGAATATTTTCTCATTTAAAATCCATTCTAAAAATATCATTTTTCTGACACACAACAAGTGTGACATAAAAAACCTGAAATCGATTGTTTAACTCATTATGGCCCGTTTATTTATGATCAACTAACGATCTATCACCAGTTCTTACATTAGTTCAACAGCTTCTGCAAATGAACCATGCTCAAAACAAAAAGTCATGTAACCATGCGCTCAAAAAACACATGTCTATAGTGGAATTGTTACGTCAGAGAGTTCCATCTAGACATGTTCCCGTTTCGGTGTGAAGACAGATTTAAATTTCTCTTTACATCTACTGCGGTGTTTACTTCTTTTGTTTCTTTCTATAATCTCATTTTTGAACGGTTGGACAAATAAAAACAGTTGTAATAGATTCAAAATCATAGCTAATGGTAGGATCGTTCCTTGTTCTTCCTACCTTTTCTCCGCGTCTCGATGCGAATTTGGCGAAAAGCAATTTACGAGGGTGAAGCCCATAGTAACTAGCCATAAATGCGAATAATTATAGCAGATAGTAGATACTGGCGACTACGTTTAACAGTTTTATAATTTTAAATTGTGGGATGGTCGGATAGTCTTTAGTTCTTAAAATCAAGCCTGGTTCATACTATCGTTCGGTCTGAATGTTTGCAAAATGGTAATACGTACTCATTAGATTCGTAATGATTATTATCTACTGTACGGTTTCATGGTGGTACAGAGTAGAAAATATCTGCTTAATATTTAAGAGTTTCTTAGGTGAAGATGTTATTCCTTACATTAAGATATTGGTAAGTTCGGTATTTTAATCTGAGTTTAATATTATATTATGATCGCATTTTAATTCATGTTGACGCAACGGTTTTACCATTCGTAGTTTTTAATGGAGATGCAACTTAAAATTTACTGAGCTCGCACTTCATAAATAGAATGTATTTATAACTATTCGAAATTCTTAATAGACCTATACTTGTTGATATATCAGTTGTAATCAATTTCTCTTTTATATTTGTTCTTTGCTTGGGTATTGCAAATAGTTCACATTGTGTTACGTACCACAGTTTTCGTTTTTTTTTCAAACGACAAGTATATCATCCTAATCACATCCGTTATTTCTCGATAACAACTAATTATATTGTCCAGGAATGGGAGAATGTCATTAGGCGGCTATCTCTCCCGCGCTCTTGGTAGGACATCGATGGAAGAAGCACAGAATCCAAACGACTCCAGAACCTGTTGAGGCAGACGCTTTTGGAAAGCCGCCGAACCTCGGTGTGTAGAAGCAAGCGTCGTTGTTCTTACACAACTGTCCGAATTGTTGATCGTTGAATTTTGTTCACAGCTGAGATGACATTTTACCTTGTACCTCCCTCTTCAAAAAGGCGATGAATTCACGATTGTGACCCGCAGACAGAGATTTCATCAGTCGCGACAGATATCATGTTAGCTAGAAGAATCTTGTTATTTTTTTCAAAATAGTTTTTAACAGTATTGAAAATACATTGCCCTTGAGTGAATTTTCCTTTTTTCGCAAACCGAACGTATGCAAACCGTAAGGTCTCCTTCTCTGGTAACATTGATTCGTCAACTTGAACGAAAAATTCGATGGACACCAAAAGCTCGCATAAGGAAACTTTGGCGTTTTCAGCCATCTCTTCAATTCGTCTCGCACAGTATCGTTGCCCAATGGCATTTTTTTATTAGATTGGAATAGGCTGAATGGTGTAAAACCTTTTCTTAACCTTCTTTGACAGCCGCCAATATCAACTATGGTATGGGTCTTTCTCTGATTTTCCAATTATCCAATTATATTTATTATTATTATTCCACTATATAACACTTAGTTACACAGTAAACACGGGTAGTTGCGTGTTCCACGGTGATGGAATAAATTCGAACTTCAAAAGTATTGTAGGCAGCAATAACATATAACAAGGAAAAGATATTAGGACAGTAACTATTTCACAAATACATATTTCACGAAAGAGAAATGATGAGCGCATGTATGTATTTAAAATTGAATCCGGACTATAAACTACCATCCCACAAGAAATTGACACAAATGTTAGAAGACAGATATACAGCATGCATTGCACTAATGAAGGAAAAAATAAAAAATGTGGACGACATCGCATTGACAACGGATATATAGAGCTCAGATAGTCAAAAAAGCTTTATTAGTGCAATTGCGCATTACATCAAAAATTCGAAATTGAGTTCTATAGTAATTTCAACTGCTGAGCTTCCTGAGCATCACACATTAAATTTTGCAAACACTTTAAAAATGATATTGTCAGAGTGGCAAGTTTACGATAAAGTTGTTACTATCGTGACTGACAATGCGTCGAGCATGAAAAAAGCAGTCAAGGATTCCCTGAACAAGATAAACCATTTATGTGTTGCTCACACTTTGAATCTTGCTGTGAAAAACTGCATTAGTAATGAAAATGAAAATTCTCAAACAGTTTATTTGAAAACCGTCGAAGTACTAAATGTTATTTCAAAAAGCCGTGCGATAGTTACTCACTTTAAACAAAGTACAAAATCAACCCACACTCTAAGAGATATGCAAAACCAAATGAATTTAGACGTCATAAAACATAAACAAGATATCCCAACGAGGTGAAATTCAACGTTCTACATGTTTGAAAGATTATTGAGAGTTGAAGTTCTTTCACAATCCCGACTTTGCGCTTAAACCCGAGGATCCGAGACCGAGTGCCCCACCATTTTGGACGCTCCTCGACCCCGGATGCCTCTTGTGTACACGCGCCGCCGGGACTGGCACAAAGTCGACCGCATAGTGGCGGTCTCGATTTAATATTTTTATTTTCCGCGGCTAGATCACCGAGTCGCGGGTTTTAGAAAAAAAAAGTGAAACACAGGAACCCATCCTCACACGCGTCACCAATGAAAAAAAATCACATCACTTGTTTTTATAATTTACATATGTATATGTATTCATGGTTATGCATTTTGCAAAGCTATTGTTACGATTTAGTTTACATAAATATTTCTTAAGATTTAGATAAGTAGACAATTCAAAAAAAACATTATCATTTTCATTTTCACTTGGAAAAACTGTTCCTTCATTACAGGCAATAGCAAATTTTTTTTAATTAATTAAATATTTAGGCAAATATCAACATTTACATTTTTTTTCAACTTCTAAGAAATCGTTTAATTCTTTTCTTCTTCTTTCTTTTTATACCAAGGATGGATAAAATTTCGCCTGCACATCCATTGATGATGCTTTTCGCGTGTTTTATTTAAATACCTGCTAATTCGCAACTATTTCATTTGACCTCGTGGCATGCGTGCCAATCGTTTTCATCGTTTGAAATTGTGAGAAGTTCGCAGTTAATGTTCGTCGTCCATGCGCTTAATCCTTTTCCCAAACAACCGAAACTTATTTCCACCGTTGCCGACGCAATTGACATCAGAATTTTCTTCCACCCAGGTGTGAGTCAACGGCACACAAACGATTGTCGTGTCCTTCTTCTGTCTCGAGCTTCGCTGATTGGAATTTTTGGATGTAACTTGACCAAGTCCAATCGCACCGTTTTCGATCTAATTCTCGCACTCTAACAATGGCTGGGCCGCGTCCCAACGAATTCGCCTTCGGACTCCACTTTTTCCCTGCGAACTCGATATAATTCTCCAAGACAACCTCTCGCTGGTTCAGTCTCGCAGTCTCGATCGCAACTCCACACTCTCGATATTTCCGGCGTGTTGAACATTCGAAAAGCTAACTTTCGCGTAGCGTGGCATGATCGATCACTCGTATTCGCGAAAGCTCGAGCACTATCCGAGGGTTGGAGCGAGATGACGCGTTTGAACAGCTTTTTCGGAACTTGGCGAGCTTTACACTTTCAGCTAATCGTTGCCAGGTAGGTATTTCTCGGAGTTAGTCATTTCGGGCAGAAAAGGCGCGAAGATAATTAGAATAGGTACGCAACAAACGTGGGGACGACCCCGCCCTAAGAAGAGTCTCTCCACGATAAAGCCGGGCTATGAATGAACTCTAAGTAATGAAAGACCTCATAGTTTGTAGGAGGCTAGGCAGATGTAGTCAAAACGTCTAAACGTCGAAATCGTCATGCTTGCTCAAACGAACCAGGAGGGTTTAACAAAAAGAAATTCCTACGTGAAGCTAAGCAGATGTAGTCAAAACGTATTAACGTCGAAATCATCATACATGTTCACGCAAGTTCCTCGATACGGAATTACGTTAAGGTAACCCTACTCAATCGACAGTTTTGCCCGAAATAAGCCTTAAAAACTAACTAATTAGTCGAACTAGCCTAAAACAGAAACGGAACCTATCGACTGCGTGTTATTTAGTTTTCAAAAACAATATGAAACATGGGCGTGTTGGAAAGGTGGCTAATGAAACAAGACTGCCGATCATGGAACTATGGTTAGAAAACAAAAAAAATGTTCTCACTTATGAGCAAAATTGAATAATCTGATACTATACACACCCAAAATATTTACATTATATACAGACGTCAACGCGGACTAGTTAAGGGACCCCAGAGGTCGTCAATTCTCCAGCATTTTGTGACTCCAAACCCAATTATTACCCTGGCCAAAGAAATACTGAAAAAGCGTTGTAGATATACCTAATTAACTTTACTTTTATATACAAGATGAAGGATTAACGTCCACACTGATGCAACTAAAACATAACGTGTTGAAGCCACCAGGAAAACTCATTGGAGCGTTAACTTCAAAACGATACTTTAGCCTAACCAAAATGAAAAGAGCAACATCCACACTGATGCAACCAACGCTACGCGCGAGGCCATCAGGAAAATTCATTGGACTGCTACTTTTATAAGGAACCACGCCCTACCTAAATGTTATATCTGCAACCTATCACTCAAAACAAACTAGCAATAATCCAAAACTGCTAACGATAATTAGAAGATAAGGATATGTATTACTACCTACGATAAGATACTATAAGATACGATGTGATATAAAGGCTAAAATAGATAAGATACAAAAAAAGGATTAGTTACGTTTTTATGTCTTGTACATGACATATTCCCATAGACTTCCCAGATAGGTCTCGAATTTCGTATGCGACTTGTCCTACCGGGCGAACTATAACTCCAGGCACAAACTTCGGGGCAATTTTGGCGGCGAAGTTGTCGGTGGCCTTACTAAGAATGTGGTTACGAACGTAAACCGTTTGGCCGTTAGCAAAAACGCGAGATCGGCTACGCAAGTCGTATCGACGCTTACCTCTTTGGTAAACTTTCTGAATCCTATGGGCTACTGTATTCTGGATTGCACGTAATTTATCATTACGTTCCGTAATACTTATTTGTCCGTCCGAAAGAGAAGATAATTTCCTAAGTAAGGAATACTCAGAACCATTTTGAATGGCTTGGAAACCAAACATTAAGAAATGTGGTGAACAACCGGTAGATTCGTGCACAACATTCCGAAAAGTGGCGCAAGATTCCCCCAAATGTCCATCCCAATTGCGATGATCATTTCCAATGTATGATCAAATGGCAGACAAAATGGACTGGTTAGTGCGCTCAGACGCGTTTGATTGAGGGGAGTACCGTGGAGAAAACACATGGGTAACGCTGTAATCAGTCATGAGTTGGGAGAATATTTTTGAAGTGAACAGAACTCCATTGTCAGAATGAAGATATTCAGGCACTCCATAAGTATGGAATATACTTTCAGTGAGGAAACGAACGGCTGCTTCTGAAGTAGCCTTCGGCATGGCCTTGAACCATATAAATCTAGTGTAATGGTCTAATACAACGAGCAGTTGGGTATTACCTAATTTAGACCAAGGATATGGACCTAAAAATTCAATAAATATTCGTTGTAATGGATGTTCAGAAACACGAATTTCGCCTAACGGAGGTCTCAACGTTTGATTACTGGATTTGGTTTGTTTGCAAATAGCGCAGTGACGAATATACTTTATAACATCCAACTTAAGATGTGGCCAGTAATAGTAACGGCGAAGAATTTCGGCTGTTTTATGAACCCTACAATGTGAAGCTAACGGAGGGCTATGTGTTTGCGCAATTAGACGTTCATGCAGACTATCCGGGACTCATAATTTAATTTGCGGAATATTTACATCATTATTCGACAGGACACCAGTATTTATGTATGTCTCGTACCCATAAATTGGAAAACTTATCGGGCTCCCGCTCAATAATCGGGATGCGATCGACATAAGAAGCTTCCTGAAAAGCTGAATTGATAAGAACAGAAGATAGGTACGAATGTTCAGGCAAAATCGGGTCGGAATTAGTAATAGATAGGGGGGACATACTGATAGATGGAACGTTTTCATGTATGCGAGATAACGCGCCGGGAACAACATTAACCGAGCCTTTACACTGTTCGATTTGAAAATCAAAACCTTGTAGTTTAAGACTCCAACGAGCCAATCTACCGGACAAATCCTGTTGGTTCATCAGCCACTTTAGACTGGCGTGATCCGTAATTATAGCAAAAGGTAGACCTTCAATGTAAGCACGAAATTTTTTTACGCTCTGTACCGCAGCGAGACATTCGAGCTCAGTTATAGTGTAATTACGCTGAGCGGCATTGAGTTTGCCCGACATGAAAGCAATGGGGTGTTTTATACCCTCGGTATCCTTTTGAAAAAGGACACTACCAATACCGGTAGTACTAGCATCGCATTGAATATAAAAATGTTTAGAAAAATCGGGATTAATCAGAACGGGTGCGGATATTAACGCTTGTTTAATCTGTTGAAAAGCGTTTTCCGCAGCATCAGTCCACCTGAAGGAATGTTTGCCTTTCAGTAGGTCCGTTAAAGGAGCGGTACTGATAGTGAATCGAAGAATGAAGCGCCGATACTATCCGGCCATTTCCATTAAGCGACGAATTTCCTTTGCAGACTTCGTAGTCGGATATTCGACAATACTTGAAATTTTAGTGGCATCCGGTTTTAGAATTCCGTCACTCACTCATATCCGAGGTATTTTACCTCACGTTGAAGGAACTTGCTTTTCTGCACATTGATTGTGAGACCAGCGGCCGTGAGAAAGTTGGCTACTTGGCCTAATAAATCGAGATGCTCATCGAACGTGGCACTAGTAACAAGTAGATCGTCCAGATACACAAATTTGTTATCCTGGACTTCGTGAGGAATAACTTTGTGCATAAGACGACACATCGTTTGTGGTGCATTACACAAACCAAAAGGCATGACTGTAAACTGATACAAAGGTCTACCGGGAACAGTGAAAGGGTAGGCATCCTTGATTGTCACTTCGCCGTAAGCGGCGAGCATCTAGACACAACCGATTTTCGCCCGGTTTCCGAACTTACGTAACAGGAGAACTCCAAGAACTCTGACTCTCTTCGATAACTCCCAAAGAGAGCATGCGATCCAGTTCCAGATAAAGCTGATCCTGAATCACCGGAGAAACGGAGTAGTGGCGCTGTTTGATGGGTTTTGCGGATCCGGTATCGATACCGTGTGACAATAAGGAAGTTTGTCCCAGCCCTTGTTCGTTGAAGGAGGGAAAAGTTTGTATAACGGATTGTAGTCGAACTTGTTGATCAGTAGTAAATCTTTCAGCCTTTTCAGGACTTTGAACGCAGACCTTCTGTCTCTGTAAGCCGTGACTGAGGGGTTTTGTTGCTTCTTAACACCTGAAGTGGAAGCGGTGTTGGAGGGCGCTCCGGAAACAGTGCGGGCCGGCTTGTTCGCCGTTACCTTGGTGTTACCGCTAGCGCCAATAGGCTTGACTGAGGGAGTACTTGCCCCTGGCATAGCTGCCTTGGAGCATGCATCCTTGGAAGAAGTAGGGGGTTGGCTGAGTATCGCGGTCTTCTTCCCACTAGAAGGACGCGTCACCTTCGTCCACTTCCCTTCCGGGCCGAGTGGATCTTCCTTTTTAAATTTATCGGGATTCATTGCGATTTGGGTCCCCCCTCACAGCCGCTATCTCCACTCGTTGTGCAGTTCCCCTGAGACCCCATGGTTATCTATGCCGAAGCAGGGAGGCCATGCGAGGGTTGGCACATTCCCTTATGAGGATATGTGCTCAGAGCCGGGCCGGGGATTAATCAGGAGTCCAAACTCAACTGAACCTACACGGCCAGACTAGTGGCGACGAGTTTTGAACGTACCGTGAGGCCTGCCAGGGTTTTACCGGGACGGAGGCAGCATTGGCATTAGCCTGAAAGCCATTTCCGCAAGATGTCACTCTTGCGTACTCAGGTGACAGAATACCACTACTACCAGCCCAAAGCATCAGATATAGTCGTTAAGACGAGAGAGTTGTCCAAAAACAATCGAGAGTCGTGCCGTGGTAGATCATTTAGCGTTACCCAGGATGCACCGCGAGGAGGCGATCTACCCTACATCCCTAATGGCATATAAAAAATGTATTTATTTTGTTTGTACAAGTTTTTTGTGTAATTTAAGTCTATTATTATGTAAATTTTGTTGGAGGATAATCGATTCAAATAAAAAAAAACACGAGGCTTCAATTTAATACCACTTTATTAAGCGGGAACCGATTTAGAACTCTACGTTTATCTTCTAACACATTGGCTTTTATAATCTTATCTTATCTTATATTCATGTCTGCACTCCAGAGTGCAGACTTTCAATTTTAAATTCTCAGGCCACTCAAATAGCGCGATATGATTATG
Organism: Oxycera nigricornis; assembly: GCA_963942545.1. Taxonomy (NCBI): domain Eukaryota; kingdom Metazoa; phylum Arthropoda; class Insecta; order Diptera; family Stratiomyidae; genus Oxycera; species Oxycera nigricornis. Next base: position 71,199,102 of record OZ012662.1, read on the forward strand.
ATCCAAGTGGTTTTCACTTTTAAATTCTCAGGCCACTCAAATAGTGCGATCTTATTATTGAAATCTCACTTGGTCAATGTTTTGATGATCCAAGTGGTTCGCAGATAACGCATCTGCATCCACATTTAGGTGCCCTGAAGTAACTCCTTCCCCCTTAGAGGAATGTTTGCCCTCAAACATGTTTACAATTTTTACCTTCATATTTTTCTTTTTCAGGTGAAAGTATACAAAAATAATGATCAAACTTACTATAATAATAATTGTTGATACAATATTAGATGTAATATGTGGTTTCTTCGAATATTTAATATCTTCTATTTCTTTTAAATTATTTATATGAAATTCTTGTAACTTATTAAAAGTTAGCTGTTTATAATTATCTACTGGACTAATAAGAGAATTGAAAAGAATCACTCGAGGTTTGTATTCTGAAATTCGATTTGAAAATTTCACATCATTTAATGTAATTGAACAATTGTTAAAAGTAAACATATATGTACCATTTAAATTTTGATTTCTTTCATCACAATCACTAGACCAATTTATGTTTGATTTAACTACTATGATATGTTTGATTTAACTACTATGATCTTCTATTAAATTTTTGTTCCTTTTTATTTTTGTACAAGTTTCATTCACATAAAAACATATCCTAGATTTTCTCAAATCTTTCAAATTATTCTCGTTATTATATGTATACATGGTATTATTAATTTTTACAATATATTGTTTTTCAAACATTGTTTCATAACCATGCTTGTCAGGTATTGGTAATATTAAATATTTGAAAACAGTTAACACTTTTACTGGAATTTTGATTGCAAATAATAGCTCTTTCTGATTTTTGGTGTTTACCGCGATTGCAATTTCGATTAATCTCTATTTTTCGAGATCAATTCGTTTTCAGCTATTTCTTCAGTTGTTAACATATTTCTTGACATTATACCTGTTCTGGCTGACATAACATTGTCCTGGTATATTTCAATTTTGTTTTGCAAATACTGAATACTCATAAGCGTACCTAAATAAGCTATCTCTGTTCTTGATCTTTTATTGGTATCATTAAAAGCTTTTGTGATAATTTGTCGATCTAAATCAATGATTCTTTTAATTTTCTGAATTTCCCTTTCAAAGTGATCATTAATAGAAATTTGTTTATTTATACGATCGATAATTTCATGATTGTTTTTATCTACTGTTGCCAAATGTTCTTCAATGTCCTGTCTGTCATCTACGTCCATTAGACCAAATAACCATTTATAAACATTACCTACTGTATTAATTAGCCCTCTTCTATTTCTAACTTTTTTTACATAACTCTATATAACCTGGTGCTTTAGCAAGTTGTGAGTGATTACAAATTTCGTATAATTTACCCATATGATAAGGGTATCGATTCTAGCTTCTAACTTCTCCTTAAATATTCTTTAGGTAATAGTGTATGTATCTGATGTTCTAAGTTTTCTAATTGAATATATATTATATCCAGTCTGAGTCTCTATTTTTCCATCATCAAAGTCGCTAAGGTTTGGTAACATTGAAGTATTATCATCGTCATCCACAATATTTTTCGTGTTACACTCATTTTCTCCAGATTGATTGCTATTTCTACCTGTACTAATAATTTTCTTTTTAGGTCGTTTGATGTTCACTAATGCTTTATTATTTAATGGTTTATGATTAAATCTAGGTGCTAACTTATCTAGTTTGCTTTTAGGATTTTTAACTAAGCCTTCTCGTCTATTTTCGATATATGCTTCTCTATTGACATTTCTTTTCTCAATAACTTTTTCTTTAACGGTTTTATTTCTAGTATATATCACTTCTTTATCTATTTTCCCTAACTGAACGTCTATAGGTCTCTCTTTAATAGTAGAATGTATTTGACGATTATAAAACTCTACGGCCTCGTAAACTCGTTCCTTAAACGTTTGATTCTGAAATGTGTTGTTTGTTCTCATTTTTTCTGTTAGTGTATCATGTAATTTTTCGATATCCGCATTTCCTGTATGGCTATGAGGTTTCGTTATGTGGACCAAAATACCTTTTTCTTGATATACATCGCGTAAAAGAAATGAATCGAAATCTGCGTTAGCAACTATTTTCTTCGGTCTACCGTACATAGCTAAATGAAAAAGTAATGCTTCCCTAAGCGTAACCATATCTTTTGATGGTATAACTATTGCTGTAGCTAATTTGGAAAATTTGTCTATAGTAGTAAATAAAATCGATTTTTTGATAAAAAGCAGGTCCATATGTTTAATTTCGTTAACATCCTCTGCAGTTTCCGATATTTCAAACTGTGCTTTAACAGGATTCCTGTCAGTTTTCATTTTGTCACAAGTTTCGCACGTATTAATGAATCTATTAATATAGTCTTTTAAATTAGGATAATAAATTTTTCTTTTAAGACCTTCGTAGTTTTCAGTTATACCGGCATGTCCTGTTTCTTTGATATGATAATCTGAAATGATGTTTCCTAGTTCTTCTTCGGATTGAATGTCCTGAACTAATTTACTGCATTTAATGAATTTAATTTTAGTTTGATCGAAAAGTTTAATAATGACTTGTTGTAGAATATTGTACTGAGGATCTGACAATTCACTATAAATTCCTACTGTTCCGGGTTTAAGAAAATGTATCAAACGGTTTTTGATTTGACTAGTTGAAGTTAAACTTGATTCTCTAAAAACTGTCCTTGTTTTATTTTTATAACTGATCTTACTGACGTTGGTGTTATTTTTCACTAAAATAATTTGCTGCTGATATTTGTTAACAATACTGTCTTCGATGGGAATATGATCTTCTAAGTTTTTTTCTTGCGAGTGTACTGTGTTAAAGGTGCTACTATTTTTCAAAAGACTTTGACCTATTTTTTTCAATTTATTTCGGTATTTAGCTTGAGCGGTTATAGGTTTTTTCGAAATAGTTCGTAATTCAGGGACTAATTGTATTTCTTTTTCTTCATTAGAAGAATGTTCAGAAGCTGATTTCCCTGTTGCTCTCGTAGCTAGCTTTTGCACAGAAATGATGTCAAACATGTTTTTAGTACCTTTTTTCCCTCTTTTAGGTTTTTTACTTGTTCCTTCTTGAGGATCATAACTTTGAATTACATTTATTTGGCCATTTTCTTTCAATCTACTTAAAAAATCTGCTGGTATGTTTTCTTTACTTTTTAGATAACCTAAATCTATATCATACTCTCCCAATTTTAATATCCACCTTGATAATCTTGGATTTATGTCTCTACCTTTATATTTCTCGTATAACCACTTTATAGGTTGATGATCGGTTAAAAGCTCGAATTTACTTCCGTAAATAAAAGGTCTATAATAGTTAACGGCCCAAATGATAGCTAAGAGCTCCTTTTCGATAGTTGAGTAATTTTTCTCGGATTGACACAAAGTTCGGCTAGCAAAACATATTGGATGTTTACCTTGCTGTAATACTGCTCCAATAGCATAGTTACTTGCATCGGTAACAATAGTAAATTTCTGTTTGAAGTCCGGGTTTCTCAGAACTGGAGGGTTGGTAATTAATAACTTTAACTTTTCAAATGATTCCACATATTCAAAATCGTTAACATTGACTTGTTTATCTTTTCTCAAGTATTTGACCATTGGGTATGCGATTTTACTATAATCCTTTATGAATTTTCGATAAAATCCAGTTAGACCTAAGAAACTTTTGATTTCAGTTATTGTTTTGGGAAGCTTTACAGCCAATATTATGGAAACTGTTTCGCTATTAGGTTTAATACCCTCAATCCCAATTGTATGACCTAAATACTGAGTTTCCTTTGTAAGGAAATGACATTTGTCGATTTGAACTTTAAGGTTGGCTTCTTGGAGTCTATTGACAATCTTGTGTAGATTAGTCATATGTTCCTCAAGTGTAGTACCAAATACCAATATGTCATCTAAATATACTAAACAAATTTTGTTTATGTATTCTTTCAGTATTTTGTTCATTAGTCGCTGAAATGTAGCAGGCGCATTTTTCAACCCAAATGGCATCTTTGTAAACTCATAGTGTCCTGTAGGAGTTGAGAATGCTGTTTTGTGAATATCGGTTTCCTTAATTTTTATTTGATGGAAACCTTTAGCAAGATCCAGAGTAGAGAACCTAGTCTACCTAGTTTTTCAAGGATTCCCTCAATATTCAGAATGGGAAATTTATCACTAGGAGTTACTTTATTAAGTGCCCTATAATCAACTGCTATTCTCCACTTTCGTTTCCCTGAGTTATCGGGTTTTTTCGAAACAACTACTACTGAACTATTAAAAGGACTAAAACTTTCACGTATTCCCTGTTTAAGCATATCTTGAATTTGTTTTTCTACTTCCTCCTCGTGTATCTGTGGCATTCTGTAAGTTTTAATGTAAATCGGTTCTTCCGTCGTTAATTTTAATTCATGCTCTACTGAATCTGTTGCGGATAAATAATCTCCTTCTAAATAAAATACTTTTCTATTCTTTCTCAAAAATTCTCGTAACGCTTTTTCTTCTTCACAATTCAACTCTTCAAATGAGACATTTAGGTTTCTACTTGGTTCTAATGTGTGAATTTCATCAAAACCTAATTTAACTTTGTTGATAAAAGGAATTTTATTGTCATTCATGATGACTATTTCGTTTTCAAAATCGACTTTTGTCCTCGTGGGTATTAGAATATTCGCACCAATTATTGCGTCAAAATTTCTACCAGATAAATCGAATAACTTCCACTTTGTAAATTCACGACCACCAATTTCCGGTGGAGTTTTCGTTATTGTTTCAAATTGAAGATCACTTACACCGGTTAATGTCCGAAATTTAGCGGTTTTCTATTTGCGTCACTGAATGGTTACCTAATATTTTATCATTTAAAATGGACAAAGTTGAACCTGAATCTATCAAGGCTCTGATTGGATAATTATTTATTGTTAATTTAATTATAGGTCAATTTGATTGTTCTCCAAGGCTGGTACACGAAAATTTTCGACTGTTTCCAATTGATTTGTTTCCATTTGTTCTACGCGGTTTCTATTATACTGTTCCTGATATTGTGGATGTTGTTGATACCGATTTGAATGGTTACCGTCCCTATTTTGGGGTTGGTTTTGATATCTGTTATTTTGTCTAAAATTTCCAGAATTGTAAAAGTTCCTAAACCTGTTGGAATTTCCACTATTAAAATGATTATAGTCCCTCCTAAAGCTACTATTCTTGTTACGGTTATAATTATGACTGTTACACGTTTTACTGTAGTAAGGTACTGTTCGTTTATCGTCCACACCAGTTTGCAACAATTCGTTATACGCGTCTTCTAATGACGTTACACCTTTCGTTCGCAAATACATAGCGTCTGTTCTATTAATTTTTGCAAGGAATTTTTCAAGAATACTAACTTCGTTATTCAAAGGTTTAAATTCGTCAGGACTGTTATCGTCTAACAAATATTTTAAATTTAATTTATCTAAAAATTTAAGTAAGGAAATATATAAAATATGAATATTTGAATTATGCGTATTGTCCGCTTGCTCCTTCAACTTCAGATATTGCTCCTGTACTCCGAAACTTCTGATCAACGCTGTTTTGATGTTAGCCCAAGTTTTTGTTTCAACTGTTCTGACTACCACGGCTGCTCTTCCTTGAAGCTTTGCAAACACTATATCGGACATAAATTGTGTGGCAGGTGCATCAGCTATAGTTGTCACCAATCGAATTAGATTTTCCACTTCTCTAATATAGCTTGATAGCTGGAATCCATCGTCTCCGTTAAACACTGGCATCGATCTTGCTTCCCTCAATAGGTCACTCAACGAGATGCTTGCTTCTGCCATTATAAAAAAAAGTTTTTACTTTGTTACCTTATACGCTGACTGCTGTACCAGGAACCACTTTTCACTTTTATTATTTTAGAATCTAGCTTTCAATAACACACCCGGGCGATTCTTCGAGTGTTTATTGCGTCGGCTAGATTGTTTCACGCACTAATTAATTAGATCCTCACTTTTTGTGGGAAGATACGCGATTTTTATTATAACCACACCAATTAATTTGCACTGCGCGTTTTTGGTTCGACCACTGGACTCGTCTAGTTGGGTCCTTGCGTTGTTTTTTCTACCCTTTCGATACTAGAAATATTACTTTGCACGGACGCGACAAATCCTACCGACTGCGCCAATTTTGTTGGAGGATAATCGATTCAAATAAAAAAAAACACGAGGCTTCAATTTAATACCACTTTATTAAGCGGGAACCGATTTAGAACTCTACGTTTATCTTCTAACACATTGGCTTTTATAATCTTATCTTATCTTATATTCATGTCTGCACTCCAGAGTGCAGACTTTCAATTTTAAATTCTCAGGCCACTCAAATAGCGCGATATGATTATGATCCAAGTGGTTTTCACTTTTAAATTCTCAGGCCACTCAAATAGTGCGATCTTATTATTGAAATCTCACTTGGTCAATGTTTTGATGATCCAAGTGGTTCGCAGATAACGCATCTGCATCCACATTTAGGTGCCCTGAAGTAACTCCTTCCCCCTTAGAGGAATGTTTGCCCTCAAACATGTTTACAATTTTTACCTTCATATTTTTCTTTTTCAGGTGAAAGTATACAAAAATAATGATCAAACTTACTATAATAATAATTGTTGATACAATATTAGATGTAATATGTGGTTTCTTCGAATATTTAATATCTTCTATTTCTTTTAAATTATTTATATGAAATTCTTGTAACTTATTAAAAGTTAGCTGTTTATAATTATCTACTGGACTAATAAGAGAATTGAAAAGAATCACTCGAGGTTTGTATTCTGAAATTCGATTTGAAAATTTCACATCATTTAATGTAATTGAACAATTGTTAAAAGTAAACATATATGTACCATTTAAATTTTGATTTCTTTCATCACAATCACTAGACCAATTTATGTTTGATTTAACTACTATGATATGTTTGATTTAACTACTATGATCTTCTATTAAATTTTTGTTCCTTTTTATTTTTGTACAAGTTTCATTCACATAAAAACATATCCTAGATTTTCTCAAATCTTTCAAATTATTCTCGTTATTATATGTATACATGGTATTATTAATTTTTACAATATATTGTTTTTCAAACATTGTTTCATAACCATGCTTGTCAGGTATTGGTAATATTAAATATTTGAAAACAGTTAACACTTTTACTGGAATTTTGATTGCAAATAATAGCTCTTTCTGATTTTTGGTGTTTACCGCGATTGCAATTTCGATTAATCTCTATTTTTCGAGATCAATTCGTTTTCAGCTATTTCTTCAGTTGTTAACATATTTCTTGACATTATACCTGTTCTGGCTGACATAACATTGTCCTGGTATATTTCAATTTTGTTTTGCAAATACTGAATACTCATAAGCGTACCTAAATAAGCTATCTCTGTTCTTGATCTTTTATTGGTATCATTAAAAGCTTTTGTGATAATTTGTCGATCTAAATCAATGATTCTTTTAATTTTCTGAATTTCCCTTTCAAAGTGATCATTAATAGAAATTTGTTTATTTATACGATCGATAATTTCATGATTGTTTTTATCTACTGTTGCCAAATGTTCTTCAATGTCCTGTCTGTCATCTACGTCCATTAGACCAAATAACCATTTATAAACATTACCTACTGTATTAATTAGCCCTCTTCTATTTCTAACTTTTTTTACATAACTCTATATAACCTGGTGCTTTAGCAAGTTGTGAGTGATTACAAATTTCGTATAATTTACCCATATGATAAGGGTATCGATTCTAGCTTCTAACTTCTCCTTAAATATTCTTTAGGTAATAGTGTATGTATCTGATGTTCTAAGTTTTCTAATTGAATATATATTATATCCAGTCTGAGTCTCTATTTTTCCATCATCAAAGTCGCTAAGGTTTGGTAACATTGAAGTATTATCATCGTCATCCACAATATTTTTCGTGTTACACTCATTTTCTCCAGATTGATTGCTATTTCTACCTGTACTAATAATTTTCTTTTTAGGTCGTTTGATGTTCACTAATGCTTTATTATTTAATGGTTTATGATTAAATCTAGGTGCTAACTTATCTAGTTTGCTTTTAGGATTTTTAACTAAGCCTTCTCGTCTATTTTCGATATATGCTTCTCTATTGACATTTCTTTTCTCAATAACTTTTTCTTTAACGGTTTTATTTCTAGTATATATCACTTCTTTATCTATTTTCCCTAACTGAACGTCTATAGGTCTCTCTTTAATAGTAGAATGTATTTGACGATTATAAAACTCTACGGCCTCGTAAACTCGTTCCTTAAACGTTTGATTCTGAAATGTGTTGTTTGTTCTCATTTTTTCTGTTAGTGTATCATGTAATTTTTCGATATCCGCATTTCCTGTATGGCTATGAGGTTTCGTTATGTGGACCAAAATACCTTTTTCTTGATATACATCGCGTAAAAGAAATGAATCGAAATCTGCGTTAGCAACTATTTTCTTCGGTCTACCGTACATAGCTAAATGAAAAAGTAATGCTTCCCTAAGCGTAACCATATCTTTTGATGGTATAACTATTGCTGTAGCTAATTTGGAAAATTTGTCTATAGTAGTAAATAAAATCGATTTTTTGATAAAAAGCAGGTCCATATGTTTAATTTCGTTAACATCCTCTGCAGTTTCCGATATTTCAAACTGTGCTTTAACAGGATTCCTGTCAGTTTTCATTTTGTCACAAGTTTCGCACGTATTAATGAATCTATTAATATAGTCTTTTAAATTAGGATAATAAATTTTTCTTTTAAGACCTTCGTAGTTTTCAGTTATACCGGCATGTCCTGTTTCTTTGATATGATAATCTGAAATGATGTTTCCTAGTTCTTCTTCGGATTGAATGTCCTGAACTAATTTACTGCATTTAATGAATTTAATTTTAGTTTGATCGAAAAGTTTAATAATGACTTGTTGTAGAATATTGTACTGAGGATCTGACAATTCACTATAAATTCCTACTGTTCCGGGTTTAAGAAAATGTATCAAACGGTTTTTGATTTGACTAGTTGAAGTTAAACTTGATTCTCTAAAAACTGTCCTTGTTTTATTTTTATAACTGATCTTACTGACGTTGGTGTTATTTTTCACTAAAATAATTTGCTGCTGATATTTGTTAACAATACTGTCTTCGATGGGAATATGATCTTCTAAGTTTTTTTCTTGCGAGTGTACTGTGTTAAAGGTGCTACTATTTTTCAAAAGACTTTGACCTATTTTTTTCAATTTATTTCGGTATTTAGCTTGAGCGGTTATAGGTTTTTTCGAAATAGTTCGTAATTCAGGGACTAATTGTATTTCTTTTTCTTCATTAGAAGAATGTTCAGAAGCTGATTTCCCTGTTGCTCTCGTAGCTAGCTTTTGCACAGAAATGATGTCAAACATGTTTTTAGTACCTTTTTTCCCTCTTTTAGGTTTTTTACTTGTTCCTTCTTGAGGATCATAACTTTGAATTACATTTATTTGGCCATTTTCTTTCAATCTACTTAAAAAATCTGCTGGTATGTTTTCTTTACTTTTTAGATAACCTAAATCTATATCATACTCTCCCAATTTTAATATCCACCTTGATAATCTTGGATTTATGTCTCTACCTTTATATTTCTCGTATAACCACTTTATAGGTTGATGATCGGTTAAAAGCTCGAATTTACTTCCGTAAATAAAAGGTCTATAATAGTTAACGGCCCAAATGATAGCTAAGAGCTCCTTTTCGATAGTTGAGTAATTTTTCTCGGATTGACACAAAGTTCGGCTAGCAAAACATATTGGATGTTTACCTTGCTGTAATACTGCTCCAATAGCATAGTTACTTGCATCGGTAACAATAGTAAATTTCTGTTTGAAGTCCGGGTTTCTCAGAACTGGAGGGTTGGTAATTAATAACTTTAACTTTTCAAATGATTCCACATATTCAAAATCGTTAACATTGACTTGTTTATCTTTTCTCAAGTATTTGACCATTGGGTATGCGATTTTACTATAATCCTTTATGAATTTTCGATAAAATCCAGTTAGACCTAAGAAACTTTTGATTTCAGTTATTGTTTTGGGAAGCTTTACAGCCAATATTATGGAAACTGTTTCGCTATTAGGTTTAATACCCTCAATCCCAATTGTATGACCTAAATACTGAGTTTCCTTTGTAAGGAAATGACATTTGTCGATTTGAACTTTAAGGTTGGCTTCTTGGAGTCTATTGACAATCTTGTGCAGATTAGTCATATGTTCCTCAAGTGTAGTACCAAATACCAATATGTCATCTAAATATACTAAACAAATTTTGTTTATGTATTCTTTCAGTATTTTGTTCATTAGTCGCTGAAATGTAGCAGGCGCATTTTTCAACCCAAATGGCATCCTTGTAAACTCATAGTGTCCTGTAGGAGTTGAGAATGCTGTTTTGTGAATATCGGTTTCCTTAATTTTTATTTGATGGAAACCTTTAGCAAGATCCAGAGTAGAGAACCTAGTCTACCTAGTTTTTCAAGGATTCCCTCAATATTCAGAATGGGAAATTTATCACTAGGAGTTACTTTATTAAGTGCCCTATAATCAACTGCTATTCTCCACTTTCGTTTCCCTGAGTTATCGGGTTTTTTCGAAACAACTACTACTGAACTATTAAAAGGACTAAAACTTTCACGTATTCCCTGTTTAAGCATATCTTGAATTTGTTTTTCTACTTCCTCCTCGTGTATCTGTGGCATTCTGTAAGTTTTAATGTAAATCGGTTCTTCCGTCGTTAATTTTAATTCATGCTCTACTGAATCTGTTGCGGATAAATAATCTCCTTCTAAATAAAATACTTTTCTATTCTTTCTCAAAAATTCTCGTAACGCTTTTTCTTCTTCACAATTCAACTCTTCAAATGAGACATTTAGGTTTCTACTTGGTTCTAATGTGTGAATTTCATCAAAACCTAATTTAACTTTGTTGATAAAAGGAATTTTATTGTCATTCATGATGACTATTTCGTTTTCAAAATCGACTTTTGTCCTCGTGGGTATTAGAATATTCGCACCAATTATTGCGTCAAAATTTCTACCAGATAAATCGAATAACTTCCACTTTGTAAATTCACGACCACCAATTTCCGGTGGAGTTTTCGTTATTGTTTCAAATTGAAGATCACTTACACCGGTTAATGTCCGAAATTTAGCGGTTTTCTATTTGCGTCACTGAATGGTTACCTAATATTTTATAATTTAAAATGGACAAAGTTGAACCTGAATCTATCAAGGCTCTGATTGGATAATTATTTATTGTTAATTTAATTATAGGTCAATTTGATTGTTCTCCAAGGCTGGTACACGAAAATTTTCGACTGTTTCCAATTGATTTGTTTCCATTTGTTCTACGCGGTTTCTATTATACTGTTCCTGATATTGTGGATGTTGTTGATACCGATTTGAATGGTTACCGTCCCTATTTTGGGGTTGGTTTTGATATCTGTTATTTTGTCTAAAATTTCCAGAATTGTAAAAGTTCCTAAACCTGTTGGAATTTCCACTATTAAAATGATTATAGTCCCTCCTAAAGCTACTATTCTTGTTACGGTTATAATTATGACTGTTACACGTTTTACTGTAGTAAGGTACTGTTCGTTTATCGTCCACACCAGTTTGCAACAATTCGTTATACGCGTCTTCTAATGACGTTACACCTTTCGTTCGCAAATACATAGCGTCTGTTCTATTAATTTTTGCAAGGAATTTTTCAAGAATACTAACTTCGTTATTCAAAGGTTTAAATTCGTCAGGACTGTTATCGTCTAACAAATATTTTAAATTTAATTTATCTAAAAATTTAAGTAAGGAAATATATAAAATATGAATATTTGAATTATGCGTATTGTCCGCTTGCTCCTTCAACTTCAGATATTGCTCCTGTACTCCGAAACTTCTGATCAACGCTGTTTTGATGTTAGCCCAAGTTTTTGTTTCAACTGTTCTGACTACCACGGCTGCTCTTCCTTGAAGCTTTGCAAACACTATATCGGACATAAATTGTGTGGCAGGTGCATCAGCTATAGTTGTCACCAATCGAATTAGATTTTCCACTTCTCTAATATAGCTTGATAGCTGGAATCCATCGTCTCCGTTAAACACTGGCATCGATCTTGCTTCCCTCAATAGGTCACTCAACGAGATGCTTGCTTCTGCCATTATAAAAAAAAAGTTTTTACTTTGTTACCTTATACGCTGACTGCTGTACCAGGAACCACTTTTCACTTTTATTATTTTAGAATCTAGCTTTCAATAACACACCCGGGCGATTCTTCGAGTGTTTATTGCGTCGGCTAGATTGTTTCACGCACTAATTAATTAGATCCTCACTTTTTGTGGGAAGATACGCGATTTTTATTATAACCACACCAATTAATTTGCACTGCGCGTTTTTGGTTCGACCACTGGACTCGTCTAGTTGGGTCCTTGCGTTGTTTTTTCTACCCTTTCGATACTAGAAATATTACTTTGCACGGACGCGACAAATCCTACCGACTGCGCCAATTTTGTTGGAGGATAATCGATTCAAATAAAAAAAAATACGAGGCTTCAATTTAATACCACTTTATTAAGCGGGAACCGATTTAGAACTCTTCGTTTATCTTCTAACACATTGGCTTTTATAATCTTATCTTATCTTATATTCATGTCTGCACTCCAGAGTGCAGACTTTCAATTTTAAATTCTCAGGCCACTCAAATAGCGCGATATGATTATGATCCAAGTGGTTTTCACTTTTAAATTCTCAGGCCACTCAAATAGTGCGATCTTATTATTGAAATCTCACTTGGTCAATGTTTTGATGATCCAAGTGGTTCGCAGATAACGCATCTGCATCCACATTTAGGTGCCCTGAAGTAACTCCTTCCCCCTTAGAGGAATGTTTGCCCTCAAACATGTTTACAATTTTTACCTTCATATTTTTCTTTTTCAGGTGAAAGTATACAAAAATAATGATCAAACTTACTATAATAATAATTGTTGATACAATATTAGATGTAATATGTGGTTTCTTCGAATATTTAATATCTTCTATTTCTTTTAAATTATTTATATGAAATTCTTGTAACTTATTAAAAGTTAGCTGTTTATAATTATCTACTGGACTAATAAGAGAATTGAAAAGAATCACTCGAGGTTTGTATTCTGAAATTCGATTTGAAAATTTCACATCATTTAATGTAATTGAACAATTGTTAAAAGTAAACATATATGTACCATTTAAATTTTGATTTCTTTCATCACAATCACTAGACCAATTTATGTTTGATTTAACTACTATGATATGTTTGATTTAACTACTATGATCTTCTATTAAATTTTTGTTCCTTTTTATTTTTGTACAAGTTTCATTCACATAAAAACATATCCTAGATTTTCTCAAATCTTTCAAATTATTCTCGTTATTATATGTATACATGGTATTATTAATTTTTACAATATATTGTTTTTCAAACATTGTTTCATAACCATGCTTGTCAGGTATTGGTAATATTAAATATTTGAAAACAGTTAACACTTTTACTGGAATTTTGATTGCAAATAATAGCTCTTTCTGATTTTTGGTGTTTACCGCGATTGCAATTTCGATTAATCTCTATTTTTCGAGATCAATTCGTTTTCAGCTATTTCTTCAGTTGTTAACATATTTCTTGACATTATACCTGTTCTGGCTGACATAACATTGTCCTGGTATATTTCAATTTTGTTTTGCAAATACTGAATACTCATAAGCGTACCTAAATAAGCTATCTCTGTTCTTGATCTTTTATTGGTATCATTAAAAGCTTTTGTGATAATTTGTCGATCTAAATCAATGATTCTTTTAATTTTCTGAATTTCCCTTTCAAAGTGATCATTAATAGAAATTTGTTTATTTATACGATCGATAATTTCATGATTGTTTTTATCTACTGTTGCCAAATGTTCTTCAATGTCCTGTCTGTCATCTACGTCCATTAGACCAAATAACCATTTATAAACATTACCTACTGTATTAATTAGCCCTCTTCTATTTCTAACTTTTTTTACATAACTCTATATAACCTGGTGCTTTAGCAAGTTGTGAGTGATTACAAATTTCGTATAATTTACCCATATGATAAGGGTATCGATTCTAGCTTCTAACTTCTCCTTAAATATTCTTTAGGTAATAGTGTATGTATCTGATGTTCTAAGTTTTCTAATTGAATATATATTATATCCAGTCTGAGTCTCTATTTTTCCATCATCAAAGTCGCTAAGGTTTGGTAACATTGAAGTATTATCATCGTCATCCACAATATTTTTCGTGTTACACTTATTTTCTCCAGATTGATTGCTATTTCTACCTGTACTAATAATTTTCTTTTTAGGTCGTTTGATGTTCACTAATGCTTTATTATTTAATGGTTTATGATTAAATCTAGGTGCTAACTTATCTAGTTTGCTTTTAGGATTTTTAACTAAGCCTTCTCGTCTATTTTCGATATATGCTTCTCTATTGACATTTCTTTTCTCAATAACTTTTTCTTTAACGGTTTTATTTCTAGTATATATCACTTCTTTATCTATTTTCCCTAACTGAACGTCTATAGGTCTCTCTTTAATAGTAGAATGTATTTGACGATTATAAAACTCTACGGCCTCGTAAACTCGTTCCTTAAACGTTTGATTCTGAAATGTGTTGTTTGTTCTCATTTTTTCTGTTAGTGTATCATGTAATTTTTCGATATCCGCATTTCCTGTATGGCTATGAGGTTTCGTTATGTGGACCAAAATACCTTTTTCTTGATATACATCGCGTAAAAGAAATGAATCGAAATCTGCGTTAGCAACTATTTTCTTCGGTCTACCGTACATAGCTAAATGAAAAAGTAATGCTTCCCTAAGCGTAACCATATCTTTTGATGGTATAACTATTGCTGTAGCTAATTTGGAAAATTTGTCTATAGTAGTAAATAAAATCGATTTTTTGATAAAAAGCAGGTCCATATGTTTAATTTCGTTAACATCCTCTGCAGTTTCCGATATTTCAAACTGTGCTTTAACAGGATTCCTGTCAGTTTTCATTTTGTCACAAGTTTCGCACGTATTAATGAATCTATTAATATAGTCTTTTAAATTAGGATAATAAATTTTTCTTTTAAGACCTTCGTAGTTTTCAGTTATACCGGCATGTCCTGTTTCTTTGATATGATAATCTGAAATGATGTTTCCTAGTTCTTCTTCGGATTGAATGTCCTGAACTAATTTACTGCATTTAATGAATTTAATTTTAGTTTGATCGAAAAGTTTAATAATGACTTGTTGTAGAATATTGTACTGAGGATCTGACAATTCACTATAAATTCCTACTGTTCCGGGTTTAAGAAAATGTATCAAACGGTTTTTGATTTGACTAGTTGAAGTTAAACTTGATTCTCTAAAAACTGTCCTTGTTTTATTTTTATAACTGATCTTACTGACGTTGGTGTTATTTTTCACTAAAATAATTTGCTGCTGATATTTGTTAACAATACTGTCTTCGATGGGAATATGATCTTCTAAGTTTTTTTCTTGCGAGTGTACTGTGTTAAAGGTGCTACTATTTTTCAAAAGACTTTGACCTATTTTTTTCAATTTATTTCGGTATTTAGCTTGAGCGGTTATAGGTTTTTTCGAAATAGTTCGTAATTCAGGGACTAATTGTATTTCTTTTTCTTCATTAGAAGAATGTTCAGAAGCTGATTTCCCTGTTGCTCTCGTAGCTAGCTTTTGCACAGAAATGATGTCAAACATGTTTTTAGTACCTTTTTTCCCTCTTTTAGGTTTTTTACTTGTTCCTTCTTGAGGATCATAACTTTGAATTACATTTATTTGGCCATTTTCTTTCAATCTACTTAAAAAATCTGCTGGTATGTTTTCTTTACTTTTTAGATAACCTAAATCTATATCATACTCTCCCAATTTTAATATCCACCTTGATAATCTTGGATTTATGTCTCTACCTTTATATTTCTCGTATAACCACTTTATAGGTTGATGATCGGTTAAAAGCTCGAATTTACTTCCGTAAATAAAAGGTCTATAATAGTTAACGGCCCAAATGATAGCTAAGAGCTCCTTTTCGATAGTTGAGTAATTTTTCTCGGATTGACACAAAGTTCGGCTAGCAAAACATATTGGATGTTTACCTTGCTGTAATACTGCTCCAATAGCATAGTTACTTGCATCGGTAACAATAGTAAATTTCTGTTTGAAGTCCGGGTTTCTCAGAACTGGAGGGTTGGTAATTAATAACTTTAACTTTTCAAATGATTCCACATATTCAAAATCGTTAACATTGACTTGTTTATCTTTTCTCAAGTATTTGACCATTGGGTATGCGATTTTACTATAATCCTTTATGAATTTTCGATAAAATCCAGTTAGACCTAAGAAACTTTTGATTTCAGTTATTGTTTTGGGAAGCTTTACAGCCAATATTATGGAAACTGTTTCGCTATTAGGTTTAATACCCTCAATCCCAATTGTATGACCTAAATACTGAGTTTCCTTTGTAAGGAAATGACATTTGTCGATTTGAACTTTAAGGTTGGCTTCTTGGAGTCTATTGACAATCTTGTGCAGATTAGTCATATGTTCCTCAAGTGTAGTACCAAATACCAATATGTCATCTAAATATACTAAACAAATTTTGTTTATGTATTCTTTCAGTATTTTGTTCATTAGTCGCTGAAATGTTGCAGGCGCATTTTTCAACCCAAATGGCATCCTTGTAAACTCATAGTGTCCTGTAGGAGTTGAGAATGCTGTTTTGTGAATATCGGTTTCCTTAATTTTTATTTGATGGAAACCTTTAGCAAGATCCAGAGTAGAGAACCTAGTCTACCTAGTTTTTCAAGGATTCCCTCAATATTCAGAATGGGAAATTTATCACTAGGAGTTACTTTATTAAGTGCCCTATAATCAACTGCTATTCTCCACTTTCGTTTCCCTGAGTTATCGGGTTTTTTCGAAACAACTACTACTGAACTATTAAAAGGACTAAAACTTTCACGTATTCCCTGTTTAAGCATATCTTGAATTTGTTTTTCTACTTCCTCCTCGTGTATCTGTGGCATTCTGTAAGTTTTAATGTAAATCGGTTCTTCCGTCGTTAATTTTAATTCATGCTCTACTGAATCTGTTGCGGATAAATAATCTCCTTCTAAATAAAATACTTTTCTATTCTTTCTCAAAAATTCTCGTAACGCTTTTTCTTCTTCACAATTCAACTCTTCAAATGAGACATTTAGGTTTCTACTTGGTTCTAATGTGTGAATTTCATCAAAACCTAATTTAACTTTGTTGATAAAAGGAATTTTATTGTCATTCATGATGACTATTTCGTTTTCAAAATCGACTTTTGTCCTCGTGGGTATTAGAATATTCGCACCAATTATTGCGTCAAAATTTCTACCAGATAAATCGAATAACTTCCACTTTGTAAATTCACGACCACCAATTTCCGGTGGAGTTTTCGTTATTGTTTCAAATTGAAGATCACTTACACCGGTTAATGTCCGAAATTTAGCGGTTTTCTATTTGCGTCACTGAATGGTTACCTAATATTTTATAATTTAAAATGGACAAAGTTGAACCTGAATCTATCAAGGCTCTGATTGGATAATTATTTATTGTTAATTTAATTATAGGTCAATTTGATTGTTCTCCAAGGCTGGTACACGAAAATTTTCGACTGTTTCCAATTGATTTGTTTCCATTTGTTCTACGCGGTTTCTATTATACTGTTCCTGATATTGTGGATGTTGTTGATACCGATTTGAATGGTTACCGTCCCTATTTTGGGGTTGGTTTTGATATCTGTTATTTTGTCTAAAATTTCCAGAATTGTAAAAGTTCCTAAACCTGTTGGAATTTCCACTATTAAAATGATTATAGTCCCTCCTAAAGCTACTATTCTTGTTACGGTTATAATTATGACTGTTACACGTTTTACTGTAGTAAGGTACTGTTCGTTTATCGTCCACACCAGTTTGCAACAATTCGTTATACGCGTCTTCTAATGACGTTACACCTTTCGTTCGCAAATACATAGCGTCTGTTCTATTAATTTTTGCAAGGAATTTTTCAAGAATACTAACTTCGTTATTCAAAGGTTTAAATTCGTCAGGACTGTTATCGTCTAACAAATATTTTAAATTTAATTTATCTAAAAATTTAAGTAAGGAAATATATAAAATATGAATATTTGAATTATGCGTATTGTCCGCTTGCTCCTTCAACTTCAGATATTGCTCCTGTACTCCGAAACTTCTGATCAACGCTGTTTTGATGTTAGCCCAAGTTTTTGTTTCAACTGTTCTGACTACCACGGCTGCTCTTCCTTGAAGCTTTGCAAACACTATATCGGACATAAATTGTGTGGCAGGTGCATCAGCTATAGTTGTCACCAATCGAATTAGATTTTCCACTTCTCTAATATAGCTTGATAGCTGGAATCCATCGTCTCCGTTAAACACTGGCATCGATCTTGCTTCCCTCAATAGGTCACTCAACGAGATGCTTGCTTCTGCCATTATAAAAAAAAGTTTTTACTTTGTTACCTTATACGCTGACTGCTGTACCAGGAACCACTTTTCACTTTTATTATTTTAGAATCTAGCTTTCAATAACACACCCGGGCGATTCTTCGAGTGTTTATTGCGTCGGCTAGATTGTTTCACGCACTAATTAATTAGATCCTCACTTTTTGTGGGAAGATACGCGATTTTTATTATAACCACACCAATTAATTTGCACTGCGCGTTTTTGGTTCGACCACTGGACTCGTCTAGTTGGGTCCTTGCGTTGTTTTTTCTACCCTTTCGATACTAGAAATATTACTTTGCACGGACGCGACAAATCCTACCGACTGCGCCAATTTTGTTGGAGGATAATCGATTCAAATAAAAAAAAATACGAGGCTTCAATTTAATACCACTTTATTAAGCGGGAACCGATTTAGAACTCTTCGTTTATCTTCTAACACATTGGCTTTTATAATCTTATCTTATCTTATATTCATGTCTGCACTCCAGAGTGCAGACTTTCAATTTTAAATTCTCAGGCCACTCAAATAGCGCGATATGATTATGATCCAAGTGGTTTTCACTTTTAAATTCTCAGGCCACTCAAATAGTGCGATCTTATTATTGAAATCTCACTTGGTCAATGTTTTGATGATCCAAGTGGTTCGCAGATAACGCATCTGCATCCACATTTAGGTGCCCTGAAGTAACTCCTTCCCCCTTAGAGGAATGTTTGCCCTCAAACATGTTTACAATTTTTACCTTCATATTTTTCTTTTTCAGGTGAAAGTATACAAAAATAATGATCAAACTTACTATAATAATAATTGTTGATACAATATTAGATGTAATATGTGGTTTCTTCGAATATTTAATATCTTCTATTTCTTTTAAATTATTTATATGAAATTCTTGTAACTTATTAAAAGTTAGCTGTTTATAATTATCTACTGGACTAATAAGAGAATTGAAAAGAATCACTCGAGGTTTGTATTCTGAAATTCGATTTGAAAATTTCACATCATTTAATGTAATTGAACAATTGTTAAAAGTAAACATATATGTACCATTTAAATTTTGATTTCTTTCATCACAATCACTAGACCAATTTATGTTTGATTTAACTACTATGATATGTTTGATTTAACTACTATGATCTTCTATTAAATTTTTGTTCCTTTTTATTTTTGTACAAGTTTCATTCACATAAAAACATATCCTAGATTTTCTCAAATCTTTCAAATTATTCTCGTTATTATATGTATACATGGTATTATTAATTTTTACAATATATTGTTTTTCAAACATTGTTTCATAACCATGCTTGTCAGGTATTGGTAATATTAAATATTTGAAAACAGTTAACACTTTTACTGGAATTTTGATTGCAAATAATAGCTCTTTCTGATTTTTGGTGTTTACCGCGATTGCAATTTCGATTAATCTCTATTTTTCGAGATCAATTCGTTTTCAGCTATTTCTTCAGTTGTTAACATATTTCTTGACATTATACCTGTTCTGGCTGACATAACATTGTCCTGGTATATTTCAATTTTGTTTTGCAAATACTGAATACTCATAAGCGTACCTAAATAAGCTATCTCTGTTCTTGATCTTTTATTGGTATCATTAAAAGCTTTTGTGATAATTTGTCGATCTAAATCAATGATTCTTTTAATTTTCTGAATTTCCCTTTCAAAGTGATCATTAATAGAAATTTGTTTATTTATACGATCGATAATTTCATGATTGTTTTTATCTACTGTTGCCAAATGTTCTTCAATGTCCTGTCTGTCATCTACGTCCATTAGACCAAATAACCATTTATAAACATTACCTACTGTATTAATTAGCCCTCTTCTATTTCTAACTTTTTTTACATAACTCTATATAACCTGGTGCTTTAGCAAGTTGTGAGTGATTACAAATTTCGTATAATTTACCCATATGATAAGGGTATCGATTCTAGCTTCTAACTTCTCCTTAAATATTCTTTAGGTAATAGTGTATGTATCTGATGTTCTAAGTTTTCTAATTGAATATATATTATATCCAGTCTGAGTCTCTATTTTTCCATCATCAAAGTCGCTAAGGTTTGGTAACATTGAAGTATTATCATCGTCATCCACAATATTTTTCGTGTTACACTCATTTTCTCCAGATTGATTGCTATTTCTACCTGTACTAATAATTTTCTTTTTAGGTCGTTTGATGTTCACTAATGCTTTATTATTTAATGGTTTATGATTAAATCTAGGTGCTAACTTATCTAGTTTGCTTTTAGGATTTTTAACTAAGCCTTCTCGTCTATTTTCGATATATGCTTCTCTATTGACATTTCTTTTCTCAATAACTTTTTCTTTAACGGTTTTATTTCTAGTATATATCACTTCTTTATCTATTTTCCCTAACTGAACGTCTATAGGTCTCTCTTTAATAGTAGAATGTATTTGACGATTATAAAACTCTACGGCCTCGTAAACTCGTTCCTTAAACGTTTGATTCTGAAATGTGTTGTTTGTTCTCATTTTTTCTGTTAGTGTATCATGTAATTTTTCGATATCCGCATTTCCTGTATGGCTATGAGGTTTCGTTATGTGGACCAAAATACCTTTTTCTTGATATACATCGCGTAAAAGAAATGAATCGAAATCTGCGTTAGCAACTATTTTCTTCGGTCTACCGTACATAGCTAAATGAAAAAGTAATGCTTCCCTAAGCGTAACCATATCTTTTGATGGTATAACTATTGCTGTAGCTAATTTGGAAAATTTGTCTATAGTAGTAAATAAAATCGATTTTTTGATAAAAAGCAGGTCCATATGTTTAATTTCGTTAACATCCTCTGCAGTTTCCGATATTTCAAACTGTGCTTTAACAGGATTCCTGTCAGTTTTCATTTTGTCACAAGTTTCGCACGTATTAATGAATCTATTAATATAGTCTTTTAAATTAGGATAATAAATTTTTCTTTTAAGACCTTCGTAGTTTTCAGTTATACCGGCATGTCCTGTTTCTTTGATATGATAATCTGAAATGATGTTTCCTAGTTCTTCTTCGGATTGAATGTCCTGAACTAATTTACTGCATTTAATGAATTTAATTTTAGTTTGATCGAAAAGTTTAATAATGACTTGTTGTAGAATATTGTACTGAGGATCTGACAATTCACTATAAATTCCTACTGTTCCGGGTTTAAGAAAATGTATCAAACGGTTTTTGATTTGACTAGTTGAAGTTAAACTTGATTCTCTAAAAACTGTCCTTGTTTTATTTTTATAACTGATCTTACTGACGTTGGTGTTATTTTTCACTAAAATAATTTGCTGCTGATATTTGTTAACAATACTGTCTTCGATGGGAATATGATCTTCTAAGTTTTTTTCTTGCGAGTGTACTGTGTTAAAGGTGCTACTATTTTTCAAAAGACTTTGACCTATTTTTTTCAATTTATTTCGGTATTTAGCTTGAGCGGTTATAGGTTTTTTCGAAATAGTTCGTAATTCAGGGACTAATTGTATTTCTTTTTCTTCATTAGAAGAATGTTCAGAAGCTGATTTCCCTGTTGCTCTCGTAGCTAGCTTTTGCACAGAAATGATGTCAAACATGTTTTTAGTACCTTTTTTCCCTCTTTTAGGTTTTTTACTTGTTCCTTCTTGAGGATCATAACTTTGAATTACATTTATTTGGCCATTTTCTTTCAATCTACTTAAAAAATCTGCTGGTATGTTTTCTTTACTTTTTAGATAACCTAAATCTATATCATACTCTCCCAATTTTAATATCCACCTTGATAATCTTGGATTTATGTCTCTACCTTTATATTTCTCGTATAACCACTTTATAGGTTGATGATCGGTTAAAAGCTCGAATTTACTTCCGTAAATAAAAGGTCTATAATAGTTAACGGCCCAAATGATAGCTAAGAGCTCCTTTTCGATAGTTGAGTAATTTTTCTCGGATTGACACAAAGTTCGGCTAGCAAAACATATTGGATGTTTACCTTGCTGTAATACTGCTCCAATAGCATAGTTACTTGCATCGGTAACAATAGTAAATTTCTGTTTGAAGTCCGGGTTTCTCAGAACTGGAGGGTTGGTAATTAATAACTTTAACTTTTCAAATGATTCCACATATTCAAAATCGTTAACATTGACTTGTTTATCTTTTCTCAAGTATTTGACCATTGGGTATGCGATTTTACTATAATCCTTTATGAATTTTCGATAAAATCCAGTTAGACCTAAGAAACTTTTGATTTCAGTTATTGTTTTGGGAAGCTTTACAGCCAATATTATGGAAACTGTTTCGCTATTAGGTTTAATACCCTCAATCCCAATTGTATGACCTAAATACTGAGTTTCCTTTGTAAGGAAATGACATTTGTCGATTTGAACTTTAAGGTTGGCTTCTTGGAGTCTATTGACAATCTTGTGCAGATTAGTCATATGTTCCTCAAGTGTAGTACCAAATACCAATATGTCATCTAAATATACTAAACAAATTTTGTTTATGTATTCTTTCAGTATTTTGTTCATTAGTCGCTGAAATGTTGCAGGCGCATTTTTCAACCCAAATGGCATCCTTGTAAACTCATAGTGTCCTGTAGGAGTTGAGAATGCTGTTTTGTGAATATCGGTTTCCTTAATTTTTATTTGATGGAAACCTTTAGCAAGATCCAGAGTAGAGAACCTAGTCTACCTAGTTTTTCAAGGATTCCCTCAATATTCAGAATGGGAAATTTATCACTAGGAGTTACTTTATTAAGTGCCCTATAATCAACTGCTATTCTCCACTTTCGTTTCCCTGAGTTATCGGGTTTTTTCGAAACAACTACTACTGAACTATTAAAAGGACTAAAACTTTCACGTATTCCCTGTTTAAGCATATCTTGAATTTGTTTTTCTACTTCCTCCTCGTGTATCTGTGGCATTCTGTAAGTTTTAATGTAAATCGGTTCTTCCGTCGTTAATTTTAATTCATGCTCTACTGAATCTGTTGCGGATAAATAATCTCCTTCTAAATAAAATACTTTTCTATTCTTTCTCAAAAATTCTCGTAACGCTTTTTCTTCTTCACAATTCAACTCTTCAAATGAGACATTTAGGTTTCTACTTGGTTCTAATGTGTGAATTTCATCAAAACCTAATTTAACTTTGTTGATAAAAGGAATTTTATTGTCATTCATGATGACTATTTCGTTTTCAAAATCGACTTTTGTCCTCGTGGGTATTAGAATATTCGCACCAATTATTGCGTCAAAATTTCTACCAGATAAATCGAATAACTTCCACTTTGTAAATTCACGACCACCAATTTCCGGTGGAGTTTTCGTTATTGTTTCAAATTGAAGATCACTTACACCGGTTAATGTCCGAAATTTAGCGGTTTTCTATTTGCGTCACTGAATGGTTACCTAATATTTTATAATTTAAAATGGACAAAGTTGAACCTGAATCTATCAAGGCTCTGATTGGATAATTATTTATTGTTAATTTAATTATAGGTCAATTTGATTGTTCTCCAAGGCTGGTACACGAAAATTTTCGACTGTTTCCAATTGATTTGTTTCCATTTGTTCTACGCGGTTTCTATTATACTGTTCCTGATATTGTGGATGTTGTTGATACCGATTTGAATGGTTACCGTCCCTATTTTGGGGTTGGTTTTGATATCTGTTATTTTGTCTAAAATTTCCAGAATTGTAAAAGTTCCTAAACCTGTTGGAATTTCCACTATTAAAATGATTATAGTCCCTCCTAAAGCTACTATTCTTGTTACGGTTATAATTATGACTGTTACACGTTTTACTGTAGTAAGGTACTGTTCGTTTATCGTCCACACCAGTTTGCAACAATTCGTTATACGCGTCTTCTAATGACGTTACACCTTTCGTTCGCAAATACATAGCGTCTGTTCTATTAATTTTTGCAAGGAATTTTTCAAGAATACTAACTTCGTTATTCAAAGGTTTAAATTCGTCAGGACTGTTATCGTCTAACAAATATTTTAAATTTAATTTATCTAAAAATTTAAGTAAGGAAATATATAAAATATGAATATTTGAATTATGCGTATTGTCCGCTTGCTCCTTCAACTTCAGATATTGCTCCTGTACTCCGAAACTTCTGATCAACGCTGTTTTGATGTTAGCCCAAGTTTTTGTTTCAACTGTTCTGACTACCACGGCTGCTCTTCCTTGAAGCTTTGCAAACACTATATCGGACATAAATTGTGTGGCAGGTGCATCAGCTATAGTTGTCACCAATCGAATTAGATTTTCCACTTCTCTAATATAGCTTGATAGCTGGAATCCATCGTCTCCGTTAAACACTGGCATCGATCTTGCTTCCCTCAATAGGTCACTCAACGAGATGCTTGCTTCTGCCATTATAAAAAAAAGTTTTTACTTTGTTACCTTATACGCTGACTGCTGTACCAGGAACCACTTTTCACTTTTATTATTTTAGAATCTAGCTTTCAATAACACACCCGGGCGATTCTTCGAGTGTTTATTGCGTCGGCTAGATTGTTTCACGCACTAATTAATTAGATCCTCACTTTTTGTGGGAAGATACGCGATTTTTATTATAACCACACCAATTAATTTGCACTGCGCGTTTTTGGTTCGACCACTGGACTCGTCTAGTTGGGTCCTTGCGTTGTTTTTTCTACCCTTTCGATACTAGAAATATTACTTTGCACGGACGCGACAAATCCTACCGACTGCGCCAATTTTGTTGGAGGATAATCGATTCAAATAAAAAAAAATACGAGGCTTCAATTTAATACCACTTTATTAAGCGGGAACCGATTTAGAACTCTTCGTTTATCTTCTAACACATTGGCTTTTATAATCTTATCTTATCTTATATTCATGTCTGCACTCCAGAGTGCAGACTTTCAATTTTAAATTCTCAGGCCACTCAAATAGCGCGATATGATTATGATCCAAGTGGTTTTCACTTTTAAATTCTCAGGCCACTCAAATAGTGCGATCTTATTATTGAAATCTCACTTGGTCAATGTTTTGATGATCCAAGTGGTTCGCAGATAACGCATCTGCATCCACATTTAGGTGCCCTGAAGTAACTCCTTCCCCCTTAGAGGAATGTTTGCCCTCAAACATGTTTACAATTTTTACCTTCATATTTTTCTTTTTCAGGTGAAAGTATACAAAAATAATGATCAAACTTACTATAATAATAATTGTTGATACAATATTAGATGTAATATGTGGTTTCTTCGAATATTTAATATCTTCTATTTCTTTTAAATTATTTATATGAAATTCTTGTAACTTATTAAAAGTTAGCTGTTTATAATTATCTACTGGACTAATAAGAGAATTGAAAAGAATCACTCGAGGTTTGTATTCTGAAATTCGATTTGAAAATTTCACATCATTTAATGTAATTGAACAATTGTTAAAAGTAAACATATATGTACCATTTAAATTTTGATTTCTTTCATCACAATCACTAGACCAATTTATGTTTGATTTAACTACTATGATATGTTTGATTTAACTACTATGATCTTCTATTAAATTTTTGTTCCTTTTTATTTTTGTACAAGTTTCATTCACATAAAAACATATCCTAGATTTTCTCAAATCTTTCAAATTATTCTCGTTATTATATGTATACATGGTATTATTAATTTTTACAATATATTGTTTTTCAAACATTGTTTCATAACCATGCTTGTCAGGTATTGGTAATATTAAATATTTGAAAACAGTTAACACTTTTACTGGAATTTTGATTGCAAATAATAGCTCTTTCTGATTTTTGGTGTTTACCGCGATTGCAATTTCGATTAATCTCTATTTTTCGAGATCAATTCGTTTTCAGCTATTTCTTCAGTTGTTAACATATTTCTTGACATTATACCTGTTCTGGCTGACATAACATTGTCCTGGTATATTTCAATTTTGTTTTGCAAATACTGAATACTCATAAGCGTACCTAAATAAGCTATCTCTGTTCTTGATCTTTTATTGGTATCATTAAAAGCTTTTGTGATAATTTGTCGATCTAAATCAATGATTCTTTTAATTTTCTGAATTTCCCTTTCAAAGTGATCATTAATAGAAATTTGTTTATTTATACGATCGATAATTTCATGATTGTTTTTATCTACTGTTGCCAAATGTTCTTCAATGTCCTGTCTGTCATCTACGTCCATTAGACCAAATAACCATTTATAAACATTACCTACTGTATTAATTAGCCCTCTTCTATTTCTAACTTTTTTTACATAACTCTATATAACCTGGTGCTTTAGCAAGTTGTGAGTGATTACAAATTTCGTATAATTTACCCATATGATAAGGGTATCGATTCTAGCTTCTAACTTCTCCTTAAATATTCTTTAGGTAATAGTGTATGTATCTGATGTTCTAAGTTTTCTAATTGAATATATATTATATCCAGTCTGAGTCTCTATTTTTCCATCATCAAAGTCGCTAAGGTTTGGTAACATTGAAGTATTATCATCGTCATCCACAATATTTTTCGTGTTACACTCATTTTCTCCAGATTGATTGCTATTTCTACCTGTACTAATAATTTTCTTTTTAGGTCGTTTGATGTTCACTAATGCTTTATTATTTAATGGTTTATGATTAAATCTAGGTGCTAACTTATCTAGTTTGCTTTTAGGATTTTTAACTAAGCCTTCTCGTCTATTTTCGATATATGCTTCTCTATTGACATTTCTTTTCTCAATAACTTTTTCTTTAACGGTTTTATTTCTAGTATATATCACTTCTTTATCTATTTTCCCTAACTGAACGTCTATAGGTCTCTCTTTAATAGTAGAATGTATTTGACGATTATAAAACTCTACGGCCTCGTAAACTCGTTCCTTAAACGTTTGATTCTGAAATGTGTTGTTTGTTCTCATTTTTTCTGTTAGTGTATCATGTAATTTTTCGATATCCGCATTTCCTGTATGGCTATGAGGTTTCGTTATGTGGACCAAAATACCTTTTTCTTGATATACATCGCGTAAAAGAAATGAATCGAAATCTGCGTTAGCAACTATTTTCTTCGGTCTACCGTACATAGCTAAATGAAAAAGTAATGCTTCCCTAAGCGTAACCATATCTTTTGATGGTATAACTATTGCTGTAGCTAATTTGGAAAATTTGTCTATAGTAGTAAATAAAATCGATTTTTTGATAAAAAGCAGGTCCATATGTTTAATTTCGTTAACATCCTCTGCAGTTTCCGATATTTCAAACTGTGCTTTAACAGGATTCCTGTCAGTTTTCATTTTGTCACAAGTTTCGCACGTATTAATGAATCTATTAATATAGTCTTTTAAATTAGGATAATAAATTTTTCTTTTAAGACCTTCGTAGTTTTCAGTTATACCGGCATGTCCTGTTTCTTTGATATGATAATCTGAAATGATGTTTCCTAGTTCTTCTTCGGATTGAATGTCCTGAACTAATTTACTGCATTTAATGAATTTAATTTTAGTTTGATCGAAAAGTTTAATAATGACTTGTTGTAGAATATTGTACTGAGGATCTGACAATTCACTATAAATTCCTACTGTTCCGGGTTTAAGAAAATGTATCAAACGGTTTTTGATTTGACTAGTTGAAGTTAAACTTGATTCTCTAAAAACTGTCCTTGTTTTATTTTTATAACTGATCTTACTGACGTTGGTGTTATTTTTCACTAAAATAATTTGCTGCTGATATTTGTTAACAATACTGTCTTCGATGGGAATATGATCTTCTAAGTTTTTTTCTTGCGAGTGTACTGTGTTAAAGGTGCTACTATTTTTCAAAAGACTTTGACCTATTTTTTTCAATTTATTTCGGTATTTAGCTTGAGCGGTTATAGGTTTTTTCGAAATAGTTCGTAATTCAGGGACTAATTGTATTTCTTTTTCTTCATTAGAAGAATGTTCAGAAGCTGATTTCCCTGTTGCTCTCGTAGCTAGCTTTTGCACAGAAATGATGTCAAACATGTTTTTAGTACCTTTTTTCCCTCTTTTAGGTTTTTTACTTGTTCCTTCTTGAGGATCATAACTTTGAATTACATTTATTTGGCCATTTTCTTTCAATCTACTTAAAAAATCTGCTGGTATGTTTTCTTTACTTTTTAGATAACCTAAATCTATATCATACTCTCCCAATTTTAATATCCACCTTGATAATCTTGGATTTATGTCTCTACCTTTATATTTCTCGTATAACCACTTTATAGGTTGATGATCGGTTAAAAGCTCGAATTTACTTCCGTAAATAAAAGGTCTATAATAGTTAACGGCCCAAATGATAGCTAAGAGCTCCTTTTCGATAGTTGAGTAATTTTTCTCGGATTGACACAAAGTTCGGCTAGCAAAACATATTGGATGTTTACCTTGCTGTAATACTGCTCCAATAGCATAGTTACTTGCATCGGTAACAATAGTAAATTTCTGTTTGAAGTCCGGGTTTCTCAGAACTGGAGGGTTGGTAATTAATAACTTTAACTTTTCAAATGATTCCACATATTCAAAATCGTTAACATTGACTTGTTTATCTTTTCTCAAGTATTTGACCATTGGGTATGCGATTTTACTATAATCCTTTATGAATTTTCGATAAAATCCAGTTAGACCTAAGAAACTTTTGATTTCAGTTATTGTTTTGGGAAGCTTTACAGCCAATATTATGGAAACTGTTTCGCTATTAGGTTTAATACCCTCAATCCCAATTGTATGACCTAAATACTGAGTTTCCTTTGTAAGGAAATGACATTTGTCGATTTGAACTTTAAGGTTGGCTTCTTGGAGTCTATTGACAATCTTGTGCAGATTAGTCATATGTTCCTCAAGTGTAGTACCAAATACCAATATGTCATCTAAATATACTAAACAAATTTTGTTTATGTATTCTTTCAGTATTTTGTTCATTAGTCGCTGAAATGTTGCAGGCGCATTTTTCAACCCAAATGGCATCCTTGTAAACTCATAGTGTCCTGTAGGAGTTGAGAATGCTGTTTTGTGAATATCGGTTTCCTTAATTTTTATTTGATGGAAACCTTTAGCAAGATCCAGAGTAGAGAACCTAGTCTACCTAGTTTTTCAAGGATTCCCTCAATATTCAGAATGGGAAATTTATCACTAGGAGTTACTTTATTAAGTGCCCTATAATCAACTGCTATTCTCCACTTTCGTTTCCCTGAGTTATCGGGTTTTTTCGAAACAACTACTACTGAACTATTAAAAGGACTAAAACTTTCACGTATTCCCTGTTTAAGCATATCTTGAATTTGTTTTTCTACTTCCTCCTCGTGTATCTGTGGCATTCTGTAAGTTTTAATGTAAATCGGTTCTTCCGTCGTTAATTTTAATTCATGCTCTACTGAATCTGTTGCGGATAAATAATCTCCTTCTAAATAAAATACTTTTCTATTCTTTTTCAAAAATTCTCGTAACGCTTTTTCTTCTTCACAATTCAACTCTTCAAATGAGACATTTAGGTTTCTACTTGGTTCTAATGTGTGAATTTCATCAAAACCTAATTTAACTTTGTTGATAAAAGGAATTTTATTGTCATTCATGATGACTATTTCGTTTTCAAAATCGACTTTTGTCCTCGTGGGTATTAGAATATTCGCACCAATTATTGCGTCAAAATTTCTACCAGATAAATCGAATAACTTCCACTTTGTAAATTCACGACCACCAATTTCCGGTGGAGTTTTCGTTATTGTTTCAAATTGAAGATCACTTACACCGGTTAATGTCCGAAATTTAGCGGTTTTCTATTTGCGTCACTGAATGGTTACCTAATATTTTATAATTTAAAATGGACAAAGTTGAACCTGAATCTATCAAGGCTCTGATTGGATAATTATTTATTGTTAATTTAATTATAGGTCAATTTGATTGTTCTCCAAGTCTGGTACACGAAAATTTTCGACTGTTTCCAATTGATTTGTTTCCATTTGTTCTACGCGGTTTCTATTATACTGTTCCTGATATTGTGGATGTTGTTGATACCGATTTGAATGGTTACCGTCCCTATTTTGGGGTTGGTTTTGATATCTGTTATTTTGTCTAAAATTTCCAGAATTGTAAAAGTTCCTAAACCTGTTGGAATTTCCACTATTAAAATGATTATAGTCCCTCCTAAAGCTACTATTCTTGTTACGGTTATAATTATGACTGTTACACGTTTTACTGTAGTAAGGTACTGTTCGTTTATCGTCCACACCAGTTTGCAACAATTCGTTATACGCGTCTTCTAATGACGTTACACCTTTCGTTCGCAAATACATAGCGTCTGTTCTATTAATTTTTGCAAGGAATTTTTCAAGAATACTAACTTCGTTATTCAAAGGTTTAAATTCGTCAGGACTGTTATCGTCTAACAAATATTTTAAATTTAATTTATCTAAAAATTTAAGTAAGGAAATATATAAAATATGAATATTTGAATTATGCGTATTGTCCGCTTGCTCCTTCAACTTCAGATATTGCTCCTGTACTCCGAAACTTCTGATCAACGCTGTTTTGATGTTAGCCCAAGTTTTTGTTTCAACTGTTCTGACTACCACGGCTGCTCTTCCTTGAAGCTTTGCAAACACTATATCGGACATAAATTGTGTGGCAGGTGCATCAGCTATAGTTGTCACCAATCGAATTAGATTTTCCACTTCTCTAATATAGCTTGATAGCTGGAATCCATCGTCTCCGTTAAACACTGGCATCGATCTTGCTTCCCTCAATAGGTCACTCAACGAGATGCTTGCTTCTGCCATTATAAAAAAAAGTTTTTACTTTGTTACCTTATACGCTGACTGCTGTACCAGGAACCACTTTTCACTTTTATTATTTTAGAATCTAGCTTTCAATAACACACCCGGGCGATTCTTCGAGTGTTTATTGCGTCGGCTAGATTGTTTCACGCACTAATTAATTAGATCCTCACTTTTTGTGGGAAGATACGCGATTTTTATTATAACCACACCAATTAATTTGCACTGCGCGTTTTTGGTTCGACCACTGGACTCGTCTAGTTGGGTCCTTGCGTTGTTTTTTCTACCCTTTCGATACTAGAAATATTACTTTGCACGGACGCGACAAATCCTACCGACTGCGCCAATTTTGTTGGAGGATAATCGATTCAAATAAAAAAAAATACGAGGCTTCAATTTAATACCACTTTATTAAGCGGGAACCGATTTAGAACTCTTCGTTTATCTTCTAACACATTGGCTTTTATAATCTTATCTTATCTTATATTCATGTCTGCACTCCAGAGTGCAGACTTTCAATTTTAAATTCTCAGGCCACTCAAATAGCGCGATATGATTATGATCCAAGTGGTTTTCACTTTTAAATTCTCAGGCCACTCAAATAGTGCGATCTTATTATTGAAATCTCACTTGGTCAATGTTTTGATGATCCAAGTGGTTCGCAGATAACGCATCTGCATCCACATTTAGGTGCCCTGAAGTAACTCCTTCCCCCTTAGAGGAATGTTTGCCCTCAAACATGTTTACAATTTTTACCTTCATATTTTTCTTTTTCAGGTGAAAGTATACAAAAATAATGATCAAACTTACTATAATAATAATTGTTGATACAATATTAGATGTAATATGTGGTTTCTTCGAATATTTAATATCTTCTATTTCTTTTAAATTATTTATATGAAATTCTTGTAACTTATTAAAAGTTAGCTGTTTATAATTATCTACTGGACTAATAAGAGAATTGAAAAGAATCACTCGAGGTTTGTATTCTGAAATTCGATTTGAAAATTTCACATCATTTAATGTAATTGAACAATTGTTAAAAGTAAACATATATGTACCATTTAAATTTTGATTTCTTTCATCACAATCACTAGACCAATTTATGTTTGATTTAACTACTATGATATGTTTGATTTAACTACTATGATCTTCTATTAAATTTTTGTTCCTTTTTATTTTTGTACAAGTTTCATTCACATAAAAACATATCCTAGATTTTCTCAAATCTTTCAAATTATTCTCGTTATTATATGTATACATGGTATTATTAATTTTTACAATATATTGTTTTTCAAACATTGTTTCATAACCATGCTTGTCAGGTATTGGTAATATTAAATATTTGAAAACAGTTAACACTTTTACTGGAATTTTGATTGCAAATAATAGCTCTTTCTGATTTTTGGTGTTTACCGCGATTGCAATTTCGATTAATCTCTATTTTTCGAGATCAATTCGTTTTCAGCTATTTCTTCAGTTGTTAACATATTTCTTGACATTATACCTGTTCTGGCTGACATAACATTGTCCTGGTATATTTCAATTTTGTTTTGCAAATACTGAATACTCATAAGCGTACCTAAATAAGCTATCTCTGTTCTTGATCTTTTATTGGTATCATTAAAAGCTTTTGTGATAATTTGTCGATCTAAATCAATGATTCTTTTAATTTTCTGAATTTCCCTTTCAAAGTGATCATTAATAGAAATTTGTTTATTTATACGATCGATAATTTCATGATTGTTTTTATCTACTGTTGCCAAATGTTCTTCAATGTCCTGTCTGTCATCTACGTCCATTAGACCAAATAACCATTTATAAACATTACCTACTGTATTAATTAGCCCTCTTCTATTTCTAACTTTTTTTACATAACTCTATATAACCTGGTGCTTTAGCAAGTTGTGAGTGATTACAAATTTCGTATAATTTACCCATATGATAAGGGTATCGATTCTAGCTTCTAACTTCTCCTTAAATATTCTTTAGGTAATAGTGTATGTATCTGATGTTCTAAGTTTTCTAATTGAATATATATTATATCCAGTCTGAGTCTCTATTTTTCCATCATCAAAGTCGCTAAGGTTTGGTAACATTGAAGTATTATCATCGTCATCCACAATATTTTTCGTGTTACACTCATTTTCTCCAGATTGATTGCTATTTCTACCTGTACTAATAATTTTCTTTTTAGGTCGTTTGATGTTCACTAATGCTTTATTATTTAATGGTTTATGATTAAATCTAGGTGCTAACTTATCTAGTTTGCTTTTAGGATTTTTAACTAAGCCTTCTCGTCTATTTTCGATATATGCTTCTCTATTGACATTTCTTTTCTCAATAACTTTTTCTTTAACGGTTTTATTTCTAGTATATATCACTTCTTTATCTATTTTCCCTAACTGAACGTCTATAGGTCTCTCTTTAATAGTAGAATGTATTTGACGATTATAAAACTCTACGGCCTCGTAAACTCGTTCCTTAAACGTTTGATTCTGAAATGTGTTGTTTGTTCTCATTTTTTCTGTTAGTGTATCATGTAATTTTTCGATATCCGCATTTCCTGTATGGCTATGAGGTTTCGTTATGTGGACCAAAATACCTTTTTCTTGATATACATCGCGTAAAAGAAATGAATCGAAATCTGCGTTAGCAACTATTTTCTTCGGTCTACCGTACATAGCTAAATGAAAAAGTAATGCTTCCCTAAGCGTAACCATATCTTTTGATGGTATAACTATTGCTGTAGCTAATTTGGAAAATTTGTCTATAGTAGTAAATAAAATCGATTTTTTGATAAAAAGCAGGTCCATATGTTTAATTTCGTTAACATCCTCTGCAGTTTCCGATATTTCAAACTGTGCTTTAACAGGATTCCTGTCAGTTTTCATTTTGTCACAAGTTTCGCACGTATTAATGAATCTATTAATATAGTCTTTTAAATTAGGATAATAAATTTTTCTTTTAAGACCTTCGTAGTTTTCAGTTATACCGGCATGTCCTGTTTCTTTGATATGATAATCTGAAATGATGTTTCCTAGTTCTTCTTCGGATTGAATGTCCTGAACTAATTTACTGCATTTAATGAATTTAATTTTAGTTTGATCGAAAAGTTTAATAATGACTTGTTGTAGAATATTGTACTGAGGATCTGACAATTCACTATAAATTCCTACTGTTCCGGGTTTAAGAAAATGTATCAAACGGTTTTTGATTTGACTAGTTGAAGTTAAACTTGATTCTCTAAAAACTGTCCTTGTTTTATTTTTATAACTGATCTTACTGACGTTGGTGTTATTTTTCACTAAAATAATTTGCTGCTGATATTTGTTAACAATACTGTCTTCGATGGGAATATGATCTTCTAAGTTTTTTTCTTGCGAGTGTACTGTGTTAAAGGTGCTACTATTTTTCAAAAGACTTTGACCTATTTTTTTCAATTTATTTCGGTATTTAGCTTGAGCGGTTATAGGTTTTTTCGAAATAGTTCGTAATTCAGGGACTAATTGTATTTCTTTTTCTTCATTAGAAGAATGTTCAGAAGCTGATTTCCCTGTTGCTCTCGTAGCTAGCTTTTGCACAGAAATGATGTCAAACATGTTTTTAGTACCTTTTTTCCCTCTTTTAGGTTTTTTACTTGTTCCTTCTTGAGGATCATAACTTTGAATTACATTTATTTGGCCATTTTCTTTCAATCTACTTAAAAAATCTGCTGGTATGTTTTCTTTACTTTTTAGATAACCTAAATCTATATCATACTCTCCCAATTTTAATATCCACCTTGATAATCTTGGATTTATGTCTCTACCTTTATATTTCTCGTATAACCACTTTATAGGTTGATGATCGGTTAAAAGCTCGAATTTACTTCCGTAAATAAAAGGTCTATAATAGTTAACGGCCCAAATGATAGCTAAGAGCTCCTTTTCGATAGTTGAGTAATTTTTCTCGGATTGACACAAAGTTCGGCTAGCAAAACATATTGGATGTTTACCTTGCTGTAATACTGCTCCAATAGCATAGTTACTTGCATCGGTAACAATAGTAAATTTCTGTTTGAAGTCCGGGTTTCTCAGAACTGGAGGGTTGGTAATTAATAACTTTAACTTTTCAAATGATTCCACATATTCAAAATCGTTAACATTGACTTGTTTATCTTTTCTCAAGTATTTGACCATTGGGTATGCGATTTTACTATAATCCTTTATGAATTTTCGATAAAATCCAGTTAGACCTAAGAAACTTTTGATTTCAGTTATTGTTTTGGGAAGCTTTACAGCCAATATTATGGAAACTGTTTCGCTATTAGGTTTAATACCCTCAATCCCAATTGTATGACCTAAATACTGAGTTTCCTTTGTAAGGAAATGACATTTGTCGATTTGAACTTTAAGGTTGGCTTCTTGGAGTCTATTGACAATCTTGTGCAGATTAGTCATATGTTCCTCAAGTGTAGTACCAAATACCAATATGTCATCTAAATATACTAAACAAATTTTGTTTATGTATTCTTTCAGTATTTTGTTCATTAGTCGCTGAAATGTTGCAGGCGCATTTTTCAACCCAAATGGCATCCTTGTAAACTCATAGTGTCCTGTAGGAGTTGAGAATGCTGTTTTGTGAATATCGGTTTCCTTAATTTTTATTTGATGGAAACCTTTAGCAAGATCCAGAGTAGAGAACCTAGTCTACCTAGTTTTTCAAGGATTCCCTCAATATTCAGAATGGGAAATTTATCACTAGGAGTTACTTTATTAAGTGCCCTATAATCAACTGCTATTCTCCACTTTCGTTTCCCTGAGTTATCGGGTTTTTTCGAAACAACTACTACTGAACTATTAAAAGGACTAAAACTTTCACGTATTCCCTGTTTAAGCATATCTTGAATTTGTTTTTCTACTTCCTCCTCGTGTATCTGTGGCATTCTGTAAGTTTTAATGTAAATCGGTTCTTCCGTCGTTAATTTTAATTCATGCTCTACTGAATCTGTTGCGGATAAATAATCTCCTTCTAAATAAAATACTTTTCTATTCTTTTTCAAAAATTCTCGTAACGCTTTTTCTTCTTCACAATTCAACTCTTCAAATGAGACATTTAGGTTTCTACTTGGTTCTAATGTGTGAATTTCATCAAAACCTAATTTAACTTTGTTGATAAAAGGAATTTTATTGTCATTCATGATGACTATTTCGTTTTCAAAATCGACTTTTGTCCTCGTGGGTATTAGAATATTCGCACCAATTATTGCGTCAAAATTTCTACCAGATAAATCGAATAACTTCCACTTTGTAAATTCACGACCACCAATTTCCGGTGGAGTTTTCGTTATTGTTTCAAATTGAAGATCACTTACACCGGTTAATGTCCGAAATTTAGCGGTTTTCTATTTGCGTCACTGAATGGTTACCTAATATTTTATAATTTAAAATGGACAAAGTTGAACCTGAATCTATCAAAGCTCTGATTGGATAATTATTTATTGTTAATTTAATTATAGGTCAATTTGATTGTTCTCCAAGTCTGGTACACGAAAATTTTCGACTGTTTCCAATTGATTTGTTTCCATTTGTTCTACGCGGTTTCTATTATACTGTTCCTGATATTGTGGATGTTGTTGATACCGATTTGAATGGTTACCGTCCCTATTTTGGGGTTGGTTTTGATATCTGTTATTTTGTCTAAAATTTCCAGAATTGTAAAAGTTCCTAAACCTGTTGGAATTTCCACTATTAAAATGATTATAGTCCCTCCTAAAGCTACTATTCTTGTTACGGTTATAATTATGACTGTTACACGTTTTACTGTAGTAAGGTACTGTTCGTTTATCGTCCACACCAGTTTGCAACAATTCGTTATACGCGTCTTCTAATGACGTTACACCTTTCGTTCGCAAATACATAGCGTCTGTTCTATTAATTTTTGCAAGGAATTTTTCAAGAATACTAACTTCGTTATTCAAAGGTTTAAATTCGTCAGGACTGTTATCGTCTAACAAATATTTTAAATTTAATTTATCTAAAAATTTAAGTAAGGAAATATATAAAATATGAATATTTGAATTATGCGTATTGTCCGCTTGCTCCTTCAACTTCAGATATTGCTCCTGTACTCCGAAACTTCTGATCAACGCTGTTTTGATGTTAGCCCAAGTTTTTGTTTCAACTGTTCTGACTACCACGGCTGCTCTTCCTTGAAGCTTTGCAAACACTATATCGGACATAAATTGTGTGGCAGGTGCATCAGCTATAGTTGTCACCAATCGAATTAGATTTTCCACTTCTCTAATATAGCTTGATAGCTGGAATCCATCGTCTCCGTTAAACACTGGCATCGATCTTGCTTCCCTCAATAGGTCACTCAACGAGATGCTTGCTTCTGCCATTATAAAAAAAAGTTTTTACTTTGTTACCTTATACGCTGACTGCTGTACCAGGAACCACTTTTCACTTTTATTATTTTAGAATCTAGCTTTCAATAACACACCCGGGCGATTCTTCGAGTGTTTATTGCGTCGGCTAGATTGTTTCACGCACTAATTAATTAGATCCTCACTTTTTGTGGGAAGATACGCGATTTTTATTATAACCACACCAATTAATTTGCACTGCGCGTTTTTGGTTCGACCACTGGACTCGTCTAGTTGGGTCCTTGCGTTGTTTTTTCTACCCTTTCGATACTAGAAATATTACTTTGCACGGACGCGACAAATCCTACCGACTGCGCCAATTTTGTTGGAGGATAATCGATTCAAATAAAAAAAAATACGAGGCTTCAATTTAATACCACTTTATTAAGCGGGAACCGATTTAGAACTCTTCGTTTATCTTCTAACACATTGGCTTTTATAATCTTATCTTATCTTATATTCATGTCTGCACTCCAGAGTGCAGACTTTCAATTTTAAATTCTCAGGCCACTCAAATAGCGCGATATGATTATGATCCAAGTGGTTTTCACTTTTAAATTCTCAGGCCACTCAAATAGTGCGATCTTATTATTGAAATCTCACTTGGTCAATGTTTTGATGATCCAAGTGGTTCGCAGATAACGCATCTGCATCCACATTTAGGTGCCCTGAAGTAACTCCTTCCCCCTTAGAGGAATGTTTGCCCTCAAACATGTTTACAATTTTTACCTTCATATTTTTCTTTTTCAGGTGAAAGTATACAAAAATAATGATCAAACTTACTATAATAATAATTGTTGATACAATATTAGATGTAATATGTGGTTTCTTCGAATATTTAATATCTTCTATTTCTTTTAAATTATTTATATGAAATTCTTGTAACTTATTAAAAGTTAGCTGTTTATAATTATCTACTGGACTAATAAGAGAATTGAAAAGAATCACTCGAGGTTTGTATTCTGAAATTCGATTTGAAAATTTCACATCATTTAATGTAATTGAACAATTGTTAAAAGTAAACATATATGTACCATTTAAATTTTGATTTCTTTCATCACAATCACTAGACCAATTTATGTTTGATTTAACTACTATGATATGTTTGATTTAACTACTATGATCTTCTATTAAATTTTTGTTCCTTTTTATTTTTGTACAAGTTTCATTCACATAAAAACATATCCTAGATTTTCTCAAATCTTTCAAATTATTCTCGTTATTATATGTATACATGGTATTATTAATTTTTACAATATATTGTTTTTCAAACATTGTTTCATAACCATGCTTGTCAGGTATTGGTAATATTAAATATTTGAAAACAGTTAACACTTTTACTGGAATTTTGATTGCAAATAATAGCTCTTTCTGATTTTTGGTGTTTACCGCGATTGCAATTTCGATTAATCTCTATTTTTCGAGATCAATTCGTTTTCAGCTATTTCTTCAGTTGTTAACATATTTCTTGACATTATACCTGTTCTGGCTGACATAACATTGTCCTGGTATATTTCAATTTTGTTTTGCAAATACTGAATACTCATAAGCGTACCTAAATAAGCTATCTCTGTTCTTGATCTTTTATTGGTATCATTAAAAGCTTTTGTGATAATTTGTCGATCTAAATCAATGATTCTTTTAATTTTCTGAATTTCCCTTTCAAAGTGATCATTAATAGAAATTTGTTTATTTATACGATCGATAATTTCATGATTGTTTTTATCTACTGTTGCCAAATGTTCTTCAATGTCCTGTCTGTCATCTACGTCCATTAGACCAAATAACCATTTATAAACATTACCTACTGTATTAATTAGCCCTCTTCTATTTCTAACTTTTTTTACATAACTCTATATAACCTGGTGCTTTAGCAAGTTGTGAGTGATTACAAATTTCGTATAATTTACCCATATGATAAGGGTATCGATTCTAGCTTCTAACTTCTCCTTAAATATTCTTTAGGTAATAGTGTATGTATCTGATGTTCTAAGTTTTCTAATTGAATATATATTATATCCAGTCTGAGTCTCTATTTTTCCATCATCAAAGTCGCTAAGGTTTGGTAACATTGAAGTATTATCATCGTCATCCACAATATTTTTCGTGTTACACTCATTTTCTCCAGATTGATTGCTATTTCTACCTGTACTAATAATTTTCTTTTTAGGTCGTTTGATGTTCACTAATGCTTTATTATTTAATGGTTTATGATTAAATCTAGGTGCTAACTTATCTAGTTTGCTTTTAGGATTTTTAACTAAGCCTTCTCGTCTATTTTCGATATATGCTTCTCTATTGACATTTCTTTTCTCAATAACTTTTTCTTTAACGGTTTTATTTCTAGTATATATCACTTCTTTATCTATTTTCCCTAACTGAACGTCTATAGGTCTCTCTTTAATAGTAGAATGTATTTGACGATTATAAAACTCTACGGCCTCGTAAACTCGTTCCTTAAACGTTTGATTCTGAAATGTGTTGTTTGTTCTCATTTTTTCTGTTAGTGTATCATGTAATTTTTCGATATCCGCATTTCCTGTATGGCTATGAGGTTTCGTTATGTGGACCAAAATACCTTTTTCTTGATATACATCGCGTAAAAGAAATGAATCGAAATCTGCGTTAGCAACTATTTTCTTCGGTCTACCGTACATAGCTAAATGAAAAAGTAATGCTTCCCTAAGCGTAACCATATCTTTTGATGGTATAACTATTGCTGTAGCTAATTTGGAAAATTTGTCTATAGTAGTAAATAAAATCGATTTTTTGATAAAAAGCAGGTCCATATGTTTAATTTCGTTAACATCCTCTGCAGTTTCCGATATTTCAAACTGTGCTTTAACAGGATTCCTGTCAGTTTTCATTTTGTCACAAGTTTCGCACGTATTAATGAATCTATTAATATAGTCTTTTAAATTAGGATAATAAATTTTTCTTTTAAGACCTTCGTAGTTTTCAGTTATACCGGCATGTCCTGTTTCTTTGATATGATAATCTGAAATGATGTTTCCTAGTTCTTCTTCGGATTGAATGTCCTGAACTAATTTACTGCATTTAATGAATTTAATTTTAGTTTGATCGAAAAGTTTAATAATGACTTGTTGTAGAATATTGTACTGAGGATCTGACAATTCACTATAAATTCCTACTGTTCCGGGTTTAAGAAAATGTATCAAACGGTTTTTGATTTGACTAGTTGAAGTTAAACTTGATTCTCTAAAAACTGTCCTTGTTTTATTTTTATAACTGATCTTACTGACGTTGGTGTTATTTTTCACTAAAATAATTTGCTGCTGATATTTGTTAACAATACTGTCTTCGATGGGAATATGATCTTCTAAGTTTTTTTCTTGCGAGTGTACTGTGTTAAAGGTGCTACTATTTTTCAAAAGACTTTGACCTATTTTTTTCAATTTATTTCGGTATTTAGCTTGAGCGGTTATAGGTTTTTTCGAAATAGTTCGTAATTCAGGGACTAATTGTATTTCTTTTTCTTCATTAGAAGAATGTTCAGAAGCTGATTTCCCTGTTGCTCTCGTAGCTAGCTTTTGCACAGAAATGATGTCAAACATGTTTTTAGTACCTTTTTTCCCTCTTTTAGGTTTTTTACTTGTTCCTTCTTGAGGATCATAACTTTGAATTACATTTATTTGGCCATTTTCTTTCAATCTACTTAAAAAATCTGCTGGTATGTTTTCTTTACTTTTTAGATAACCTAAATCTATATCATACTCTCCCAATTTTAATATCCACCTTGATAATCTTGGATTTATGTCTCTACCTTTATATTTCTCGTATAACCACTTTATAGGTTGATGATCGGTTAAAAGCTCGAATTTACTTCCGTAAATAAAAGGTCTATAATAGTTAACGGCCCAAATGATAGCTAAGAGCTCCTTTTCGATAGTTGAGTAATTTTTCTCGGATTGACACAAAGTTCGGCTAGCAAAACATATTGGATGTTTACCTTGCTGTAATACTGCTCCAATAGCATAGTTACTTGCATCGGTAACAATAGTAAATTTCTGTTTGAAGTTCGGGTTTCTCAGAACTGGAGGGTTGGTAATTAATAACTTTAACTTTTCAAATGATTCCACATATTCAAAATCGTTAACATTGACTTGTTTATCTTTTCTCAAGTATTTGACCATTGGGTATGCGATTTTACTATAATCCTTTATGAATTTTCGATAAAATCCAGTTAGACCTAAGAAACTTTTGATTTCAGTTATTGTTTTGGGAAGCTTTACAGCCAATATTATGGAAACTGTTTCGCTATTAGGTTTAATACCCTCAATCCCAATTGTATGACCTAAATACTGAGTTTCCTTTGTAAGGAAATGACATTTGTCGATTTGAACTTTAAGGTTGGCTTCTTGGAGTCTATTGACAATCTTGTGCAGATTAGTCATATGTTCCTCAAGTGTAGTACCAAATACCAATATGTCATCTAAATATACTAAACAAATTTTGTTTATGTATTCTTTCAGTATTTTGTTCATTAGTCGCTGAAATGTTGCAGGCGCATTTTTCAACCCAAATGGCATCCTTGTAAACTCATAGTGTCCTGTAGGAGTTGAGAATGCTGTTTTGTGAATATC
Organism: Oxycera nigricornis; assembly: GCA_963942545.1. Taxonomy (NCBI): domain Eukaryota; kingdom Metazoa; phylum Arthropoda; class Insecta; order Diptera; family Stratiomyidae; genus Oxycera; species Oxycera nigricornis. The sequence goes on from OZ012662.1 coordinate 71,241,465, forward strand.
GGTTTCCTTAATTTTTATTTGATGGAAACCTTTAGCAAGATCCAGAGTAGAGAACCTAGTCTACCTAGTTTTTCAAGGATTCCCTCAATATTCAGAATGGGAAATTTATCACTAGGAGTTACTTTATTAAGTGCCCTATAATCAACTGCTATTCTCCACTTTCGTTTCCCTGAGTTATCGGGTTTTTTCGAAACAACTACTACTGAACTATTAAAAGGACTAAAACTTTCACGTATTCCCTGTTTAAGCATATCTTGAATTTGTTTTTCTACTTCCTCCTCGTGTATCTGTGGCATTCTGTAAGTTTTAATGTAAATCGGTTCTTCCGTCGTTAATTTTAATTCATGCTCTACTGAATCTGTTGCGGATAAATAATCTCCTTCTAAATAAAATACTTTTCTATTCTTTTTCAAAAATTCTCGTAACGCTTTTTCTTCTTCACAATTCAACTCTACAAATGAGACATTTAGGTTTCTACTTGGTTCTAATGTGTGAATTTCATCAAAACCTAATTTAACTTTGTTGATAAAAGGAATTTTATTGTCATTCATGATGACTATTTCGTTTTCAAAATCGACTTTTGTCCTCGTGGGTATTAGAATATTCGCACCAATTATTGCGTCAAAATTTCTACCAGATAAATCGAATAACTTCCACTTTGTAAATTCACGACCACCAATTTCCGGTGGAGTTTTCGTTATTGTTTCAAATTGAAGATCACTTACACCGGTTAATGTCCGAAATTTAGCGGTTTTCTATTTGCGTCACTGAATGGTTACCTAATATTTTATAATTTAAAATGGACAAAGTTGAACCTGAATCTATCAAGGCTCTGATTGGATAATTATTTATTGTTAATTTAATTATAGGTCAATTTGATTGTTCTCCAAGTCTGGTACACGAAAATTTCCGACTGTTTCCAATTGATTTGTTTCCATTTGTTCTACGCGGTTTCTATTATACTGTTCCTGATATTGTGGATGTTGTTGATACCGATTTGAATGGTTACCGTCCCTATTTTGGGGTTGGTTTTGATATCTGTTATTTTGTCTAAAATTTCCAGAATTGTAAAAGTTCCTAAACCTGTTGGAATTTCCACTATTAAAATGATTATAGTCCCTCCTAAAGCTACTATTCTTGTTACGGTTATAATTATGACTGTTACACGTTTTACTGTAGTAAGGTACTGTTCGTTTATCGTCCACACCAGTTTGCAACAATTCGTTATACGCGTCTTCTAATGACGTTACACCTTTCGTTCGCAAATACATAGCGTCTGTTCTATTAATTTTTGCAAGGAATTTTTCAAGAATACTAACTTCGTTATTCAAAGGTTTAAATTCGTCAGGACTGTTATCGTCTAACAAATATTTTAAATTTAATTTATCTAAAAATTTAAGTAAGGAAATATATAAAATATGAATATTTGAATTATGCGTATTGTCCGCTTGCTCCTTCAACTTCAGATATTGCTCCTGTACTCCGAAACTTCTGATCAACGCTGTTTTGATGTTAGCCCAAGTTTTTGTTTCAACTGTTCTGACTACCACGGCTGCTCTTCCTTGAAGCTTTGCAAACACTATATCGGACATAAATTGTGTGGCAGGTGCATCAGCTATAGTTGTCACCAATCGAATTAGATTTTCCACTTCTCTAATATAGCTTGATAGCTGGAATCCATCGTCTCCGTTAAACACTGGCATCGATCTTGCTTCCCTCAATAGGTCACTCAACGAGATGCTTGCTTCTGCCATTATAAAAAAAAGTTTTTACTTTGTTACCTTATACGCTGACTGCTGTACCAGGAACCACTTTTCACTTTTATTATTTTAGAATCTAGCTTTCAATAACACACCCGGGCGATTCTTCGAGTGTTTATTGCGTCGGCTAGATTGTTTCACGCACTAATTAATTAGATCCTCACTTTTTGTGGGAAGATACGCGATTTTTATTATAACCACACCAATTAATTTGCACTGCGCGTTTTTGGTTCGACCACTGGACTCGTCTAGTTGGGTCCTTGCGTTGTTTTTTCTACCCTTTCGATACTAGAAATATTACTTTGCACGGACGCGACAAATCCTACCGACTGCGCCAATTTTGTTGGAGGATAATCGATTCAAATAAAAAAAAATACGAGGCTTCAATTTAATACCACTTTATTAAGCGGGAACCGATTTAGAACTCTTCGTTTATCTTCTAACACATTGGCTTTTATAATCTTATCTTATCTTATATTCATGTCTGCACTCCAGAGTGCAGACTTTCAATTTTAAATTCTCAGGCCACTCAAATAGCGCGATATGATTATGATCCAAGTGGTTTTCACTTTTAAATTCTCAGGCCACTCAAATAGTGCGATCTTATTATTGAAATCTCACTTGGTCAATGTTTTGATGATCCAAGTGGTTCGCAGATAACGCATCTGCATCCACATTTAGGTGCCCTGAAGTAACTCCTTCCCCCTTAGAGGAATGTTTGCCCTCAAACATGTTTACAATTTTTACCTTCATATTTTTCTTTTTCAGGTGAAAGTATACAAAAATAATGATCAAACTTACTATAATAATAATTGTTGATACAATATTAGATGTAATATGTGGTTTCTTCGAATATTTAATATCTTCTATTTCTTTTAAATTATTTATATGAAATTCTTGTAACTTATTAAAAGTTAGCTGTTTATAATTATCTACTGGACTAATAAGAGAATTGAAAAGAATCACTCGAGGTTTGTATTCTGAAATTCGATTTGAAAATTTCACATCATTTAATGTAATTGAACAATTGTTAAAAGTAAACATATATGTACCATTTAAATTTTGATTTCTTTCATCACAATCACTAGACCAATTTATGTTTGATTTAACTACTATGATATGTTTGATTTAACTACTATGATCTTCTATTAAATTTTTGTTCCTTTTTATTTTTGTACAAGTTTCATTCACATAAAAACATATCCTAGATTTTCTCAAATCTTTCAAATTATTCTCGTTATTATATGTATACATGGTATTATTAATTTTTACAATATATTGTTTTTCAAACATTGTTTCATAACCATGCTTGTCAGGTATTGGTAATATTAAATATTTGAAAACAGTTAACACTTTTACTGGAATTTTGATTGCAAATAATAGCTCTTTCTGATTTTTGGTGTTTACCGCGATTGCAATTTCGATTAATCTCTATTTTTCGAGATCAATTCGTTTTCAGCTATTTCTTCAGTTGTTAACATATTTCTTGACATTATACCTGTTCTGGCTGACATAACATTGTCCTGGTATATTTCAATTTTGTTTTGCAAATACTGAATACTCATAAGCGTACCTAAATAAGCTATCTCTGTTCTTGATCTTTTATTGGTATCATTAAAAGCTTTTGTGATAATTTGTCGATCTAAATCAATGATTCTTTTAATTTTCTGAATTTCCCTTTCAAAGTGATCATTAATAGAAATTTGTTTATTTATACGATCGATAATTTCATGATTGTTTTTATCTACTGTTGCCAAATGTTCTTCAATGTCCTGTCTGTCATCTACGTCCATTAGACCAAATAACCATTTATAAACATTACCTACTGTATTAATTAGCCCTCTTCTATTTCTAACTTTTTTTACATAACTCTATATAACCTGGTGCTTTAGCAAGTTGTGAGTGATTACAAATTTCGTATAATTTACCCATATGATAAGGGTATCGATTCTAGCTTCTAACTTCTCCTTAAATATTCTTTAGGTAATAGTGTATGTATCTGATGTTCTAAGTTTTCTAATTGAATATATATTATATCCAGTCTGAGTCTCTATTTTTCCATCATCAAAGTCGCTAAGGTTTGGTAACATTGAAGTATTATCATCGTCATCCACAATATTTTTCGTGTTACACTCATTTTCTCCAGATTGATTGCTATTTCTACCTGTACTAATAATTTTCTTTTTAGGTCGTTTGATGTTCACTAATGCTTTATTATTTAATGGTTTATGATTAAATCTAGGTGCTAACTTATCTAGTTTGCTTTTAGGATTTTTAACTAAGCCTTCTCGTCTATTTTCGATATATGCTTCTCTATTGACATTTCTTTTCTCAATAACTTTTTCTTTAACGGTTTTATTTCTAGTATATATCACTTCTTTATCTATTTTCCCTAACTGAACGTCTATAGGTCTCTCTTTAATAGTAGAATGTATTTGACGATTATAAAACTCTACGGCCTCGTAAACTCGTTCCTTAAACGTTTGATTCTGAAATGTGTTGTTTGTTCTCATTTTTTCTGTTAGTGTATCATGTAATTTTTCGATATCCGCATTTCCTGTATGGCTATGAGGTTTCGTTATGTGGACCAAAATACCTTTTTCTTGATATACATCGCGTAAAAGAAATGAATCGAAATCTGCGTTAGCAACTATTTTCTTCGGTCTACCGTACATAGCTAAATGAAAAAGTAATGCTTCCCTAAGCGTAACCATATCTTTTGATGGTATAACTATTGCTGTAGCTAATTTGGAAAATTTGTCTATAGTAGTAAATAAAATCGATTTTTTGATAAAAAGCAGGTCCATATGTTTAATTTCGTTAACATCCTCTGCAGTTTCCGATATTTCAAACTGTGCTTTAACAGGATTCCTGTCAGTTTTCATTTTGTCACAAGTTTCGCACGTATTAATGAATCTATTAATATAGTCTTTTAAATTAGGATAATAAATTTTTCTTTTAAGACCTTCGTAGTTTTCAGTTATACCGGCATGTCCTGTTTCTTTGATATGATAATCTGAAATGATGTTTCCTAGTTCTTCTTCGGATTGAATGTCCTGAACTAATTTACTGCATTTAATGAATTTAATTTTAGTTTGATCGAAAAGTTTAATAATGACTTGTTGTAGAATATTGTACTGAGGATCTGACAATTCACTATAAATTCCTACTGTTCCGGGTTTAAGAAAATGTATCAAACGGTTTTTGATTTGACTAGTTGAAGTTAAACTTGATTCTCTAAAAACTGTCCTTGTTTTATTTTTATAACTGATCTTACTGACGTTGGTGTTATTTTTCACTAAAATAATTTGCTGCTGATATTTGTTAACAATACTGTCTTCGATGGGAATATGATCTTCTAAGTTTTTTTCTTGCGAGTGTACTGTGTTAAAGGTGCTACTATTTTTCAAAAGACTTTGACCTATTTTTTTCAATTTATTTCGGTATTTAGCTTGAGCGGTTATAGGTTTTTTCGAAATAGTTCGTAATTCAGGGACTAATTGTATTTCTTTTTCTTCATTAGAAGAATGTTCAGAAGCTGATTTCCCTGTTGCTCTCGTAGCTAGCTTTTGCACAGAAATGATGTCAAACATGTTTTTAGTACCTTTTTTCCCTCTTTTAGGTTTTTTACTTGTTCCTTCTTGAGGATCATAACTTTGAATTACATTTATTTGGCCATTTTCTTTCAATCTACTTAAAAAATCTGCTGGTATGTTTTCTTTACTTTTTAGATAACCTAAATCTATATCATACTCTCCCAATTTTTATATCCACCTTGATAATCTTGGATTTATGTCTCTACCTTTATATTTCTCGTATAACCACTTTATAGGTTGATGATCGGTTAAAAGCTCGAATTTACTTCCGTAAATAAAAGGTCTATAATAGTTAACGGCCCAAATGATAGCTAAGAGCTCCTTTTCGATAGTTGAGTAATTTTTCTCGGATTGACACAAAGTTCGGCTAGCAAAACATATTGGATGTTTACCTTGCTGTAATACTGCTCCAATAGCATAGTTACTTGCATCGGTAACAATAGTAAATTTCTGTTTGAAGTCCGGGTTTCTCAGAACTGGAGGGTTGGTAATTAATAACTTTAACTTTTCAAATGATTCCACATATTCAAAATCGTTAACATTGACTTGTTTATCTTTTCTCAAGTATTTGACCATTGGGTATGCGATTTTACTATAATCCTTTATGAATTTTCGATAAAATCCAGTTAGACCTAAGAAACTTTTGATTTCAGTTATTGTTTTGGGAAGCTTTACAGCCAATATTATGGAAACTGTTTCGCTATTAGGTTTAATACCCTCAATCCCAATTGTATGACCTAAATACTGAGTTTCCTTTGTAAGGAAATGACATTTGTCGATTTGAACTTTAAGGTTGGCTTCTTGGAGTCTATTGACAATCTTGTGCAGATTAGTCATATGTTCCTCAAGTGTAGTACCAAATACCAATATGTCATCTAAATATACTAAACAAATTTTGTTTATGTATTCTTTCAGTATTTTGTTCATTAGTCGCTGAAATGTTGCAGGCGCATTTTTCAACCCAAATGGCATCCTTGTAAACTCATAGTGTCCTGTAGGAGTTGAGAATGCTGTTTTGTGAATATCGGTTTCCTTAATTTTTATTTGATGGAAACCTTTAGCAAGATCCAGAGTAGAGAACCTAGTCTACCTAGTTTTTCAAGGATTCCCTCAATATTCAGAATGGGAAATTTATCACTAGGAGTTACTTTATTAAGTGCCCTATAATCAACTGCTATTCTCCACTTTCGTTTCCCTGAGTTATCGGGTTTTTTCGAAACAACTACTACTGAACTATTAAAAGGACTAAAACTTTCACGTATTCCCTGTTTAAGCATATCTTGAATTTGTTTTTCTACTTCCTCCTCGTGTATCTGTGGCATTCTGTAAGTTTTAATGTAAATCGGTTCTTCCGTCGTTAATTTTAATTCATGCTCTACTGAATCTGTTGCGGATAAATAATCTCCTTCTAAATAAAATACTTTTCTATTCTTTTTCAAAAATTCTCGTAACGCTTTTTCTTCTTCACAATTCAACTCTTCAAATGAGACATTTAGGTTTCTACTTGGTTCTAATGTGTGAATTTCATCAAAACCTAATTTAACTTTGTTGATAAAAGGAATTTTATTGTCATTCATGATGACTATTTCGTTTTCAAAATCGACTTTTGTCCTCGTGGGTATTAGAATATTCGCACCAATTATTGCGTCAAAATTTCTACCAGATAAATCGAATAACTTCCACTTTGTAAATTCACGACCACCAATTTCCGGTGGAGTTTTCGTTATTGTTTCAAATTGAAGATCACTTACACCGGTTAATGTCCGAAATTTAGCGGTTTTCTATTTGCGTCACTGAATGGTTACCTAATATTTTATAATTTAAAATGGACAAAGTTGAACCTGAATCTATCAAGGCTCTGATTGGATAATTATTTATTGTTAATTTAATTATAGGTCAATTTGATTGTTCTCCAAGTCTGGTACACGAAAATTTTCGACTGTTTCCAATTGATTTGTTTCCATTTGTTCTACGCGGTTTCTATTATACTGTTCCTGATATTGTGGATGTTGTTGATACCGATTTGAATGGTTACCGTCCCTATTTTGGGGTTGGTTTTGATATCTGTTATTTTGTCTAAAATTTCCAGAATTGTAAAAGTTGCTAAACCTGTTGGAATTTCCACTATTAAAATGATTATAGTCCCTCCTAAAGCTACTATTCTTGTTACGGTTATAATTATGACTGTTACACGTTTTACTGTAGTAAGGTACTGTTCGTTTATCGTCCACACCAGTTTGCAACAATTCGTTATACGCGTCTTCTAATGACGTTACACCTTTCGTTCGCAAATACATAGCGTCTGTTCTATTAATTTTTGCAAGGAATTTTTCAAGAATACTAACTTCGTTATTCAAAGGTTTAAATTCGTCAGGACTGTTATCGTCTAACAAATATTTTAAATTTAATTTATCTAAAAATTTAAGTAAGGAAATATATAAAATATGAATATTTGAATTATGCGTATTGTCCGCTTGCTCCTTCAACTTCAGATATTGCTCCTGTACTCCGAAACTTCTGATCAACGCTGTTTTGATGTTAGCCCAAGTTTTTGTTTCAACTGTTCTGACTACCACGGCTGCTCTTCCTTGAAGCTTTGCAAACACTATATCGGACATAAATTGTGTGGCAGGTGCATCAGCTATAGTTGTCACCAATCGAATTAGATTTTCCACTTCTCTAATATAGCTTGATAGCTGGAATCCATCGTCTCCGTTAAACACTGGCATCGATCTTGCTTCCCTCAATAGGTCACTCAACGAGATGCTTGCTTCTGCCATTATAAAAAAAAGTTTTTACTTTGTTACCTTATACGCTGACTGCTGTACCAGGAACCACTTTTCACTTTTATTATTTTAGAATCTAGCTTTCAATAACACACCCGGGCGATTCTTCGAGTGTTTATTGCGTCGGCTAGATTGTTTCACGCACTAATTAATTAGATCCTCACTTTTTGTGGGAAGATACGCGATTTTTATTATAACCACACCAATTAATTTGCACTGCGCGTTTTTGGTTCGACCACTGGACTCGTCTAGTTGGGTCCTTGCGTTGTTTTTTCTACCCTTTCGATACTAGAAATATTACTTTGCACGGACGCGACAAATCCTACCGACTGCGCCAATTTTGTTGGAGGATAATCGATTCAAATAAAAAAAAATACGAGGCTTCAATTTAATACCACTTTATTAAGCGGGAACCGATTTAGAACTCTTCGTTTATCTTCTAACACATTGGCTTTTATAATCTTATCTTATCTTATATTCATGTCTGCACTCCAGAGTGCAGACTTTCAATTTTAAATTCTCAGGCCACTCAAATAGCGCGATATGATTATGATCCAAGTGGTTTTCACTTTTAAATTCTCAGGCCACTCAAATAGTGCGATCTTATTATTGAAATCTCACTTGGTCAATGTTTTGATGATCCAAGTGGTTCGCAGATAACGCATCTGCATCCACATTTAGGTGCCCTGACGTAACTTGTATCCATTTCTCTTTATTTTCTATTTCTACTAGTGTATTTACATTATTTATATCTTTTACTATATATGGGCCTTTGTATGGTTTTTGGTGTTTTTTACGGTTTTCAGCTGTTATTAGTACCAGATCACCAATATCTAGCTTAATGGGTTTCGTATATACTTCTTTATTGCTTCTAGCTAATTTAATTTTTTCTATAATGCTTTTTGCTTTTGCTGAAGAAATCTCTAATCGTAGTTTCAACTCATTCGCATAGTTTTCTATGTCATAAATTTTGTCTGTGTTTTCGAAAGTGTCAGTCGGTAAGTGTGAGAGTTTTCCGAAAACTAGTTTGTATGGTGTGTACTTAGTGTCCACGTGTGGGGTTGTATTATACGAGAATGTATAATATGGTATCCATTCGTCCCAGTTATTGTCATCAACGAATGCTAACAGGTATTCATTGAGGACACGGTGGTTTCTTTCTACTACACCTAACGTTTCGTGGTGGTACGGAGTTGAAAAAATTTGTTTAATTTGTAATAAGTCGCAAATGTTTTTTAGGAGATTATTGGTAAATTCTGTCCCTAAATCGGTTTTTAAAATTTTGAAATGACCGTATTGTTATATAAAATTGTTAACTAAGGCCTTTGCTACTGTCTTAGCTTCCTTATTTTCTATGGGTATAGCTGTGATATATTTAGTTAATTCGCATTGTATGGTTAGTATGTATCGATAGTTGTTTGAGAGTCTTAAGGGACCAATGATGTCCGCACTTACTATTTCAAAACTAGTAGAGGGTGTATCGGTTTTAATCATTCTTTCCTTTGTGTGCTTAGTTATTTTATTGAATTTGCATTTATCGCAATTGTTGATGTAATGCTTTATCATCCTACTCATGTCCTTCCAACAGTATCTTTGTTTTAATTTAAGAAGCGTTCTGCGTATTCCTGTATGTCCACCATGCGGTGATTCATGGAATTCTTCAATAAGTTTTCGTTGTGTAGCGATGTCATTAATTCTTTTAGGGGGTTTATATATCATTATTTTCAATTGGATATCCATATTTCGTTGCAACGTATTATATAATTTTTTAAATTCATCTTTGGGTACGTACCTAAATATCATATCTTCGTTGGATAGAGCTAGCTCATTTATATTATTATTCTGCGAATAATCAATTAACTTCCTCAATACAGAAACTAGTTTCGTGTTAGATTTATCGTTAAGGTTATCGCGAATTTTCACACTTTGCTTATCGCTGGCGGAAACGTATTTCTCGCGAGCTTTATCACTAAAGTGGACCATTAAATTATCTATCTCTTTTGAGATTATTATATCTTGTTCATTTTCGTTGTTGCGCAACATATTAAATTTTAGTTTTAATACCCCTGTTATATCGGATAGCGATGTACAATCGAATGCATAGAGGTGATCAGTCTCTTTTTTTCGGTTGTCGTTGTCGTTATCGATTTTAGTACTTTTATTATTTTGTTGTTTTATCGCTTTGCTTCTTGTTATCGCCATGAGTTTTTTACTGATACTTTCGTCGTTCGTTGGAGGTATCATAGATTTTAGGATTTCTGAATCTATTTGTATTCTTGACAATGCATCTGCATTTGTGTTTATGTTACCTTTTTTATACACTATTTCAAAATCATAATCCGATAAGTCTAATCTTATTCTCGTCAACTTGGAGGATGGGTTTTTGTGCGTGAACAATGATACTAAGGGCCTATGGTCTGATACTACTGTAAACTTTCGTCCATACAAATATGGTCTGAAGAAATTTATACCCCAGTGTATCGCCAAAAGTTCCTTTTCAATTATTGGTTTGTTCAGTTCATGTTTGTTCAATGATTTACTCGCGTATGAGATGGGTAAATCAGAACCGATCTCTCCTTGTGACAGAATCGCACCTAGTGCAAAATTTGATGCATCAGTAGTCAAAATGAAAGGTTTCTCGAAATCTGGGTATTGGAGTATTGGTGGTGAGATTAATTTTTGTTTAAGTAAATCGTATGCTTTTTGCTGCTCTTCTTCCCAAATAAACGGTGCTTTTTTCTTCAACAGAGAATTCAAGCTCTTTGCCGTTTCTGCAAAATTTGGGATGAAACGCCGGTAATAGTTGGAAAATGCTACGAATCTTCTGACGTCATCTGAATTTTTAGGGATTGGGTAGTTTTTTATCACCTCGTGTTTAGCAGGGTCAGTTCGTACACCGTCTGCTGTAATCAAATGTCCTAAATATACGACTTCTGATTTTAGGAATTTGCACTTTTTTGCATTCAGTTTGAGGTTGTATCTGCATAATTTTTGTAGAACTTTTGATAGATTCTCATTATGGTGTTTGATGCTACATCCAAAGACCATAATGTCGTCGACATAAAGAAAAGCTGAATCACTTAAACCAGTTAGTGCGATGGTAAGCATTCTTTGAAAACTGTTTGAGGATATTTTGAGTCCAAATGGTAGCCTTTTAAACTGATAGTGTCTGTTGCTAGTGGAAAATGCTGTCAATGGTCTGGAGTCTTTCTCCAGTTCAATCTGGTGGAAAGAACTCGTCATATCTAAGGTGGAAAAGTATTTGGCTCTACCTAGTTTGTCGAGCACATCTTCCAGCCTTGTCAATGGGAATTTATCATTGACTAACTTGTCGTTCAACTTTCTGAAGTCAACAACAAGTCTCCATTTCTTAGTACCGTCAGAACTTTTCTTTGGTACGACTAGCAATGGTGAGTTGTATGGGCTTATAGAAGGTTCTACTATATCGTTATCCTCCAACTCCTGGACTTGTTTTTGTATTTCCTCGTTTTGTGTTTGTGGTAATCGGTAATTCTTTATGTATACCGGTGTATCGTCAGTGGTATTGAGCCTTTGCTTGTAAAAGTTATTCTTACTTAGTTGTTCCCCTTCAAGGTGAAAAACATCTTGATATTGTTTAATAATATCTAGCAAGCTCGTGTTTGCTTGTTCATCTAAGCTATTTGTACTTATGACGTCTAGCAACCGGTTTAAACGCTTGTTGTCGAAAGTTTCTTTTGTTTTTAAAATATTGTAATTTTTCAAAGGTTCTACTTCTAAATTAAAATTTGTTAGTGTTATGCCGTGGTCGTTAGTGTTAAGCACTTTGATGTGGTATACACCTTTTGATGGGATAATGCAGTTACCTAAAAATACTCCATTTTGTATTTCATTGTTAAGAATGATGCTGTCTTCGGATCTATCGATTTCAATTGGTATCATGGCTTCAGTTCTAGCCGGGATGACAACATGTGCCATATTGATTTTTCTTGTGTACATAGGTATTGTAACATCTTTGTCAAGGATGCAAAAGGTAATAGTGTAAGACTCGAAATCTATTTTGCACATATATTTACTGAGTATATCTCTTCCTAATATACCATCAGTTTCAATTGGAAAGTATCTACTATGTCAAAAGTATTTGTTATCATCTCATTCTCGATGATAAATTGTTGTTGGGTTGTTCCGAGAGACATTGAAGTCTCTTCTGTTATGCCCGTGAGTTTACATTTATTTTCGGGCTGAATATCGATATTTTTCCGAATTAAACTATTACTTTTTAATATTGATGTGTCTGCACCTGTATCTATTAGTAGCTTCAGGTGTCTATTTTCATTTTTATTATAAATGTTTATGTGATTAGTGCTAATACCCGTTATTCTATATATTTTGTTAGTTTTGTTTTTTACATTATTCTTGGCTTTGTTTACCTTTATTCTTCCGGGAGGTTGCCTAATTCCTCTCGGGAAGCTGTCGAGTTTCCCTGGTCCGATATTACGCGAATTCTTCTAGTGTTATTATTGTTTGAATAATTTCTATTAGTGCGATCATTTCCATTTCTAGAGCTGTTAAAGTTTCTAATCGTTTGGAAATTTCTAGCGCGGGTAAAATTTCTATTGTTGAAATTTTGGTTATTCGCGGGTCTATTACCTTCGAAATTTTGATTATTAACATATTGATTATTTTGAAAGTGATTACGCGGTCTATGTCTGATATTTTGGTGGTTATAATCATTTCTGCTTATATGGTTTGTATTTCTATTGTTTGGATACCTATTAAATCTGTTTATATGTAAAACACTATTTTGCTGCGTTTCGGTACTCTCAATTTCTGTCGCAAGAGAAATTGCTTCACCTAGATTCTTAGGTCTCGCAGCGAATATGGTCTCCCTTATCTGGTCGTTCAGACCGTTTTTGAACTTAGTTAATGCGTATGTGTCGTTTACGCTTTGTATGGCTTGTTTTGCAGCCTGGATTGGGTTCGGACCTAGTTCACTTATCTGAAGCTGATTTAGTTCATTGACTAAAGTGAATATTTTGTCTTTGTAGACAGAAATGGGTAATCGTTTTTGTGTGACCGTAGATAATTGCGTGTGTATTTGCGGAATAGTTTTTGAATTTTTGTAATTTCGTCTAAGTTCAGTTTCAAAATTGTCCAAGTCTAAAATGTCTGAAGTGTTCAACGATGTCCTAACATTAGGGCTAAGTTTCACATGTAAGACAAAATTTAATAGTTCTGTTTTTCCTTCTGTTGAAAGTCTTTTACTGATGAGTTTCACTACTATTAGAAAAGTCTCCAGCTCAGATAATTTACCGTCGAAATTCGGTATTGTTTTGATTGCCGTCTCAATGTTAAAGTCTGCCATTGCAGTATAGGTTATTTCGTCTTCTATTTTTACTGAGATATATTCTGCGTTTAATCGTTCAGTTAATGCTGAAATTAGTGCCTTGCAAACATTGGATATAGTTAATTTGAGATCAAGTTCTGTGCCTTCTCTTATTCGGCTGAATAGGTTAATACATTCATTTTGAATTTTTATTACTGCTTCTAGTTTTTCTTTCAGAGTTTTGACCGTGTAGGTCTTAGTTTTTTTCAAATTCGAGGAAATAGTCTGTAATTCAGTTAATACATTTACATTTATTTATTTAATTTTTATTATTTATGATCCCACTTTTTTTTGTACTACTATAATTTTGTGTTCAGATTATATTTAAATTATTTATTTTTTAGGCTATTTAACCTATTTGAGAATTTTATTTTATTTTCGCCTGCTGATATTGATATCAATCGATGTAGTATCGCTTTTTCGCGTCGTTGATTGAAGATCTTTCCTCCTCGTCGCCTTCGCTTTAGTTTGATAATTTTTGGACGATCTTCAGGTTTTTTTTTTATAAATTCCCCAATGTGTCTTATTCGTGGTCCGGGTAGCGGTGTTGGATTGTAGTTGGGTGCCTTGGATACCGGCATAGGTACATATTCTTCACGTTGTACTTCTGTCCTGTTAAATTTCGCGTTGCGGATCAGACATCTTTCGAACACCCTATGAAATTCTTCGTCCGACTGGATTTCATTAATTTCGCCTTCTTCTAAATCCTCTGCCAGTTGATCGAGTACGTGGGCTGCAGGATCGTGTATCGCAGGCTCGTGGGTCGCAGGTTCGTGGGTCGCAGGTTCGTGGGTCGCAGGTTCGTGGGTCGCAGGATCGCCATGTAAAGAAGCTGGATCGCCATGTAATACGTCAGGATTGCCGAGTGAAGATACGCGTTGTCTAAGTGAGGACTCACGTTGTCTTCTGAGTCGATACTCTTCTAAGGTGATGGTCTTCACTCTTCTAAAGATATGACCTTGTCAACAAGAGAAGTAAAAGAAAAAGATTCGTTTCACCTACAGGCATCCCTTGGGTTGCCACATATTTGGCGCAGTCCGAGTGGACAGGCAGCCGATATTTCTAAAAAAAGGAATTGCCAATGTATCAGGCAATTTACTGTCTGCCAAATTGTATAGGCAGTCGATTTGCCGAATGGTAGGCAACGTTTACTAAATAACAACCAACTCGTTGTACTAGGAGAACACTAATTCTTCTGAGCCTCAGCTCAGTCAGTTCTTTTATTGTAAAATTTTGCTTACTGTTATGTACATTAAATTGCTTATCATATAAAAATCCCTACTCTAGTCTTAAATCTATTTACCCTAACCAATCGATCGCGATTCAAATTAATTCTCACGGAATTCGTTAACTTGGAATGTTGCTTACACTAATGCACTTTACGTTGTCCCAATTATGGTTTTGTTTACTCTAGGTTCAGTGATCCTCTAGAGTTTCACACGGTTGTGAGAGAGGGAATTTTGAAACTGCCATATCGATCATGGAAGTTGAGATCTTTGCTAAAAGATAATTGGGACATTTTTGGGAGCTTGGAAGCTTAGTTGTGTATAGGCTAGTCCTAGGTTTGGAACTAGGAATACACTACACATATATAGGCGCACTATGAAGTACGGCCCGCGGTTTCACGGGACAACGTCAAATGTTTGTTTACATTTAGCATATGTTTGTTTACATTTATCATATGTTGGCTGCCATTTATCATACGTTTGCTGCCATTTACGACAAAATGGCAGCTATCTACTGGTCGGGGCACTGCCATGCACGTTTCATGCTAGGCTTGAAAAACGCCGTTAGAAACTTCGGTTCATTGAATTACAATGGTGAAACGTCTTTGCTGACACAAATTTCATTTGCTTTTGACAAATTGATTGAGAGAAAAAGCGAAAATGACTGAAAATATGTCTCTTGTGTTGAAGTGAAAGATGAAGTCCGCGAAATTCTTTATCCTCTGCAAATCTGACAATGCTAGGCATTCGTCAATTTTTGCAAGCACATGGCCAGCGCATGGCCAGCACATGGCGTCATTTCTTAGAAGGAAAATACGAGCTTTTGGGCTTCGATTGCATACTGGGTCTACCTATACTGTGCTCCACACTCTCCACATTTCCGGCGTGTCGAACATTCGAAAAGTTAACTTTCCCGTAGCGTGGCATGATCGATCACTCGTATTCGCGAAAGCTCGAGCACGATCCGAGAATTGGAGCGAGACGACGCGTTTTAACAGCTTTTTCGGAACTTGGCGAGCTTTATACTTTCAGCCAATCGTTGCCAGGTAGGTATTTCACGGAATTAGTTATTTCGGGCAGAAAAGGCGCGAAGATAATTTAAAAATAATTATGATGGGTACGCAACAGTTTCTCTATCGGCAAAATTGTCTTTACTCGAATCACCTCCGACGAGCTTAAGTTCTACTGAATGGTCAATTCTGGAAGACTGTGTTGCCATTTTGCAGCCTGTAGAAAAAGTCACAACCACTTTATCGGGAGAACAGTATCCAACGTTATCCTGCATTATTCCACTGATAAGAGGACTACAGAATTCTATACTCAAGAAGACTCCGTACACTGAACCTGGCAAACATTTGCAGCCGTCTTTGCTGCAAGTGATAGATAGAAGATTAAGTGTCTACGAAAGCAACAGGACTGCAGCAATGGCAACCATTCTCGACCTACGCTTTAAGAAAAAAGCGTTCGGGTTGAAAAGTAATGCAGAAAATGCTTTGAATTATGCTCTTGAAAAACTAATTCAATACCAGGAACAGCTCCAACCAGAAAAAGGTAAACCATGAACCCGCGGCAGCTTCAACATCACAGGCTTCTTCAAGATCTGGGAGGCTTTAGACAAAAAATTAAATGAAAGCATTGAGCAAGAGACGCCAAGATCTTCTGCTTTAACAATATTAAAACAATATCTAGATCTGCCATATCTAGATAGAAAGCAAGATCCGCTAGAATTTTGTGAAGAACGAAAACATATATTTCCATCACTATATCGAATGGCATGTAAGTATTTGTGCATACCTGCTACTTTTGTGCCATCAGAGCGACTTTTCTCCAAAGCTGGACAACTTACCAATCAAAGAAGGAACAGACTCTTCCCAAAAAAAGTAGATCAAATATTATTTCTAAATTCATTCAAATGTTAAACTGAATGCTTAATCTTAACTATACTCTACTTTATTTACAAATGATGTATTTTTGTTCGTTTCAGTTTTTATTTTGTTCAATAAAGAATAAATATCGCAACTCGAGTCAGGGAACATTTCAACTCGAGTTAGAAAAAATACGACTCGGCCCATCACTAAGTGGTGAAGGGGGAAAGTATTGAATTTGTGATTTCAATTGAATTGTAAAAGCGTTAATATGCCTCGAATGATATCCTAACAACCTCAACACAATATTTCATGAGGGATATATCGTGCATGACGGAATTCTAATTCGCTCGGCTAGTACGTTTACACCCCACATACACACTAGTTTCCAAAAACACTTTGCAAATACTCCTCCAAATAGACCTTGAAATTCAAAGATATATTGAAAATTATGGCATCGATCATACTGTCAACATTCAAACAAACAAGTCCAAAAATATAGTTTTAAGGTATTCTCATTGAAAATTAAGATTTTATACCAGACTTTGAAAATTTGCTACGTGTGAATGAAATACAATATTGTTGCAAATTATTTGCACCATCATCATTTAAGAAAATATAAAATTTAAAACTCATTTAAATTAGAAAATTTTTTTCGCTTTGTTCTAGATTTATATCTACTATTGTCGTGTAGGTGGATATTGGTAGCAATTTCATATTATTATAGTGTGATTCTTTGCATTCGTTTTTGAAATGTAAATTTTTATTTCAGGAGTATGCTCTCTGCCGCCCATATATTGGCAATGGATGCAAAGAACTTACTAGATGTCGTCGACTCCGTAAAGTCGCGTTTTTCGACTTCACTTACTAGAAATATAATTGAGCTCAACGAAAATCCAGTAAATAAACGAATAGCTATGATTAGTAATACATCTTTCAAAAATACCACTGCTTGTACTCACAAATTAAAAAAAGGGTTAATAGATATAAATGAAGATGCATCCGAGAAAATGACTCACGAAACCCAAGAACCACATTTACAATTTTGTAAAGGATTGTATGACAACAGTTGCGTAACAAATACAGATGAAGATTCTAGTCAGGAAGTAAGGAAAAATCTACAAATATCCGGGGAAAAATCAATACTTCAGGAGCAGGGCTTTCAAATAATAGACGAATCTTTGAAAATAGTAGAAGAGTAGTGCAGAGTAGTGAATTGTATGTTCACATTACATTGTCCCTATTGTAATGAAATAATCTAAAAATATTCATAATCACCGGATATCAAATCATTACAGTGTATGAGTCCATTAGTATCAAAACCATCTCAATCCATATTCAAATTTCTTTCAGGAGGCATGTGAAACACCTCACATCTAAGTATTTTAATTTACGTAAATTAAGCGTTGCTTAAAATAACTTTTGTCCAAAATTGTTTCGGTATGCTTTCTTACTGCATTCTGGGGTTATAGAATGAACGCAAAAAAAAATTCAAACAAATTGGAGCGAGCTGGTTTTGAGACTAAATACCTCACGTGTGCTTGAAGTCTGTATGTGGGAGTCAGTTCAACACAAGGTTTCCATGTTCAATTGAATTTTATCCTCCTTTAAGTGAGATTGCATTTAAGGTTCGAAGTTTGTTATACATACGCAAGATCTTAGAACATAACTACATCTTTTTAATATGAAAAATATCTTTTATTTATTTGTTGTTTAATTATTTATGTCTTTTTATAAATTATTATTTTTTTCATAACGAAGCCAGTAAAATATTTAGGAAATGATTGACAAATAAATTATCAAACACAACAAATCGTTTTAATTTTTGTAGAAATTTGAGGTCTAAAACATTAAAAGTTATATATTCAGTGAGGGTCATTCATAAGCACGCCAAATGAATCAATTAGTTATATCCACATACAGTTTACACTGTATGTCAACATAGCAAACATTTTCACATATCAAATTCAGTTTAGTACAATTCAGCTGTTTTTGAATCGCTTCTTTATTTTTTTCAAATTGTTAAGTTTGTACTATGCGGTGTGATGAAATTTTCACTTATTTGAAAGCTAGGCTCCCATAATTTCAACACAAAATTTAGCTTTTACTTCTGTACTGAAAATTATTTATTGCGACCGTATGTCGTATTATATATGACACGTGTATTTTTGCTTACCGTTATTATTCACTATATTTAATAGTAATATTTAATGATCGATGGATGCCAAAAATAACGCGCTGAGAGATAGTGTTGTTGATTTTTTTCGTTATCTACCAATCAAGTTAGTTGAACAAAAACGACAAATGTAAGTAACATCTTTATAACGAGCGACTAACCTTGTCTAAACGCCAACACCATTGCGAATCGGTACCCTATATTCATCATTGAGAACCTGGTGCAAGAAAGTTGGAACAACGTCTTTTAACGATCGATCTGAGAAGGCCTTTCACCGCATTCCGATCGCTGACGAGAATACGGGCCTGACCTGACCGTTCATATACTTTGATTTCCTGGGAACGACTTAAGCGTTGCGCAACGCCGTGCATTTTATGCAACGCACGAGTGAAGGTGTCCTGTTCATTATCACCCACAATGCAATGGCTTGGTGGAGAGACTCCATCATACACTCGAGGCAGCACTTACCCCTTAACTGATATCGTGGGGTCCAAATGGACCCCACTAGAAACATTTATTGTTTCAATATTTACAGTTTTTGAATCACACGCACGCGTATCGATGTAATCTTAGCTGCGGTGTTTTACGTAGGTTCGGCTCTTTATCTTAACTAGAAGCGAAGGTACGAACCAGTATGGAGTCAAAACGGACTCTCGATACCAAGTATGTATTGTGTTTATAAACATTATTTTTGACTTTTTCAGTACTTTGAAACGAAAATGCCATGGTGTATAAATGACGACGCAATACGTGAATTTCTGGGAGATGAACCTCACGCTGAGACCGATGTTCAACCTCTTCCAGGTGTATTATGTGACGACGAAACTATTAGATAGAATAAGTGCAGAGAATGTTAGTTGCTTAATTGTGCATGAGGATGAATCCTCCAGTACAAGTAGCTTTGATGAAGAGGAACACCCTGCCAGATTCGGGTTCTTTAGAGGTAAGAATCGATTCAAATGGTACAAAAGACCTCGCAGTAGATCACGCACACGATGTCGTAATATTGTAACATATCTTATTGAATTGATAGCAGGTGAAATAACAAATATGTCACCTCTTGACTCGTGGCAGTTTTTGATGTGAGATGAAATGATTGATATTGTATGCAAGTTTATAGTTAAAAAATAATAAAATTTTCTGTAATACGCACCTGTTAAGTTGCACACACCAATCATTTCAATTTGTTAGAAATAAAGGCTTTTTTGGCTTACCGTTGTTTTCGTGAGTTTTTGAATCGGGACACGAATGTGCTGAGTTTGTGGGCAACAGATAATACAGGAAGAGATGTTTTTGTACTCTCTGGCTTGAATACAAATACAAATTTTATAAACATTGATTACTGTATTTTGCAAATCAGGTTAAAAATTTATTTTTTGTTAAAAAACCCTAATTTTTTGGACTTGTTTTTTTAAAAAAAAAGGTCAACAATTTTTTAAAAAATTTGATAGAGCACACAAATGTAAATACGCGTCGATTGACATCTTAATCAACCAAATCCTGTTTGGTTCGCGAGATATAGCGCATGACAGAAATGACCTTCTATGGAAAACAACAAACCCACCGAAGTGCCCCAAAAACTAATCAGCTCGTAGGATTGCAAAGACGCTTCGATTGACACCTTAGCGACGTCGAAACGTCTTTGGTTACGTAAGTTATGCTCGTAGAAAAAACTGTCTACGAACGTACGTACGTACACACACACATCACATCTTTTCTAAAAACTATTTAAATATACTCTAAAGACCTCAAAACGTAAAGAAAAGTCGAAAATTTCAATTTCGATTTTCGAGACGATTACAAGAACTTCGCCCCTTCGATGATGGCGTTTGGGCTTCATCTTGAAAACAAAAGAAAGTGGGACACCCCCATATCTCCCAAACCGTGGCTTCCACAAGAAAGTTGTGTATGGCAAACTTGTGTAGAATATAATTTTTAGCAAGTTGTTCATACATCACTTTTACGTGGTGTCAATAATAAAAAAGATACAATCCAAAAACCATACTCAAAAAGGGGAAACAACTTTCGGGCGTCACAATTTTTTTTTAATTTCACGTTTAACGCGAAACACAGTGGGATACTTTTTAACTTCCCAGTTCCCTATGGGAAGTTATTGTAATGGGGTCGATTTTGCGAATCCCAAATTTTGACATATCTCCACGTTTTAAGGTCTCTAGAATCCAAATCCATCGTTTTCAGAGAGATGTCTGCGAGTATGTCTGTGTGTATGTGCGTTGGGAATTATTTTTAGTCTCGATTATCTCGAGAACCAAAGATCGTATTGACGTGGGACCGGTTTTAAACGACGCGTAATTACGTAACTTAGAACTGAATGACTTTTCAGAAAAATCGGTTAAGCCGTTTTTTATTTAGGATGAAAAAACTGAAAAAACGACCAAAAATTGCTTATTTTTAAACTGCTGATACGCACTATTAATTCGTGCAGATACCAAATACCTTCATAGTAATGTTGTTATTATTGTGAGTTTTAGCAAAATTGTGATCAAATTTGTAAAAAATGTTATTTCAAAAAAAATAAAGATTAATTTATGAAATTCGAAACTTAAATGTATTATCAGGTTTGGGTGAATGGGAGTAGAGACGCTAATGCAGTTAATAATTGGATATTGTTATAAATAATTTAATATTGTTAATAACAATCAACTAATATTAGTTATAATTTGATATTGTATATATAAAGTCAATTATAATTATTCAGTAACGGTCAAACATTCTTAATAACGAATGATTATTGTAAATAATAATTAAATACCTTTAATAATAGTTGTGGATTCCGAAGCCGAGATGAAGAACGAGGTTGAGGACGAAGTGGAGGACAAGAAGGATGACGAGGACGAGGTTGCCGAGGCTTTGGTAGAGGATGACCAGGTGGTGGAGACGTCTTCCTCTACCAAATCTTTTATGGTTGGATAAAAAATTGATAAAAATAATAAAAGTAATTATATTAATTTAGAATAATAATGTTAAATAATAGTAATAATTAATAATAGTAATTAATAATAAAAGAAAATTATAGCATTTTATTCACCCCACTGGGAAGTAAGTCGTGTGGGCCTCAAGGGTCGCACTTAGACCACATTTTATCTAGGATAATTTTGTCACAAATCGTTTGCGGTATTGCTTGTTCCAATCACTGCACATTAACGGGAGTTATTCCATCCCAAAGGGAAGAAAGTCGCGTGAAAAACCCGTTTTTAGGCCAAATAATCGGCTTTTGATGGCGAACGCCCCATTGCAAAACTCGCGGAGCATTTTGGAAGGCAGCCGGATTTTTGGCGCAATGTGTAGTATGCCTTATGTGAGCTTAAATTGAAGTTTCTGGGGTGGCAACTCCAAATTCCTCGGCGCCATCTTGAGAACAAAGAAAAGTGGGACGGCCCCATATCTTGAAAAGCACCGCTCCCACAAAAAAATTGAATATGACGAACTTGTGTAAAATTCAATTTGCAGTAAGTTGTGGATACATCATTTTCACGTGCTGTCAATATTAAAATAGTTACACGCCAAAAATGACGTTGAAAATGGGGGATCATTTATCGCGCGCCACAACTTCTTGGTTTCCCCTATTACGGCGAAATTCTTCCAAAAAAACTTTGAGGCAGTTTTATCACCAAACACCTGTTTATCTGGTCCTAAAATGCTCTTTTCCTATGACTTGTCCCCCTTCGAGACACAATAACTGCCGACATGGTACAGTGAGCGGAACAAGCAATACCGAAAACGATGTGTGACAAAATTATCTTAGAAAAGTATTCCAACGTGTTTCGCGTTAAACGTTGTGGCGCCCGAAAGTTGTTTCCCCTTCTTGAGTATGGCTTTAGGATTGTATCTTTTTTACTATTGACACAACGTAAAATTGATGTATGAACAACTTGCTAAAAATTATATTCTACACAAGTTTGCCACACACAACTTTCTTGTGGAAGCCATGGTTTAGGAGATATGGGGTGTCCCACTTTCTCTTGTTTTCAAGATGGAGCCAAAACGGCATCATTGGCGACCCCAGGAAATTGAACTTAAGCTAACTATACCATTCCCAACGCATTGCAATAAAAAAAATTCTGCCTTCGGAACATGCACGGTTTACGTCCAAATTACGACACTTTGACTGTGCTATAAGGACTTCTAAAGACAAAATATGCTCAAAACGTTCAGAATAGTTTTTATGCAAAGACTTCAGGTGTTGACATTAAAATATTGCGTCAACGGGTCTTTTACTGTTCTTGTACAGATCCGACAGTATTGAAAACTAGCTGAACACATTGCGGCTAAAATTCTGCTTCCACTATGTGAGTTTTTTTTGGAAGGCGAAAATAAAAAAAAAATTATTTATTGAATTGAATTTATCTGCTTGAATTTTACGAATAAATTAGTCAAGTAAGCAAGATAGATTCTAAATAAGAGCAATCTGCCTCTTAGATGGTTGTACATCTTTTTTTTCAAGAATCTCAAGCACAGGATCGAAAAGACTCCAAAACTTGTTGAGGCAAACGCTTTTGGCAAGCCACCGAACCTCGGTGTGTAGAAGCAAGCGTCGTCCGAATTGTCGATGTTTGAATTTTGTTCACAGCTGAGATGACATTTTACCTTGTACCTCCCTCTTCAAAAAAGCGATGAATTCACGATTGTGACCCGCAGACAGAGATTTCATCAGTCGCGACAGATATCATGTTACCTAGAAGAATCTTGTTATTTTTTTCAAAATAGTTTTTAACAGTATTGAAAATACATTGCCCTTGAGTGAATTTTCCTTTTTTCGCAAACCAAACGTATGTAAACAGTAAGGTCTCCTTCTCTGGTAACGTTGATTCGTCAGCTTGAAGGAAAAATTCGTGGCCCCACTTGCAACGAATCAGAGTTGAAAATGTTAAGTACATCATTCAATTCGTTGAGTTTGTTAGCAGACGCGAAAGCTGACCTTCAAAGCGCCCCCCCTCCGTGATCTGATCCGTCCAGGTGACGCTGGAAGACGGTTCTGAATCGGAGTAATTGCTCACCACATCTGAGTGGCACTGTGCAAAGCGATGAAGGATGTACCCGGCAAAATTTTCTAGAGCATTGTACTCCAAATCAGGCATCTCGTGCGAGGGGTCTTCTGGTATATCTTCCGCTTGATGTTTTGTACAATTCCGTGTTGAAATGGTAAAAGTGACTTTAGCGTTCCAACACGTATGGCTGTTACAGTGGCGTTCATTGCAGTCAATATTCGATCCTGTATTTCCATTTCTAAACCATACGCCGCAATTCGAGAACGTGAATCAATCCTCGGCACTTTGGAATTAAATACATCAAACCAATCATTGACCTGTGAAAAAATGTTCGAAAATTTTGTACATTTCAATATTAAGTACTAATTACTTGTTTAAGTAGTTCGGCGACTTCTTGTCAATAAGGCGATTCTGCAATTTCCAATGTTCCTATTCTCCGAATAGCAGACGAATTTGTGTGAGAGAACAATTGTGTCGCAAAGTTGACTTTTTGCCTTTCACGTCCCTTCACTGTGAGGTGTTGTGCGCTTAGACGACTGGCAATATGCAACTCCGATTTCGATTGCACTTCTAGGAGTTCTTGGAGAGGTTTGGTGGTTAAATGTTTTCCGTCCATGTGTACTCCAGAATTCAAAAAAATGGTTCTTTAACAATTTTATAAGGTGAGGAGTGTCAAGGAAAACATACAACTTTTTAGTGGCATTGCAGCGATGCACGAAGTAAGGCCGGCTTTCTGTCACAGCCAATTTTTTCCACAGACTCCAATTGCCTCCTCCCATATCTGAAACGGCGCCGAGGACATCGTAACCTACGCTATGCAGGTTAGTTATGATGGTTTTATAGCGTTGACACATTGTACCATCATCAGGACGAAAACCGTCATCAGCACGAAACTGCAAATGACGGGGTGACACACACGTTTTCGTCATTGGTGCTGTCATTATCATTCGGTCGTTGGTGGCGTTTCGATTTCAAACGGCAATTGTCCGCGATGGCACGTCAGATTTGGTTCGAAGCTGATATAAATAATGTCAAATTCCATACACGGCAGATGGTTTCTCATTATTCTACCCAAACATAGATGGCAGTTTTTTCGTACTTATCGAGATAAGTATGGTCTTTTTTCGTGCTTATCTCACCGTCATTATGATGGGGTTTTTTGTGCTGATGATGGTTTTCGTACTGATGATGGGTCAGTGTGTCAACGCTATTAATCACCGCCTCTGAAAGATTGTAGTCGAACCTATAGAAAACAGGCTGTTTCCAATTTGCACATAGTTGGCTAGTCCATACATATAATCAGTTTTGCGGTCATAATCGTAGGCACTTTGCACTTTCATTTCGTCTGCCATGAGAATGCATATCTTGTCGAGACGGGAAAGATTTGCGCTTCGCATCAACGAGAAGACACAGCTGAGATATCCAGGCAAAGTTTCCACTTTTGCAGCCCATCGTCTTAGCGTAGACACAGCAATAACAAAAAATGCCTGTTTAATAATAAACGGTATGCTTTTGGGCCATTGGCATACAAGGCTATCGCTTGGGATACATCGGCAATATCCCACGTTATTCTCTTTGCTGTTTGTAGACGTAGACGCTGGCCTGGTGTGAAAATCAGTTCAAAAGGTTTTATTGCTGCCTCTAGCGCTGTATTTTCCCGGATAAGTTTTTGAATTTTCCTTTCTAGGAGTTGGATTCCAGCCTAAGATTATAAAAAAACTCATCATTTCATCATTATATGTTTTCTCTTGTCACATACTTTGCATTCGGCAATTCGGTTTGCAAATTAATCTTTTCGGACAAGTTGGGTTTGTTGGGCTGATATTCATTCGTTGACGCCTCGATTTTGGAGGTAAATTGTCGATCAGTACACAATTTAACAGTCTAACGTTTAAATGTCCACTATACCTTTCGTCCGTTGCTTGGAGTGAAAGTGATCCTTCACTTGCAGGTAAGCTGTAAAACATGGGTATCGTTATCTTAAGCAATAAACTCAACCCGTTCTGGCAGTGAATGTTTTGTAAACCTGATAACGTTCACCACGTGATATAGCCAGTTGTCTTAAAAATCTAAACACACGGTCCTATTTCATTACTTACGGTTCAATTTCTATTTGTATGCTATTAACTGCATTTGTCTGCAGTTGCCCTTCTGGTAGAGCATCGCAACGCTTTGGGAGGCATGGTAGATTTTCCGTTGGAATCGCTTCCATTTTCAAGAGTCTACAACACTTGCGCTCGTAATTTTGCAACACATTTTTAATATCCGGATTAAAAAGTTCTGACAAAAAATGTTTGGAGCAAACCACCGGATCTTTCACTCCTTCATTTTCGGCTCTATCACACTTTTGCAGCCATATTTTTCGCAGGTATACGTCCCTTGGGAAACGGAAATATTTTACATGTTCCCCCTCATTGGAGTTTTTATTCCGTCGCAATCTTTTGTCGTTATTACTTTTACACCCCATCACGGCACAATTCACCATTTTCACTTGTTTCGCGTTTGCCTTATAATTTCGAATTGTAAACTGTACGCGACGGTTTCACAGTAAACAATAACTGCTAATCCAATAACATGTTCGTGATGAACCATTTTGCACTTCTTTTATTTCTTTATTTGCACATAATACTTCTACAGCATGGTAGCACCAATGGGCAAATTTAATGTTTTATTCCCATAACCAGAAGCGGCAGCCCTAATTTTCATGAAATTTGTGCGACAATTCAGCATCAGTTTCGTCATTTTTAGAACGAGATAGAACGAGAGGAACGCATGATCATACCAGTAGTCTATATAATTGGCATCCATATACTGTGGCCGAACCGTCAAAATAAGCATCAAAATTAAAAGAGTGTTTGTGCATGTGTTGAGCGTGTGTGACGTAAAAACAACCAAGGGAAGATTGAGAACGGGATAAGTAGTGAGAAGAGAGTAATGACAATAGAGGTAACTATGGAGTGGAACATCAACATATATTGTGGTAGCTATAACACTAATTCTTGAAATTCACAAACTGTCGAGTCAATTTATCAACACTGTTTTCTTTGGGCTGCTACACCCGAGGTTAACACTTGTTTTTGTCACATAACACTTCGAAACAAGGTCAGGGTTTGTAAAAAACCACTAAATTTCGATGAATACACGTTTTGCTTTCTTTTTGTTAAGACCTGTCAATGAAAGTCGTTTGACACTTATGCACCTTTGACACTTATGAACAGCGTTCTATTGATACCACACACGTATAGGCGTTTATTCAGTTCGTTCCGTTCCTGTTAGTTTCCTGTTCCAAGGTAATGACCGTCGGTAAGTGACAGATGGAGACAATTGTACTTTTGATATATGGGAAATTGGTGTAAATGTAATTTGTATAATTACAATATTTTTTTTAAAATTTCTTTACCAAGATGAATCGATTGGTAGGATCTTTAATGGAGCGTCATTAAGAGAAAAACCTAATATCATGTAGGATCGGGATGTAATGTAGAGAGCCTCCCCGTGGTGCATCCCGGATAACGCTAAATGATCTACTATGGCACGACTCTCGATGGTTTTTTGGACAACTCTCTCGTTTTAACGACTATATTTGATGCTTTGGGCTGGTAGTAGTGTTATTCTGTAACCTGAGTACGCAAGAGTGACATCTTGCGGAAATGGCTTTCAAGCTAATGCCAATGCTGCCTCCGTCCCGGTAAAACCCTGGCAGGCCTCACGGTACGTTCAAAATTCGTCGCCACTAGTCTGGCTGTCTAGGTTCAGTTGAGTTTGGACTCCTGATTAATCTCCGGCCCAACTCTGAGTACATATCCTCATAAGGGAATGTGCCAACCCTCGCATGGCCTCCCTGCTTCGGCATAGATAACCATGGGGTCTCAGAGGAACTGAACAACGTGTGGAGATAGCGGCTTTGAGGGTGGACCCAAATCGCAATGAATCCAGAAAAAATTAAAAAGGAAGATCCACTCGGCTCGGAAGGGAAGCGGACGAAGGTGACACGTCCTTCTAGTGGGAAGAAGACCGCGATACTCAGCCAACCCCCTACTTCTTCGAGGGATGCATACTCCAAGGCAGCTATGCCAGGGGCAAGTACTCCCTTAGTCAAGCCTATTGGCGCTAGCGGTAACACCAAGGTAACGGCGAACAAGCCGGCCCGCACTGTTTCCGGAGCGCCCTCCAACACCGCTTCCACTTCAAGTGTTAAGAAGCAACAAAACTCCTCAGTTACGGCTTACAGAGACAGAAGGTCTGCCTTCAAAGTCCTGAAAAGGCTGAAAGATTTACCTCCGGATGTTCTTTCCCAGAAGGATAAAATCTTCCTGAAATGGGCAACCACCACAGTAGAGGCTTACAAAGCCTCTATTCCAAAGAAAGAGGCAACTCATAAAAGATGTAGATCTAATGAGTCTGCCCCAATTCAACCGAGCGTCCAACTGCCGGTTAGTAAAAGACCAAAACTGGTCACACCCAATCCTGTTAAGGGCAGGAGTTTCAGTGAAGCTGCCAAGGACAGCCTGGTATGGGCTGTTATCGACAGAAGCAGCAGCGATGGCACCATCTCACCGTCAAATTGGAAGATGGTGGAAATCGCGCTTCTTCGGGTGTACAAGCCCATACTCGAGGCAAATCCTGGCCCTCCACCAAGTTGTCGTGATGCTGGCTGGTACCAGGGTCACGTTAAATTGATAGCCTGCACAGATCAAAGTTCAGCGGATCTTTACAAGCAGGCTTTAGGTAGATTGCGAGAAGTCTGGGCTGGAGCAAAGCTGGACGCTGTATCCAGGGAAGATATCCCGAATAGGCCTCGGTCCAGGGCGTGGATACCAGCGGAGCCATCCACACCGGAGAAAATTGTTGAGCTAATCAAGGTAAGAAATGCTGACCTCCCGGTGGAAAATGGGAAGGTAGCAAAGGTAAGCGAGCCCAGCAATGGACAGCGAGAGGTCCTAATAATCCTGAACGAAGAGTCACTAGCTCCATTGTAGTCGAAGAGCCGGGTAATCAGCTACGGTTTCTCAGCCATCACGCTGCGAGTATATCGCAAGGACCGCACTGGGAAAGCAGTACGGGAACCGAGCAAGGAGAGTGGAAGCATCAGTAAACCCGACCGTGGACCTCTCTGAGTCAGATCTTCTCTCCGATGACAGAAGAAGCACCACCTCCACTGCGGGGTTGGCTGGGGACCTTCTCAGATCCCTCGACCTGGTCGAGGAGGAGGAGATGTCCTTATCTGACGAGGAGGCGGATAAAACATTGTGTCGCGATGCTGAGGTTTCTACAGATAAACCTCCAGCACTCTAAGGTGATAAGAAGAAGTAAGTAGAAGAAGTCGATGAACCCTCTACTTTTATTGTTGACAGTACAAAGAGTGTCCAGGAAGTTTTTATGCCCATTCCTCCCACACTAAAAGGACGTCCGAAAGGATTACTGCGAACTACTGTTTCTCATGGGCCTAGACAAAAAAAAATAACTGGTATAATTTGATTTTATATTATAATATTATATTTTGCACGATCTACACAGTAAATTATATTTTTTTAACTTACAAATTTTCAACTTTTCACATTATTTTACATAATATCTTTTGACGTGCATCGGAGTCTGCGACTTTATGTCATACGATTTTCTCTATTACCAGTCGATTCATCTTGGCAAAGAAATTTAAAATATTTAAACAATTTACATTTTCACCAATTTCCCGTATATCCATAGTCTCGATCTATCACTTATTGACTGTCATTCCTCTCTCTCTCTACTCACTACTTATCCCATTTTCAATTTCCCCTTGGTTGTTTTTACGTCACACTCGCTTAACACATGCATGCTTATTTTGACGGTGTCGGGCGGATAGACACTTCGATTTTTTTATTAGATTGAAAGAGGCTGAATGGTGTAAAACTTTTTCTTAACCTTCTTCGACAGCCGCCAATATCAACATGGTACGGGTCTTTCTCTGATTTTCCAATTATCCAATTATATTTAGTATTATTATTCGATTATATAACACTTACTTACACAGTAAACACTGGAGCGTGTTACACGGTGATGGAATAAATTCGAACTTCAAAAGCATCGTAGGCAGCAATAAAATATAACAAGGGAAAGATATTTGGGCAGTAACTATTTCGCAAATACATAATTCACGAATGAGAAATGATGAGCGCATGTATATAATGGACTCACAAATATTCCAATGTAAATAAATCGGGGTCAGTGGTCACATCAAACAGTATACTAAATGGATGGTAAGAAAAATTTAACTACGACCCTCCTGTAACGGAGAGTATTAAATGAAACCGACTGCTGTTACAACGGAAGTGAATTTTTATTAAAAGACCTATGTACATTTATACGATAATAAACTTACAAGCTAATTAAATCTGACATTGTAACTTTAGTAGGTCTAAAGTTTGTGCGACGATTCTGCTGATCGAAGGTTGCATTTACTACACAGAGCGAAAAAGTTCTAAGTAAAATTAATAAGAGTGCCTTATTGAGACGTTTTACTATGAATTCTGCTTGAAAATAGAAAACAATATGTTTTTTCTATAGGGAAATCTCAATAGGATTATAAGGAAAATCTGTTTAAAATTTTAAAATGATTTCCATGTTATTTGAATATGTATTCTTATATCAAACAGAACGATTAATATGCCTACCACATTATGTGGGCAGTTCAATAAGTGAATCTTATCTTTTGTCTCGTTGATGCAAGCCATGAAATGTGATCACTTATAACTATAGAGATAATCCCTTTAAATCAAAAAGTATGTCTCTCTGAAACTATAAGTTTTTCTTATGCGCAGTATATTTTAATAAGCAAGTTCTTTCTATTATATCGGCATGGAAAATTAACACGCAGTTTCTTCGATATTCGTGTAAGCGCATTAGAGAGCTCCTCGTGTATTTTTGTTTGTGGCTCGAATTAAATGTCGTAGTAAGTGTCGGAGTGTTAAATATAAACGTTTATTTTGACGAGTGCCTTCATTGATAAATAACAGTGATGGAAAACCTAGATAATTCTGGGAATCCCAACACGTTGGCGGAGTGTCGAGTGAACGAGGAAGTGTTGAATGTCCCCCCTTTAGTGTGGAATGAACAGGAGATTGAGGAAGCCCAGGTGATTTTCCGTGCATGGGGCTTGAGCAATTCCATATGCTCATTATTAAGAGTTTATGGAGTGAACTCGATCGAAGTTCTCGAGAAAGTGGAAATCGAAGACATAAATACTTTTTTTTTTCGGAATAGATAGCTTTGGCTACTTTGGTGATCGGGTCAAGTTCATAGCTGGGCTAAGGCAGTGGAGAAAAGATAGAGTAAGTAACTTAATACTATTTTTATAGAATGTTGGGCGATTTTTATTTTCGAATTATGATCGCAGGGGAAACCTTTGTTATGTGACCAAGACATTTTGTCACCACCATCCACCCGAAAAGTTTTAGACTGGCTTGAAAAAATTTCAAATGGTTTGAGCAATGCTAATTCTGAATTATTTGAAGATTTGTCCATTCCACACCGCATTGATGTTTCGAGTCTTCTTAAATCTACGGTGAAGGATCAGTTAATTTTGGCTTACTATGAAAACAATCACCACTTGGATAGTAAAAGGCAACGAGATTTGACTCACTGCATAGTTGATGCATTCATTGCGAAAAAAATATAAATGTCATATAGAGACATGCAGAGTTGGGCTAAGGCGATTGTAGAAAATTTTGCTACGGAAAAACCGGTATCCAAAATAAATACTGCATCTGAGTATAAGTTTACTTATATTGAATTTATATTAGGAAACATATTTTCTGCCTCGAAAGCAAGGAAAGAAAAATCCAACGGGCAAATTATTTTCACGCTGGTGCAATGCCGAGCATGATACGAAAACTGCAGCCATTGATGCAGTATCAAATACGAATAAAATAGAAGACGACCTGACTTATGGTAGATATGAATAAAATAATTGTTCAAATGGCAATTAAATTTAACATATATTTCAGAAGAATTTTGTGAAAAAAAATGCTGGCTCCAACATAATTGTTCCCCGTGGGAAACGGTCAGAAACTACTGGAATGAAACCAGCATAATGAGGACTTCCCAGTTTCAATTCGAGAACGCGAAATTGAGCCAATTATTAAAAGAATGGCCACGTTTTAATGACGCTGAGGGATGTGAGTTGGTATGACATATTTAATATGTTCTACTTACATGATATGTACATACATACATTTTTGACACTCAGATTGACATCGATTTCGAAACTCTTCATCCCGGAAAAGGAAGTCTCTTTCTTTTGAAATATGAAGAGTTTTATTCAAAGCTCATCCTGCAGTTCGACAAAAAAATAAAAGATAAGACATCGAAGGATATGCTGAAAATGTTATACAACGATAAGATTTCGAAAGATAGATTCTTGTAAATAAAAAAAACATAAGCCTTATCAACTTTATCAATTTTATTTCCAGATTCCAAAGACTGTGTTGCACCTTTGCTGCTTCATGCGGTACTTCAACATGTCCGTTGGAATAAAGAATATAAGCCTACCATAGCCGACGCACAATCTGATTTTGTGTTTCATGTCAGGACATTAAACGACATGATACCAAAATTAGAAAAGCTTAGGAAGGAATTCTCCGAAAAAAGGAAAGCCTTCAACCGAGGATTGTTGTCGTGGGACCTACAATTGAAAACCTCACCGAATTCTATGTGTTCTGCGATGGAATTAAGTATAAGTGTTGTTCTTTTATTAGATGCATAGATATAATAGTCAAACTATGCTACGTATATAAAATTAATTATTCACACAGAAGCAAGTTAGTTTGGATATTTATTGAACATTATTTTTTCGGAATAGAATCTGAGAAATTTTCTTCTGTTTCAAATTTAATAAGTAAGCTTAAAACAAATTAAAATTTAATAATAATGTCCAAACTTTCTTGCTTCTTGTGTGAAAACTACTTCGTAACGTCTAAGAAACTAATTGATCACTTAAAAATACAACACGGAGTTCCCGCGATTTATAAATTTAAATGCAAACAAAAAAATTGCAGACAGCAGTTCCACAATATTCATGCTTTGAAAAAACATATGAGCAAACATGAAAACCTCAACATAACTACAAATGATAAACATAATCCTAGCCGAAATTATAATTCTACTATTGCAAGCTCTGCTTGTTAATCCTCGGAAAAAGAAGAATCGCTTACAGATCTTATTTGCAAATTCCAAAAGTCAATGTTGTTATTTTCACTTAAACTGCATTCAAATACTACATTCTCCCGAAAAATCGTTTTGGAAATACAACAGCAGGTTACAGAATCTATTACGACACCGATTTCAAAAATTATTGAGCAGATACTTTTGAAACATCATGAAAAATCATTACTAGATGAAGTCACACGAACAATATCTCAACCATTTTTGAAAGTAAATACTGAGTATAAATTTTTTAAACAGTTAGAAGATGTTAAACTATTCAAATACCCTAAGAATTATACATTAAGTAAAGATCTTTCTGAAGTGATTATGAATAGTAATCCTACAATAGCACCGACTAGCGTTGAAGTTTGCCTTCTGAATATACCTTTTCAAATTCAGAAATATTTTGAAAGCGAAGGAATCTTACAGGCTACATTAGATAATATGTCTCGACTTTCTCAAGCAAAATCTTATAAAAATTTTCTTAATGGCGAATTATGGAAAACTATTAGTATGGATAAAAACAAAATTATTTTGCCGATTTTTTTGTACTTGGACGACTTCGAAATAAATGACCCATTAGGCTCCAAGGCAGGTCAACAAAAAATTTGTGGGATCTATTACAGCTGTCCACTCATCCCCAATTATCAACATGATAAACTTACTAACATTTTTGTCGGTGGTTTCATTAAATCGCGTGATCTAAGTGAATGTGGTATTTGGACTTCACTGACACCTTTGGTCGAAATATTAAAAAAGTTAGAAAAGGACGGTGTAGAAGTAGAAACTGAGAAAGGTGTTTTTCATTTACATATCAAATTAGGTCAGATTCTAGGAGACAATTTGGCTCTAAACACTATACTAGGTTATGCCAGATCGTTTTCTGCAAATTCTTTTTGCAGAATATGCAAACGTAATAAGCACCAGACATATAATGACTGTACCGAAATTACAACATATATGAGGATTAAAGTGAATTATCAGGCAGATATCGCACTTAATGATGTTCACAAAACTGGTATTAGGGAAGCATCTGTATTTAATACATTACCACATTTTCATGTTACTCATAATTTAGCATGTGATATAATGCATGACTTATTCCACGGTGTATGTAAATACAATTTGTCCAAAATATTCAATTATTTAATATACGAAAAGAAACTTTTTACGTTAGAATCTCTGAATTATAGGAAGCAAATGTTTCCTTACGGTGATACTGAAATAGAGAATATAAGTCCACCAATCGAAAAATCACACAATCAAAACTCCTCTTTTAAAATGAGCGCCCAACAAATGAAGACGTTCATTCACTTTTTACCCCTTATGATAGGTGACTTTGTTAATGCAAATGATAAAGTTTACCAATTCTTGATAATTTTTGTAAAATTAATAGATATCTTGCTACTGCCTAATTTTGATGAAAAACTCATAAATGATCTTCAATTACTTATAAAAGAGCATAATGAATCGTATCAGAGCTTATTCAAAGATAGATTAAAGCCAAAATTTCATAATCTAGTACATTACCCTAATGTGATTAAACAATTAGGTCCGATAAAGTATTTGTGGGGTTTTAGATATGAATCTGAACACCATATTCACAAACTATATGCTCAAAGCATTACATCTAGAGTCAATGTACCACTAACACTGTCTATTAAAGCGTCCTTGAGGTTTTCATGGTGTCTCTCAGATAACAATTTTTTTCAACCTGAATTCATATATAATGAAGTTTACAATATAGCTGAAGAACCATATTTTCTTTCATTAAGCTTAAAGGCTAACGACTTACAATCTTTTAAAGGCACCAATTGTGTTAAATTTAGAGGAACTACGTTCAAAAAAAGTAACGTGATTACAATAAGCAAAAACAATGAATGCCTTGCTTATGAAATAGTAGACTTTCTCCTTGATGGAAAAAATGCAAAAATTGTCAAACAATGGATCATTCTAAATTTTTCAGAACATTTTCAATGTTTTTTAATTGGGAATGATCTCGGATCGTATACGATCCTAGATTTTACATCTTTGGAAGGACCACCAATTCATTTCTACACATTGAACAATGGTCTTAAAGTAATTCGCCTTAAAAAGTACTGGAATTAAACCAATTGCTATTAAAAGGAGTCCAATTCAGTAACAATCGTATATTTTAAAAATATATATGTATTTTCTTTGTGTATACTAAAAATTTACGAGCTAAGAATAAAATATATTTTTTGTTATTAATCAATTTGAATCTTTCATTCATATATTATTGATTCCAGGTTAGTTGATAAGAAAACTTATCAAATCAAGAATATGGCTACATCAAATATCTGAACTAATCTCTTCATTTCAAGAAGATTTTCAGATTATTTGAAACAGCAGTACTCCTTAAAAAAATAAGGTGTTCACCTGCTTTCAATTAGTCTGCCACATCGTTTTAAGAAGAATTCTTATAATAGAACAATAAGATTCTCTTTATAAACATATGGTTATCTGATAACTTGTTTGTCAATGATCTAATAAGATTTCCTTCAAGGTTTTAATATGACCATCTTTTTGGATGAGAACCATAGAGAAAACTTTTTAATTTTCTTCTACATTATGTGGTAGTTTTCGCTTTGTTTAAGGGTCAATATGTAATTTGATTTCTGCAACTCATTTCGTTGCAGGTTGTTGGGGGGCGGCAGTTGTTGTGTCAGCAGATTTGGTCGTGTGTTGACTGTAGGTCACTGATATGAACACCCCATCCGTGCGTTTTTTTGCGGAAAAGTAAATAAAAGACGTTGTATGTACTTTGGCACTGGATTTTTTCATATTGTAAAGTTGAAACGAAAATGTCATGGTATATGAATGACGACGCAATACGTGAATTTCTGGAAGATGAACCTCACGTTGAGACCGATGATCCACCTCTTCCAGGTGTATTATGTGACGACGAAACTATAAGCGATAAAGCAAGTGCAGAGAATGTTAGTTGCTTAAATGTGCATGAGGATGAATCCTCTAGTACAAGTAGCTTTGGTGAAGAGAAACACTCTACCAGCTTCGAGTTCTTTATAGGTAAGAATCGATTCAAATTGTGCAAAAAACCTCGCAGCAGATCACGCACATGATGCCGTAATATTGTAACATATGTTATTGAATTGATTGGGGAAGCAGGTGACATAAAAAATATGCCACCACTTGACTCGTGGCAGTTTTTGATGTGAGATGAAATGATTGATATTGTATGCAACTTTATAGTTAAAAAATAATAGAATTTTCTGTAATACGCACCTGTTAAGTTGCACACACCAATCATGTCAATTTGTTAGAAATAAAGGCTTTTTTGGCTTACTGTTGTTTTCTGGAGTTTTTGAATCGGGACACGAATATGCTGAGTGTGTAGGCAACAGATAATACAGGAATAGGTGTTGTTTGGGGTCAAAATGTCTCTAAAATGATTTTTGTTCCCCTTGTCAGTGTTACGATTTGATTATATTGACACAGGAGATGAGGGAAAAGTAAATGACTGAACTGTTGATTTCTGAAGTGTTTAATACAGTTATCAAACAATTGTCAGAAATTCTGCTCTGAATATCGAACGGTCGGTGAGATACTTTGCCCATTTAGAGGAAGAAGTTTGTTCAGAGCATACATGAAATCCACATCTGCAAAATATGGTATCAGATTATGCGTCTCTGTGATTCAAAAACACATTATCTCTACAACGCATTGATATACAGTGGCAAAAATGGTTGTATAAGAAGAATCGACCTTGTTTATTTATTAATGTACAAGAAACTTGAACTTTGAATAAGTGGACTGTATTGGCTGGGAGGGTTTTCTGGAGGTATGCGCCTCAGTACTCCCTGGTTCAAGTCCAGGTACTCATCGGTGTTACCGTACAAGGTAACTAACAATCATTCGTATTAAAATTAAAAGCTAATTAATCTTAAACATTCTCCCCCTTTTCGTCCAACGGACGAATAAAATATTTTACAATTTAATATAATTGAATAATTCGTGAAACCTGCACAAAATTTTAAGTTACTTTATAATCACTTGAACTATAATGTAATAAATTTCTTAAAATTATATTTACAATGAAAAGTGACAAAATGGGAGAAATTTTCAACAAAAGTTTACTCGATCATCAACTGTAATGTACTAAATTTCTTAAAATCATATTTACAATGGAAGGTGTCCAAATGGGGAAAATTTCCAGCAAAAATTTACTCGATCATCAACTGTAATGTACTAAACTTCTTAAAATTATATTTACAATGCCGAGACCTTCAGTGAATACATTACAAACATTTTCGAATGATCATGATAATTAACCTTTAGACATGTGACTTGAATTTATTGCTCAACGCGTTCCAACAATACGAGTTTTACTATCGGTATTTTGAGTTCAGATTGGAAGGTCTTCGCTGTTGCCACTCTAACTAAGCCATCCTTTCCTGGATGTACAGCTATTACACGTCCAAGAGGCCAATTTCCAGGCGACGACAATTCGTCTTTTACCCTAACTACGTCGCCTTTTTTAACCGAGCGTTGAGATTCATTCCATTTTTCGCGAATATGTAATGGAGTTAAGTATTCTTTGGGCCAACGATCCAAAAAAGGTTGAATCGATTGAGACAACAACTCCTACCTCTTGCTAAGTGGGATTTTTTCCTGTCGCAGGTCAGCCTCAGGTACTAAATAAGGTGGACGTTGTACTAAGAAATGCGCTGGCGTTAAGAAGTCTACATCTGAGACATCATCGGTCAAAGGAAATAAAGGCTGAGAATTGAGAATTGCTTTAATTCTGCATAATAATGTTGAGAGTTCGATAAAAGTCAAAATTTGATCACCTATAGTACGATATAAGTTCGTGCTTCGTGGATTTGACCGCGCTTTCCCAAATTCCATTGAAGTGTGGAGCACCAGGGGGTTTAAAATGCCATTGGGTTCCTTGGTTTAGCAATTTTTGTTGTACGGTTTTAGACCATTTCAAGTTACCCTGGAGCATCTGTTTTAAAACGGAATCAGCTCCGACAAATGTAGTACCCTGATCCGAATGCATGTGAGAACAATGACCTCTTCGAGCAAAAAATCTATGAAATGCTGCTACAAATGCTGCGCTACTATAATCCTCAACTATTTCAATATGCACTGCATGAGTTGAGGAACATCAAATATTACAATGTAACCCTTTTATTTTAGCAGGGCGAACTTTGATTGGGCCTGCACAGTGGACACCAGACACACTAAACGGCTTACTTGGGGTGGTTCTTGCAGTAGACAAATTGCCCATTAACTGATTACAACCTCGTTTTGCATAGACAATGCATTTGTAACACCGCCGAATAAATGAACGAACTGCAAAACGTCCATTTACAATCCAGTATTGCAAACTTAAGGTGCCCAAAGTAAGCTGTACACCTACATGAAGTGTAGCGGAGTGAGTATGATCAACTAATAAATAAGTGAAACAATCTTTAGTATGTAATAACAAGGGGTGTTTATTATCATGAGGTAGTTGTGCATTGACTAATCTACCTCCTACCCTGATCAAATCTCTGTCCATAAAAAAGGTTCAATTTCATAAGAGAATTAGATTTTGCAAGTTGATGTCCTTTTCTTAAAGCATTTGCAACGTGCAAAAAATACATATTCTGATGTAGGTATACAATGAAACAACGGATTCTATCTAACTCAGCTGGAGATACAAAATTTCTGAACAAATATTTTTGTTCTGACTTCATAAAGGACAAGTTCTTAATAAATGTGTGAGGCACTGATCAATACGAGAGCTAATTTTTGAAGAAAATTCATCATTGAGTACGATACCATGGATGGAACTACTAGGAGTAGTATGGTCCTTAAGCGCCTTCAAAAACATCTTAGTATACAATTGACGTTTATTCAAGACCTTCCTACAAATATTTGTTACGAACCTTAGGCAATAATAAGTTATTTTCAACAATTTCGTCAATGATGAGTAGAGATTTATTACATCCCTTTGATAATTGGGTTGCAAGGTCAAATGCACGCTAATACTTGCAAATTCTTCTCTGAAGGAGTTTCTGTATATGTTAGCGGTTCTCGTTTAACTAAATGACAAGGGCCAGGTGTCTCTGATAGCCACTGAGGTCCTTCCCACCATAAAGTTTCTTGGGTGGTATGTCCACCAGACAAGACATCATCCATGTAAATTTCTGAATGAAGAACATCAGCACCCCATGGATGTTGAAAAACATAAT
The DNA here is from genome assembly GCA_963942545.1 of Oxycera nigricornis. Classification (NCBI taxonomy): domain Eukaryota; kingdom Metazoa; phylum Arthropoda; class Insecta; order Diptera; family Stratiomyidae; genus Oxycera; species Oxycera nigricornis. The sequence continues at coordinate 71,280,655 of OZ012662.1, forward strand.
CTTTAACTAACTGCTTAATCGTACGATTAGCTTGATAAGCTAAACTCACTACACCATACGTGACCGTATTCAACACATACGTACGAATAGGTTCTGCAGGATCAGCCCTCCATAAAATATATTTATACTGTCGATCGTCAAGATGTATGAGAATCAGGCGGAACATTGACGCCAGTTAGTAATAAAGTCAGCTAACAGGGGCAACAAATTAGGTAATATATCATTCAATGAAACACCAGGTTTTATTTTCCAGATAACCATTAAAGACAGTTCGCAATTTCATAGATGTGCTCTTCTCCTTCCATATACCATGATGCGGTATATATAAACGATTTTTATTCAAAGATACGGAGCCACTGAAATCTGTACTCGTTTCGAGTAACGGTAGTTGAGACATATGTTCCAGCTCTTGGTACTCCGAGAGAAATTGAGAAAACATTCCTCTCAGCTTACTATCAACTTTGAATTTATCCTCTAACTTCAGCAGCATTCTTTAAGAATAATCAAAGGATTGATGAAGATGAAGACTATCACGATACTCAAGTTCCTTGAAAGGGAGCCTCAAAACATATCGCCTTTCATTGTTTCTTGTGTGGGTGTGAGCATAATGTTCATCACACACTATTTCTTCTTGAGTGTACAAAGGACTCTTAGGTACTTCCTCATGTACCCAAAACTTTTACAAAAGGTCGTTAAGATTAAATTCTTGAGCAATGTGCAGTGAAGTAAGGTGTCCCGTCTTAGAAGTGCCATCAGTTGGTGTTTCTCCTGATAAGAACCATCCCAATGCAGAACTAGTAGCAATAGGCTCATTCAATTTTCGTTTAACAACAGATCCCTCAATAATATAAGAATAAACTGCTGCGCCCAATAAAACATCTATGTGGCTTGTCTCCATATACTGAGGGTCGGCCAACATGAGACCGTTCAAATTTGGCAATTTCAAGGATGTTGTCATGGATAGAAGCGTGTAACAAGACACTTTAGGCAAAACAAAGTCATTTGCCTTGCATGAAAAATCTGAACTAAATCTAGGTTTAATCAGCACATTCACAGATTTAGTAACGTTAGACGCCACCTGTACCCGTTATGGGTACATTGACTCAGACGAACGCCGTCGCTAGCAAAACTCCACCTGACAATGAAGTATCACACAAACGCGAGACTGCAGAAGTCTGAGCTACAACCTTGTGAGTAGGAGAGCCAAAGAAATTCGATCTATCCCGACGAGAAGGTCCAACCTTTGTTTGAGTGCCATATTCCAGACTTGAGTCCCCTTTGGGGGAGGATGTTTTCAAATTGCACCCATCCTTATCAAGGGTCTTCAAAGGTGTCGATTCCTTAGAAATTCTTTTGCGATAATGCAACAAAGTGTGATGTGTCAAACCACAAATACTACAACAGTGCTTCGATTTACAATGTCGGGGACCAATGTACCGAGGAAGGCATCTTAAACACAGTTTGTTATCTTTAACAAACTAACCACGCTCTTGATTATCAAAAGATTGTTCCTGAAATTTATTGCATTTTGCAATAAAGTGATCCTGAGGACAAAACGCATAAGATCTGGTTTTCTTGATACCATCTTTTGATTTGCTGGTTTGGTGTGAACTTGAAGGAGCGGCCCCTTTGGTTGTGTTTGATGTACGAAGACTCTCCTTAAAATTATTCAGGGACTTGCCACTGGATTCCAAAGCTTCTAACTAAACTATCTGTGAATTGACAAATTTTGTAAGTTCATCTCTTCAAGGCGGTGTTACAGAGTCCCCCAAATATTTTTGCCAATCTTCCAAAGTATGCGCATCAAAACGATTCGTGAACAGAAAAACAATAATATCCGACCACTGATCACCGGGCCTCCTAACGCCTTAAATGATTCAATAGGAGTATTAAATTCCCTAATGAAACATGTCAGTTAAATGGGAATTAACTAGACGCCTCTTATTCTCGTAGTATATTTCCATGTCAGCCCAAGCAAGCTCATAATTTGCTGCTTTGAGCTTATATTTTCAAACTATTTCTTAGGCTTTACCTTCTATGTTTGTTTTTAAATAAACAAATTTGTCAACGGCTAAAACAGAATCACTCAACTCAAACTCAAATTTTCGAAATTACTTTGTTTGAACCTTTGTTTCAAAATTATCGCAAAATTTATAACGTTTGTATGATCATCATCATCATGTCATCAACTTTCATGAATATTAAATATCGGATTAATATTCACAAGCTGTTACGCACCAAAGGAAAAACCCACCTAATCGAAAACGTTGAATTAATTTCATAAATTGAATTTAAATTCCATATTATCTTTCACTATATACAATAAAACTTAGCTCGTGTAGCCATAAGCAGGAGTAGCGTCAAGATTCAATATGAATCGAGACAGGGATATGATCATCAGTGGGCCAGTAGTCGACGTGTGAAAGAAACGTCCATATGGTGATCGTTGGAGGATTTCGACCTAAGCCAATTTACATGGCTTTCGAGCCCAAAAAAGATAACGAAAGGCACACAAAATCAAATTTCTTAGTGTCGTTGGCGTTCCAAAAGGAATTGTCAGCCGATTCGCATCCAAAGATCCATTTGCGAATAAATTTTCCTCTTCAGGTTCTTCACGAAGATTGCGTTTAGGCCCATGCTCCACGTGTCTCGTTTCAGCGTTGTCTGGCGATTCACTATTGTCGACGAAATCAACCATGTGGTTCCCAGCTCGGTGACTTCCAACCAGGCGACGCCAGTGATTTCAAAATTATCCCAATAATTTTTGAAGTTTATGTGATTTTGGGTTATCAATTCCGCAGTTAACATTTAGCGGTACCCCGATCTAAAACTGCATTCAGAAAACTGGATTCAATTTTTTTTAGATTTTCTTCTTCCCTCTTACGATAGGTATATGCTTCAAAAATACGTGTTTAAAATTTCAGATCGATGTTTATATTATTTCTTTATCTGCAGCGCTCGTAGGCATAGTAGCCGCTCGAACATCTGTCGTGAAATAACTATAAGTAGTATGATACTTTCTAAATCTATATATTCACGAAATAGACTAACAATCATCATATTTTATAATAAACACTACCCTCGTGTTTTTTGTGATATGTGAGGAAATTTCGTTAAAAAACTTTGCACCCTGTTTTTTCGAAACGTTTGTCTTTGTTGCAGTAATAGGCTACTTCTGTCGTTTATAACCAAGACTAAAAGAGTTTTGTTGCTTTATGCTTGCAGATGGATATTTTGGCCATGATATTACGCGGCGCAGTTTGATTTTTTTGGACTGCGTGTATGGCGGCCGTTTTACTTTAAAAAAAGTCACAATAAAAATGTTAATACAATAATTAAGCACACTTAGTTTCAAAATAATATCAATAACAGTCTTTTTAAATGATTTTTTAAAAAAGTTGGGTTTTTGGCACTTAAACAGTAGAGTGGCCCCTTAAAACACCTAAAGCCGATGTGCACTTCCATAAAACATAAATTTGATATTTTTCGTTATATTGATTATTATTTCACACTGAAAAAGTTTAACACGAATATACCCCTGATTGGTGCAGAAGTATGTATCTGACCTGAAACCACTATATTAGTCTTTCTATTCATGGAAAACATGAGCTCAAATCATTACAACGAATGTCAGACCAACAAATTGACAAGTTTTAATATTTGAACAGATATTTTATCGATGAAACACTTGTTTCATTCTATTAGTAGTCGATTTTTTCAATAGAGCAATCGAGAGTTTAACGCGTTGACGCTTGCGGTAACATCAAATATTAATTACAAATTTCACATTGTTGATACTCTCCGAGTTTTTTGTATTTTATCTGTGAGTCAAAATGAATACCACACCAATCAATCTAATTAATCGTTTTTTCTTTGTTTTTCTAGTATTCTTCACTAAAAATGAACAAACTCATCAGTAAATTAAAAAGTTAATATTCTATTTTTATTTAATGTACTGACCGTGCACCTTTTATCAGGCGGCAAAACTACAACAAAATCTCCAGCTAAATATGTACGAATTCAAGTACATTTTGCAGTTGAAAATTGTGGGAAAGGGCACCAAACTGATTGAATGCTGTGTACGCTAAACGCTAATCAGTTAATGTTCATCAGATTGAAATTGATAAATTCTCACTTTATGTAATTCGTTTACAAACAAACATGAAGGATTCAAGCAATTCGAGCGGTTTTGCAGTATTTACACAAATGATCTCATTTCTAAATATGAGCAATTCATCGAGCTCAAAAAAAGGTTTACCAATCAAAGCATACTACCGATGAAATAATTATTCGACCTCAAGATTTCAACGAGATTTTTTCATTGTTTATTCATTTACTTTAAATATTTCATACATTCATTGAATGTAAACACAGAATTTAAACAAAACTCGCTTTACATATGTACCTACATACTTGTATGTGCCTATTTTACAAACGAAACAATTCAATACAAATTCAGAAAAACTAAAAATCCAGAACAATATATGAGATCATTAGTGAATAGCTTGAAAAGGTTGTGTCATTACTGAAACGCGTCAATTCGATACGGAGTACATAGCATGCTTGAAATTATTATTTTTGATTTTTTACATGCGCTTCTCACTTAATTTTCAACTGATATTGATATTGTCTGAAAGTATGGCATTGAAATTCAATATGCATATAAATTTACTTGTATTGCAATATTTTTACTGACTTGATAAATCGTATAGCCAGAAGAAGAAGCAAAAAATCGGCTAGCATCGACTAGATTTTTCCATAATATAAAATAGATATGAGTAAGTGTAGTCGGTTCAATGCTAAATACAATTTGAGTAATTAATACTGCTACAAAAACTTGGTAAGATGATCATGTTGTCTATGGTTTGTGCATCACTTTTATACCGAAGAAAATTTAGTGGCCGAAAATAATGGCGTTGATTGGCTAGATTGTTTGAAATTCATGCAATCTGCACCACAGCTGCAATTTTTAAATTGCATAGATTTTTGTACAATGCACAGGTTCAATGTCGATAAACCAAGAGCAAATTTGTCACACATCTGCTATCCAATGTGCTATACGGAATTTAGGTACATATGACATGTGCACACTTCTTCGGACATATCGTGTATCCGTACATTAAAAACTTACACCCAATAACGGCCGCGATATTGGGTACATTATATCATGCTTTTGCACCCATTCTTTCACACGCCAAGTGAAAGACGAATTCCAGAGCGCTCTCTCTGAAGGAGGGGTAATTTATGCACGTTATGTTTATGCACATATGTACTACATAGCAACTGCTATTATACTTGATTTTCTAATGTTTTTCATTTAGGTTACGCACAATAAAAGCTTTTATTATAGCCTGCAATTATAATTTCTTACAAATCATACTTAACAAATTTAAAATGAATCTGAAACTACCGGCTTTCATTCGCCCATTTCAACGCTCGCCCGATGTATGCCGTTAACATCAACAAGTGAGGTTAGTGTCATTTATTGCATATGACAACATTGATTATATCTGTCTTTTGATCTGTAATTTTGTGCAAATTACCTTTCAACAGGTAATTTAGAAATATACAGCAAAATTCATGTTTCTGAACCCGATAATGATTAAAATCAGGAATGATACCATAACGATGTAATTTTGTGGCAGTGTCTATATGCTATTAGCGTCTTGATGATTGCTAGATATAATGGTGCTATGATATGGTCAGAATGTCTTTATAACTTTACTCTTGCCAGATACCTACAGTATGCAGCATTCGTATTCATACACTGAGGTCAGTTTTTAAAAAAGCTTAATAAACAGATTATTTTACATATTTCAATTATTATTTAACTGTATTAATTTCTTTGAAGGATTCCAATTAAACTACAACATCAATATTTGATCATAATATGGTTAAATAATTAATAAATTCGAGCTAACAAATTTTGAACAAAACTTAAAACAGCATTCGTATTGATACAGTTAAATTTTTGATTGATCATATTAATAAATTCAAAGATTAATATTTTGTTGGATATCCTTTATGTTTGATAACTTCTCGCAAACGATTTGGCTAAAGTTTCTGTATAGGAAACTTGTATTTCGTTCCATTCCTTTTGAATCGTATATTTCAGATCTTGTATATTTTTAATTTCATAATTTTTTAATCCCCTCTTAATTTTTGACCGTAAATTCTCGATAGGATTAATATCAGGCGATTGTGGTGGTGTCCTTAGAACTTTTGGACAATTGTACAACAGCCATAAGCGAGAATTCAGGGCTGTATGCTTGGGGTCGTTGTCCTGATAAAAAATAAAATCATTTCTTATGCCTAGTTTTACAGCGCTGACATGTAAATTCGCCTTCAATATTTCAAAATATTTTGCTGCATTCATTATTTCATCGATAAATGTCAATTGACCTGTTCCTGCCGCTAAGAAACACCCCCATAGCATCACCGAACCTCCACCATGTTTCACTGTTGGTATTAAGTTGTTTGGATGAAGGCTGGTATTCCTTTTTCACCAAATTTTCGTCGCTCCATCCCACTAAACGATGTTGAATTTACTCTCATCCGTGAAAATAACTCGTTTCCAGAAGTGATAGTTCTTGCTAAGGTACTTTTTCGCGAAGTTGACACGCTTTAACCGATTCACTTTGTTGATGTATGGTTTTTTTCTAGCGATGCAGCTACTATATTCATATTTTTTCAAGGTCCTGCGAACAGTATCGACAGAAACTTTTATGCCCAAATGTTGCTGTAACGCTTTCATAATGTGTGGGCCACCTAGTTTAGGATCATCTCGTATCAGACCTAATATAAACCCATCTCTAGGTTTTAATTTATTACGGTTTAGATTGCGAGGCATATTTTCCACTCGATTTTCCTGTTTGTACCTCCTAATGATATGCTGAATAGTTGATTTTGGCCTGTTTATAAGTTGACTTATTTCACTGAACGATTTGCCATTGATACAGAGTGAAATTATTAAGTTTCGGAGTTCAATTGATGTTTCTTTACCTTTTCTACCCATTTTGGGAAAATTAAAACTAAACTCAACTAAAATGATAAAGAAACAAACTTTAATCAACTGACGCTGCACTAGTTTGCAAAAGAACTGCGAAAGGGAATATCCATTGCGAACTAATTCTCGAAATTTAGACAAGTGTACGAATACGAGTACGTCTCGAAAATTCTTAGAATTCTTTTGCAATTAAAATTTCTTGGAAAAAATGAGGTTCACGACGAAACATTTTCTAATTATAAACTCTAGTTACAGTGATCCACGTTATTATAGAAGCATAGTTAGATATTCTATACAAACATACGCAGTAATTGTAGATTTGCTTTGGAAAAGTTTGCTGTATGAATACGACTGCTGCATACTGTATGTCAAATAGACAATCGAGAAACATGGATGAGATGGAGAAAACATTGAGCGGACTCATTCACAAAACAACGTCAATTACAAATGTAGTTTGGAAATCAGTTTGTCGAAATTACAATGCAAAACAAGATTTGGAAATGTATGAGAAGATCAAACGAAATTTCGAACAGTCAATATAAATTTTTGGAGTGAATTAAAGCAAAATTGACTGGAAATAAACGACAGTGCACGGATGCAAAAGTGAAGTGTACAGTTTCACCAAAGGTTAACAATTTTCCCCCCAGAATCAAAAAATTATGATTCCTTTGTCAGTGGCGATTGATATTAGCAGCAGCGCTCATTCCATCTTCAGATTTCAAAAATAAAAAACCTGTTATGCCACTGGCATGCAAACCGCACCATGTAGTTTTTTGAGGATTATCTTCATATCAAAAACGACAATTTTGCTTATTTGAGAACCCACAAATGAGCTTAATCACTGACAACGGTTTGCCGGTAAAAATACGATTCAACTTTCAACTCACTCTTACTCAATTCACCGAACGAACGTATGACGCTTCATAACTGCACCGGTTGAATCTTATAGTTGATTCGAATATTTTTCCTCAAAATTTTCCATGTTGTGGTCGGATAGAAGATAAGTTGTTGAAAACGGCGTCAAATCGATTAATTTGGATCTTCAGTCACACTTTCCTCTACAACAGCGATAGCTTCCTCGGTATGCACTGTACGAGCTTTTTTTGGAGGTAGATCTTTGCATGGCAATATATCAAAGTAAATTATATGTAATGCCAAATGACAGCAAAATTTGATAGCTATAATGACAGATATTCATATCGGAAGCTCTACCACCCTTGTAAAACACCCTATATAATTTTTTTAGTGGATCACAGCAGAATCAGCTGATCATGAACGGCAGTGCACGGATACAAAAAAGGAGTGTACAGTTTATCCTTGTACATTTGTTTGTAACTGAATTTGCTTGAACTGTCGTTTTTCATGTCGAAAATTGTTGCTTCATCAGCTCGTTAAAAGTTAATACAACTTAAATTGATGACATCACAGGTATAGTTTAGTGTGGAAGCATTAGTTACAGTGGCAGTATCCACGAGGAAGCAGGTGTGAATTGTAAGGATAACATTATGCCATGAAATGCAGCATAATCAGCTTATAATAAACGGCAGCAAACGGGTAGAAAAGCCAATTCTACAGTTTGTACTTGTACATTTGTATCGAACTAAATTTCTCGGATCTTCAGGTGACTATACAATTTTAAACCCGTGACAGATCACAAGAATGGGTTAATCTGATATATTTGTAAATTTGAGAGGTATTCAACTGGTTCACGCTAATTTCCAGAAATGTGTGCTCAACATTTTCCAACATAACATGCGAACTAGGACATATTTCAGGTTTCGTAAGTTAGTTCTAAGTTGCATTGAAAGATACAAAAAAGGGGCAGACCATATGATAAAAATACAAAATGGGGGAAGCAATGTTGCTACTATTTAATTTTTAGATTTGTTTGTTTTTCAGTAAAATTCATACTAGTTAGAATGGAGGTCTCTTGGGTTTGAGGTATATGCAGTAAAACATTAATATGTTAACGAACATGTGGTTAATGTGTAAATTCAAGCGGGCATTATGGCAGCGCAGATTGCATGTCGATGAAGATAAATGTAATTTAAGAAAGAGTAGAGTTCGTCCGAAAGTTTTCTCTGTACAGATTAAAGTAAATTGTTGGCAAGCGAAACGGTTAAAGAAGCGAATACAATTTGGAACATTGTTTCCGAATAAAATTCATTACAGTACGACAAGGATGAAAAAGGCAGCGCAATAAATCATTGCATGAACTTGTAAAAGACACTTGCGCTGCAACTGCGAGGAGTAAAAAAAATGCCCACATTTATACGCAGCTTTCAATTTTTATCGCAAACGCATCGGTAAGAATAATATCAACATTTTGCTAATTGGCTACTTTTTGAACGTCCATTTACCTTATGAGACATTCATTTAAAAAAAATTAACATCTAGAAATCCGGATTGGCATTTATGAAAAGACTATTCTACAGAAAAACTAAAATTTACTATACCTTTGACACACCAACCGTAGTAATTATCGTAAGCGATATGAATATGGTATGAGAAAATGATTCAAACACAACAACCTTACTTTGGTTATACTTTTTATTGGAAAATGTCAGAGAGACAATGTATAGTTATTCATGAGTTGAAGCAAAAATTTAGTGGAAGTTTTCACAGGGAAGCGTAGATCGTCGATTTAGTTTGGACATCGTATTATCCAAATTACAGTTTAGAACGTATTTTGAGATGCAATTTATTTTTAAAGCCGAAAGTTGTTAAAAAACGAATAATGTGTGGAGCCCCGCAAGCTCCCGCGCTTGACAGAAAGCTCACGATCGGCAGAAAGCTCACGGCGCAAGCAGACTCTGCTCCCGCGCCAGCTTTATGCCTATGGGCCGACGACTCGGCCTGTTCCTCGCTAGCCGTGACTGCATCGACACGCTCTTCCCGCCGACACGAGTCTCGGTGGACTCAACCAAATGTAATATAATCGAATGTAATATAATTTGATAGCAGTGCAATAAAGAGACTGCAAAGTGGTGACCCCGCGAACAAAGACACATTAAAGCCAGTGCGGAAAGTTTTAACAGTGATCCTCTGCACGCGGTATAATACGGCGCCATCACAGACCAACCACGCTACCTTTCATGTCCGCGAGTTTCGCTAACCCCAGCCGCCGAGATGCTTTGTGGCGACGATGAGTCAGCACGCATCGCCGCATTGCAGCGGGCTCAAGCTCGCGACGCGTTGCAGCAACTCGCCGAACGTCAGCACCAACCGCCACCGTTGGAACAGCAGATCGAGCAGCCACAGCTCTCAGCCGGGCAACCAAATGCCACACACGGCGTCAACGTCGTCAGCCACTGCAAGCTACCACCATTCTGGCGCTCGAACCCAGAACTTTGGTTCTTCCAGGTGGAATCGGCCTTCCAGGTGCACCGCATATCAAACGATGCTTCGAGGTATCACCTGGCCGTCTCAGCCCTCGAATTCGACACCATATCCGAAGTGTCCGATATCATCCGCAAACCTCCGGACTGCAACAAATACGCGGCGTTGAAGACGGCCGTGCTCGCTCGCCTCACAGACTCGCCAGACGCGCAATTGCACAAGCTGCTCACTGGCGTCGAGCTTGGCGATAAACGCTGCTCTCAGCTCCTTCGCCACATGCGATCTCTGACCGGGACGCGCGTTGGCGATGACGTCTTGCGCGTCAAATGGCTTGATCTGTTGCCGCAGCAGACACGACGTATGCTGCTGCTAATCAAAAGGCAAACGCTAGAGGAGCTTGCCGCAGTTGCCGACGAGGCGCACGACATGGGACAAAATGTCTGCGCCACTTCGACATCACCAGCACGTTTGCCCATGCCCTTCGCCGGCAGAGGACCACCCGCCAAGTCGACATCGACAGACCTCATCGCCGAGGAGCTCGCCGCTCTGCATCTGGCAGTCGCCCAGCTGACAGCGATAACCCGTGAGACGTTACAGCAGCCCCGTACCGCCGCCCCTGCTCAGCGTGGCCGCTCCAGATCGCGAGGCCGCAACCAGGAGGAAGGGCGCGCAGCAACCCCGGGAACCGATCCGCGATCAGGTCTCTGCTGGTATCACACCACATATGGCGCTGCGGCGCAGCGCTGCAGATGGCCATGCGCCTCGCGGAATCAAGCCGCTACCATACCCTCGGAAAACTAAATACGCCGGCGCTGTATTCGGCGACCACCGCCGGCGAATTTTGGGATAAGCGCCCCTACGCCGTGAACCGCAATACGAAGACCCGCTTCTTAGTCGACTCAGGCTCCGTCGTCTCCATTTTGCCCAAACAGTTCGTCGCCAACTATTGACGCTGAACCTTGGCCTTCGCCGACCCTTCCAGTGGCCGTTTATCATTGTTGACGCTCAAACCGTCATCCTGGGAGCCGACGCGCTTAGGCGTCACGGCCTGACCTTGGACTTTCGCCAACGTCGTCTCCTCGACGAGCGCACTAGTCTATCGACTGTCTGCGCAGTTGGACCAGTACCAGACCTATACTCGATCAGAGCAATCTCAGGAGCTCTTAAAACGCCGGACGGCCCTGAAGGTGAGCTCTATAAGCGAATCATCGACAAGTTCTCGTGCGCCACCCTATCACCAGGTGAGATGACCTGCATCGCCGACTTGCCAGTGCATCACCAAATTATCACGACCGGATCGCCGGTTTTTGCTCGACCACGTCGCCTCGCAGGAGAACGTCTCGCTGCGGTGAAACAGGAGTTCGAGCATCTGGTCGAGCGTGGCGTCATCAGGCCTTCCTCGAGCCAGTGGGCCAGTCCTCTGCACATGGTGTCCAAAGAGGGCAACAAATGGCACGCCACGGGAGACTACCGCCAGCTCAACGCATGCACCCGACCCGACAGATACCCTTTGCCGATCATCGAGGATCTACTCCAGGACGCCATTGGTACTGTCTTTTCGGTCGTGGATCTCCAACGGGCCTTCTACCAGATCCCCGTTGCACCGGATCCCCAAGACGGCAGTGACTACGCCATTTGGGTTGTTTGAGTTCGTGGCTTCTTCTCCAGAAAACTGACGGAGACCGAGCAGAAGTACTCGACATATGACCGCGAGCTTCTCGCAGTGTTTGCAACCATCAAGTTCTTCCAGCGCATCTTGGAGGGTCGTCAATTCACCGTATATACCGACCACCGACCGCTCGTCTTCGCCTTGACGCAGCGCTGCGACAAAGCATCACCCCACCAAGCCAGGCAGCTCGATTTCATCAGCCAATTTGACACCCGGCTCGAATACACTCCTGGAGAAGAGAATCCAGTAGCCGACGCTTTGTCACGAGTTGAGTTGGTCGCCATGCCGACGGCTATCACGCCGAAAAACGTCAGCGACGCGCAGACCAACGACGAGCAGCTTCTCCATCTTCTGACCAGCGCACGCATCAAGCTCCATCGCTTCGAGCTCAACGACCACGCTGCATACTACACAGAGCACAACGGCGTCATCAAACCGTATCTGCCGCTTTCACTTCGTCGCGAAGCATTCGATACGGTCCATTCCCTCTCGCACCCTAGCGGTCGTGCCACCGCCAAACGAGTAGCCCTCAAATATTTTTGGCCGAGCCTACGCAAGGACGTGTTCCAGTGGGCCAAACAATGCGTGCCCTGCCAGAAGTCGAAAGTGCATCGGCACAATAGAGCCGAACTAGGCAGCTTTAGGCGCCCGACAACCACTTCGATCACATTCATCTTGACCTCATCAAGCTGACACTATGTGAAGGTTACGATCACTGCCTCACCATCGTCGACCGATACACTCGTTGGCCGCAAGCAGTACCTGTACGCGACACAACCGTCTCAACGGTCGCTCGAGCCACCTACGACAACTGGATTAGCTTTTTCGGCACTCAACTTGAAATTACGACCGATCAAGGCACTCAATTTGAAGCCGCGCTGCACCGCGAGCTCTCTCGACTTTTGGGCGCACAACAAGTCCACACCACACCATATCATCCAAAGTCGAACGGGATGGTCGAACGGATGCACCGCACCCTCAAGGGCTCTCTAAGAGCCACGCTTCATGCCGCTTTCAGCAGCGCGCCAGAGGGTCCGTGGCCGAAGGTGCTGCCAACCGTTCTCCTTGGTATGCGAACCACGTTCAAGGAGGATCTACAGGCTTCTGCAGCCGAGATGGTATTTGGCACGTCCCTTCGCATCCCTGGAGAATTCATCGCTCCGCAGCCCGTGTCAGGGTTCAGCCCGAAGGACTTCGTTGCAGACCTCCGGCGCTTGTTCAACGCAATCCATCCAATTGCAGCATCAAGGCACAGCGATCAGCACCCGTTCGTGTTTAGAGATCTGGCCAGCTGCGAATATGTTTTTCGCCGCATCGATGCAGTGAAGAAGCCGCTACAACAGCCGTACTTGGGGCCACACCGCATCATTGAAAGGGTTGACTCGCGCACTTTCGTCGTGGACGTCAACGGCAAAGCCAAAACCCTTTCAACCGAGCAGTTGAAACTGGCCTACCTCGCCCCCGCAGATGCGACGCTGCATCCAGAGCAGCCGGTCACGCAAGACACGCCGGCCGCACAAGAGACGTCGGCTGCACAAGACACGTCGGCTGCACAATACGCGCCGGCTGCACAACACGAGCAGCCACTGCCACACTTGCCGCCGTTCAGTCCGCCAACGTCGCAAAGCACGCCAGCCATCCGTCAACCGCTTCTGCCACAGCCGAATATCTTGACGAGGAGAGTCAGATTTTCACTCCCTTCGCACCAGGCGAAGATCATTGGAGAGGGAGTGACTGTGGAGCCCCGCAAGCTCCCGCGCTTGACAGAAAGCTCACGATCGGCAGAAAGCTCACGGCGCAAGCAGACTCTGCTCCCGCGCCAGCTTTATGCCTGTGGGCCGACGACTCGGCCTGTTCCTCGCTAGCCGTGACTGCATCGACACGCTCTTCCCGCCGACACGAGTCTCGGTGGACTCAACCGAATGTAATATAATCGAATGTAATATAATTTGATAGCAATGCAATAAAGAGACTGCAAAAATGTCAAAGTTATGTGTTTTGATGACAGTGTCGATAGGCTATACATTTTATAAAAAAGCTAAGTTTCAATAATGTTTTTTGCAAAGTCCATTGGCGTTAACATGATTTGATTAAATGGTCTTCAAGATGTGTAGAGCAGAGTAAATACAAAAGTAAGTGCGAAAACAAGGCCTTCAGCAATCAAATTTCGCCGGAAGCATCTACCGTGTGCTTCCTAAAGTTGACTTAAACGGGGAGATATCATTAAATCACGGGAACCACATTGTAACCTTTTTTTGCACACGATAAAAGAAAATAGTATTCATAAACTATGGTAACGACTTAGCACGTAAACAAACTCATCATATGACAAACGACAAAAATAATATGGAAAACCTTGTTGTTCGTGGAACCATGGATAGTATGGAAGGCTTGTAAATAGTAAGCCTTTATGAGAGGGTATAACTACGGTGTTTGCATATGCCGCAGGAGATAATTACAGGATGCCAAACTGAGCAAACAATGGAAATTAAGGTGGTATGCGAACTTTGGTAGATTCGACTAAATAGTGAGAATACGAGTATATGTAGACAGGATGCAATTGACGTACAGGTATAAATCATTAAAATTACGAGTAATTATTTATTTTGGGATGGGGATCGTTTTAAACCGTCATGATGATGATATTATACCATTATGGTGATGCTTTTCATAAGAAACACATTAATTGTGTTATGGTATCACACTCAAATGCTAAGAACCTAGACGGATAGACGACCTAGACGATAATTACCTGCGTCGAGGATGAATGAGATTCTATCAAGAAATGATCTCAATTTGCTTTACATAAGGAAAAAATACAGAACAAGCAGTAATGCAAAGAGTATTAATACTGATCGCATCTCAAAATAAACTCAATCATCTGTGAGCAAAAGGGTTTGTTAGCTCAGAAGCTGACAGAAAATTTCAAAGGATGAGGGCGCTATCAAAATTGTCGAAGCTTTGGTTTTATCCTCGTATATTTGTATACTGCTAAATTTTCTGAAATTTCAAATGTGATCCATCATAATCATAGCTAAAAATTCAGATCAACCAGTTTATTATAAGTAGATACTATTGTTAGCCCACGATACATCACAAGAACTTTTTAACATTATACGAACAGTGTAAGCAAAGGGTGGCTGTGTTTGTAAAAGAGGGCAGTATTCACTAAAGTACGGAAGTTTTGGATTGTAAGTATTACATTTTGCAGCAGAATTGGCTGATAATGAACAACACTGAACCCAGTTAAAAGCTGATGATGCAGTATATCCCAAAACTTTTGGGCAAGTCGGAATTTTCGCAAACTTCTAGTGTCATTCATCATATCCAAAAATTCATCTTCACCAGCTTTTATCAGTGGATTCAGTTATAAACCCATGACACATTACGAGATTAGTTCATTGTAGAACACTGTGGCATTTTACAGGCATTCGTGCAAGTCTCGGATCCTTATTAAAAGCGCAAACGTGAATTATTAGACATAGGTTTTGAATAGTGATTTTAAAAGTTTAATTGTGGAATACAGCAAAATCAGTTGATTATGAACGAAAGCAGATAAACACAAAAGCTGAGTGTACAGAATATTCATGTTACATGTGCAAAACTGAATTATCCAAAGCTTCAGTTGTCGTCCGTCATTTTAAATTTTTTTTTTTCATTTTTAGTTCATTACATGTTTTTTATGTGGAACAATAGAACGTTTTCCAGAGATTCCAGCAGAATTGTTGAAGATTTGATAGGGGCGCCAGCGTCCTCGAGAAGACGGAGGTTTTGAAGTGATATTCAGAGGAATCGGCTGATAATGAACTTCAATGTAGGGGCAAATAATATCGACTGCACAGAATAGTATTGTATATTTGTATAAAATCGTATTTTTCGAGGCTGAAAATGTGGTTCGTGATATCCGTAAATTCGGCTTTTCAAGAAAATGTGGATATGCGGGCTTCAAATTCCGAAAAAATCCAGTTTTGGACTTTACTGAGTACTACTGAGCTTTCATGTCCGTGAGCTACTATATATTACTTCGAAATGTTGTACTCACAATTTAGAACCTCTGTCTACTTGTCTACCAGTTAAACTCATAACAGACTACGAAACTGGTTTAATGTGGAACATTGTGACATTTTCATTCATTCTAGCAGAAGTGTCGAAGTATTGGTAAAAGCCGTAGCATTTTCAAGTAGATGGAGTATTTATATTGTTAGGACAATATGAGGAAGTTACTTACAGCCGAATCGGCTTGGAATAAATTGCAGCACACGAACATGAGTACCGAGTGTATCATTTGTGTGTTTATCATTTTATATTTGTATAAAGTCCAATGCCGTCCGATGTATCCAAAAATTTAGCTCTGCCAGTTCATTAAAAGTAAAAACAAGTGTAAACATACGATACATCAAAAAAATGGGTTGCTGTGAAACAGTTTCACATGTTAAAGGCATTCATCCCATTCACGGCAATGTTTGGGAAGGTGTCGTTCAACATCCTTCAGAATATTACATATTTTAATGTTCGAGGGTGCTGAGCTTAAACGGCTTCCACTTCATTTAGACCATATTAAGTCCAATGTGCTCTATAGTCGTGAAAATTTCTGAGTTATTCAATGAACATATTAGCTTTTTAAAGAAATCCAGGAGCCTATCCATTTGCCTGTGACTTAGCTTACTCAGATCCTCGGAAAAAAATCTTCCTAAGTGTTTATGCTTCCTAGTAGCTATAGGTACCCATTTCTACAAAAGCAACTCTACTAGCTCTGTCTCTGCGTCGCCGCAGCTCTGACATAGGTCAATAGCCTGGAGCCCGATCCTCTAATGCAACTCTGTAGGCCAATTCCTTTATATTCTGCGTTAGTACCTGCATCGTTGCTCGTACATTCACAACCTCGTGCGCTTGTTAATTACGACATCCCTTCCCGACAAGCTGATCCGCTTTGACATTCACTTGCATTTCACTGTTCCCAGGAACCCAGCACAAGACTAGCTAGTAGTGAGTCATGCACTTTCATATAAGATTGCATACGTACATATCCAGAATGCAATAGTTCTGAAAAATAAAAGATGTTGAAAGTGTAATGCAAATCGGGTACAATTTTTGCGACCGAAGGATGACTTTCATTCTAGTGTGTGAGCTTGTGTGCAAATTGGATGGAGGTTTGGAGCAAATTTTTGTTGGCGTTGATTAATCGGGAGCTGGTTTTGATATGAGATGACGTGATCAAAGTGAAGAGCCCAAGTATTGTGTTTACATAGAGAGGAATATAAATGTGCATGCCCATAGTGTTGTGCTAGTAACATATAAAATCATATATTTACCTGCAAAGTGTGTGAAATGGAATACCTGTTTCAAGATCAAGGTATGACAGTACTCTTGTTGATTTTGTTTTTGTCTATACGATATTAGTAATGGACATTTGCAATTTTTTTTAATGAGTCTCCGTTTGGCAAGCGAAATTAAACTGCCGAAACTGGTTGTTTTGGAGCTAGTGTTCTGTTCATGATTAAAAAAACATGCTAATGATTTCGGAAAGTAAGTAGAATGAAGAAAACCGATAACATTTCTGATGAAAGTGAAACCATATGTTGGCGAAGATAATTTTTTAACTGTAGGTTTTGCTTGTTCTCTTCATCTTCACGGTATTAGTAGTTGATGTCTTGCAAAATAATATGCAATAAATCTACGTTTGGCGATCCCATTTTCCGAGGATTGCATTTAGGGGTTGTGTTTTTGAGTTCAATTATCGTGGAAATTAAAACAAGCTTCCTTTTCTATGTTTTTAGTAAAGGTCATGGATTTCATGCAAAGTAGAGTGAGATGATACAATTAGTTTCATAAGAACTTTATTTTATTTGATTTCATGAACTAAAAAGTGACTGAGTTGTTGTGTTTCATTATTTGACAATAAGCAGATATTTTCCTACGTAGATCACGTATGAAATAAAAGATATTTGATGGCTGGTAGCTTGTTGGTTGGAAGGATGACTGAAGAAGGTAATGGATGAAATAAAGAAAAACAATTTTACTGTTGAATTAATGTTTATTGATTGTTTTTAGTATACAGCTTGATTAGTTTCCATTTTTTGTTCCAACGATGATAGGTCCAGTAGTATCAGTTAATTTCAAAAATTGCTCTAAGCTTGACTAATAATAAATAAAGATAATTTTGCATGCGGAAAAATAGTTTAAAAAACATACAGAATTGTTTATTTTTTCTACAACGTCTCGTGGGTTGCAAACATATTTACCGTTTACTAACAGGAGTAGGAAAGAACTGAATAAACGCATAAAAGTAAGTTGTATCAATATCTCACCAGAACAAGATGTCAGATAGAGCAAAACGTCAAACGGCTTGCATTGAAAGGCCACTTCAAAAGGAAAACAAAACGCGTATTCGCCGAAATTTAGTGGGTTTGTACTGATTCTGATCTTGTTTCGAAGGGCTATGAACCAAAAACAGGAAAAAACCTCGGATGTAACAGCCCAAAGAAAAAAAGTGATTTGGATCCGTTGCACCATTGGGTGATCGTTGTTTGTTGCCGTCATCGCTGGCAACTTATCTGAAGGATCTGTGACGTTGACTGTGGTGCATTTTGCTTTTGATCACTCTCCATTAAAACTACTACTACTACTTAGCTATCTAATCCAGTATCTTTAACCTACGTGCATCACTCCTATATTTATATAATTCAAACTTCTAGCCTAAATTGACCTACTCCCTACAATAAAGTTCATTAATAACAATCTAGTTCATAAGTAACAATATAATTCATTAACAACCATATATTTCATTAATTGGCTTGATTGGGTGAAATGGGCGAACGTAACATCATCAATTTTTTTAAAACGGCGTTTACCCGCACGGTGGTTCGGGATCTTCCAGGACAGGGCAGACCCCCATTTTGCCCTTATGGGTTGTGGGTCGACCACGTTGCGTGGCGAACGTAACAGTATTCTTGAATAATGTTTGGAAATGTAATTTTTTAAATGTTGTGCCAAAAGTTTGTTCCCACAAATTTTCGACGCCTTCCGCTAACTACCACAAATACTTAGTGAATCCTTGAATCAAATTACCTTGATAGTCTTCTAATGTGTATGTTTCTAGTTGTAATTTTTAAACTTCTTTAATATTGAATATTTTTGTAGACCAGTTTGCGGTGTAGCCTATTCAAAATATATGTGTGTTTACTTATTCGTGCATAATCGTGAACTTACCGCTTTGGTTTGGATATAACATTTACCCTCCTAGATACTGTAAATAGTCGAAATTATGAATCATCATGAAGTTATGGAATTGGATAATTTATGTTAGGGAATGACGCTGACTTAATCAAACGGATGTTTGGAAAAACGTAAGCTGTTTGCTTGCTTATCTAGTGTAACTCACAAATTTTTGTATTTTTGCCAGTCCGAATAACTTTTTCGTGTATTTTTGTTTTTCTTGCATTTAAAATTTTTATAAGCGCATTCCTATACTGATACAATTTTGCTTGTCTCGTGAAGTCTTGAAGCAAACCTGACATTTTATGTTGAACAAAATGTTACGACAGAATTTACCCTGGCGAAATACATTCTGAATAACCAAAATGACAGAAATATTGCAATAATGGGACTTTCGTAAATAGCTGGCACACCTAGCTTGAAAATGCAATTAACACCATTTGTTAGTTCACTTGAAATGATCTCAAATTCATCAGGAAGTATTCTATGTTTTAAACGATATGTATTTTGGTACAGGGTGCTGCTCAGCGTTGCCTTTCTATTTGAAGTTGTATTAGTGCCATGTTATTCAGAAGGTTCTCCATAAAAGTTGTTTTTCCACACTTTGATGGCCCATCAACTATTATTGTGAATGGATGCAAGAATTTAATCATGTTTGCAAATGTTTTTTATATAAAGTGGCAAAACAGCACTTTTATTATTTAAACCTATAGCGAGACGAGTAGAAGACACGTCATTGTTAGGATATATGGGGTATAAACGACTCATGGCAAGCAAATTTGGTATAAATGAGTTCTTATTCTTCGAAAAATCGTGACCATCAATTGCTTTTGACAGTAATAGATGCGTTTTCGTAAAACGATTGGGCATACTCCCTAAAAAAATTATTAATGAAGTAACAAAAACTATGAAAATGATTCTTAGAGAAATGTACAAACTGATGACGGGAAAGAATTCTCGAAAGAAATATTTCAATGTCTAATGAAAAATACGAGATTCATCACTACTCTACTTACAGCTCCGTGAAGACTTCCATCGTAGAAAGATACAATAGGCCTCTAAAAAACAAAATGTGGAAGACATTCAGCATGAATGGGGAATTATCATTGGTTTAGTTTTCTTAGCAAACTAATAAGTAAATACAACAGAACAAAACACCGCACCATAACTAAGCGTTCTGTGCAAGTAAATTCATTATTGGTAAAAGATTTCTTCCTAGACTGTTAGATGAAAATTTATATCCATCGCTTCTGACTTCTGGTTTTGGTTTTTAAATCGTTGTCTAAGCCTATCTGCCGGATATTAGCGAAAATTCATCAAGGACTATGCAAAAATCACCATTCCACTAACTGATAACCTGGAAAAAGGAAAAAAAAACAATTAATACTGGAGATTCTAAATACAATGCAGCTTTTGAGAAATTGAAAAACATTTATATATATATGAAATACCCAATTATCTATTATCCTGATTTTAATCAAAAATTCATATTAGCAGCCGACGCATTTGATGAAGCAGTAGGCGCAGTGTTAACCTAACATGGACATCCTCTTCCTCTGCAAGTCAAACACTTAATGAACATTAGAGAAATTACTCAACCATAGAAAGGGAACTTTTATCAATAGTGTGGGCAACAAAATATTTCAGACCCTGCTTATTCGGGGTAAAATTTAACATTAAAATTGACGGAACGACGGAAAATACAACTAAATGAATATAACTTTAACAAAGAATGCGTTAAAGGTAAAGACAATAAAGTCGCAAATTTTCTAAGTCGCATAGATGCAGAAAATTATCAAATAAATGCAGAGAGACTAATTGACAATTTTTTTAATGATTGAAGTAGGAAAGGACGGAGAGAATGATATGAATCACTTAAAGTAACATTCTAGTAAAGATAGAAATTGATAGATTCAATATAAAAAAAATTCATTATATATTTTTACAATATGATTGAAATTACATTATACATTATCATGACTATCATTATCGCTAAGTTCTAAACGGGACACTAGTGGCTTATGATAACTAAAATACGAAACAAATGTTCTAGTTTGAATTTTATCTAAAAATCTTTGAAATACTGCGTCTATTGTTGTTCCTGATCTTGTTGTTGGCTCAGTTTGTTTATTAGAAATTTTTAAGCTGAACGAGTTATTTCAAAATTCTACCATAGGTGTTGAAGTAGGCTCAGCAAAATTTATGTTAAAATCTCCGCTCAAAATCATTGGTAGTTCGTGATATTTTTGTTTAAGTATCCTCGACACCTCTGGCGTGTATTTAATTAAATTTTCATAAATGAACTCAATGATATCATTTATTGATTTATTCGGAGAAATATATATAGCAACAATGAGAAGCGTTTGTCCGTCATGTAAGGTACTATGACAAGAACACATTTCTCCTACATTAGAAAGATGCACAGATAATGATTGAGTTTGTTTTGTAATTATATCTATTTGCGGAGTGATAATATGAGTACTGTCATTCTTATTGTGATATATTACCACTCCACTCGCTCTAATATCACGTTTAAATTTAAATATAAGATCGAAATTCGGAAAATCAATATGATCATCATTATCTAGCCATGTTTCAGAGAGTATCAAGAAGTTGGATTTCATAGCAATTTGGTTAGAACGTATATCTTTTACATGAGCGCGTAGACTCTGACAATTAAAAGAGAAGATTGATATTTCTGATCTCGTCGTTATGAATTTTGTCAATAATCCTCCGATTGTTTGTAATGTGTTTAATGAAAGCCTGCGGAACTCCGCTTGTAAGTCAGACAGAGATGTTGCTATTCGACGCCCATAATTGAATCGACAAGTATTATTTTTAGGTACAATATACAAACCTTGAATACTAGTAACTCGGGATAATGCGACGTACACAAGCTGTTGAGGATGAGTTGCATCATACTCATACACAATCTCACTAAAAGTACCTCCTTGAGATTTGTGTATTGTTTTAGCACATGCTGAGACTATTGGGAAGTGATTGCATTTCACGACAACTGTTTTGTTTGGAACGAGTGAAATTGAAGATGTTCTTCGTTCTATTGGAACAGCCAACCGACTGAGGTTTTGTCGTTGTTTTGATGCAGCAGTTTCCTTACGTATCATTCCACCAGTTTTGGTTGACTGCGGAAACTCTAGCCATAAACGACCTATTTCGCCAGCATCACTATACTCTATGTGAACCAATTTTCCTGTAGCACCAATCAGTAGTCAATATATATGATTTATGTAATACCAATGTGACTTCATATGGCAATCCTCCGGTGTCAATTGTCGACATCTTATGAAGTTTTTGATGCATACTGACTTCTTGCTGATCCCTTGGCAACCAATATAAACATCTGTTGCTAAGGAATTGACCTTGACGTTTGCACAATTTAAGATGCGATTATTGTACTCGCTTACAGATTGATTATTAAAATATAACCGTATTCCATTTGGACACAGCCTGTCAGCCTCATCTCTTGTGAAGAATCGTGATTCGATTAAATTTAATTCATCTTCATCTAATAATCTTCCATCAGCAATTTTCTTCAATATCGTAGAAAACATTTGATTAGCTTGCCTCATGACTTCAGTAAGCTCATAGAATTGCCACAGAGTTGGACCTGCTAGTTGTTGTTTCAGTTGTTTATATATTGGTGTCGCTCTAACCGGCGGCAAAAGACGTAGATCTCCTATTAAAATTAGATCCATTCCTCCAAAATTGTCTCTGAAATTACCAGTGATCTGTTTCAATCTCGCGTCAATCTGATTAAGCAGTTGAGCACCGATCATACTGATTTCATCGATGATCAAAGCACGAACGTATTTAAACAGCGATCGATATTGTTGGGCGACTTCGATTGACAATGGAAGTAATCTAGACAAACTTATTTTTAAAGCTGTGTGAACCGTTGTCCCATTGATTGCTACTGGAGCTTTGCCAGTTGAAGCGCAAGTTATGTAAGCATTCCAATACCCATCATTTTGGGTATATCTATTATAAATCTCGATTAATAATTAAATTACCAATGTTTTTCCACACCCAGCAGCACTCGTGAAGAATATTTGTAATGGCAAGGATCTTTCAGACTGAAGATGTGAAATAACATGCATAAGAAGAAAGAAAGCTGTTTTTCATTCGCCATCCGCATGAGTTCAATGAAATCTTGATTAGGCATTAAATTCTCTTTTTTTAGCAATCGCCCCCAATTTATTCAGCGTTGCTAAGCGTAAATCATTATTCACATCTGCATTCGGATTATCATACAGTGTCTGAAATGGATTTGCCTCTGGAAATCTGCCAACGGCATCACGAGCTTCATCATCATCTTTGTCGTCTTGTAATCCATTTTCACGGCACAATATCCGACAAATTTCGATGGTTTTATTTATGTCTAAATCAGATTCAAATTCTTTACGACGCTGCAATATAACATCTTCGTTTTCCTCGTAAATATCGATGAATTTAATTTCTGCTAGAATTTCAGTTTCTTTGTTTCGATAAGGAATGTGCAAAGTGACCATTTCCCTTTTATATTCATTAATATCTGATGCCATGTCGTAATTTCGATAACGAATGATGCGGTGTTCTTTTCTACGAATATACGTCCCTTGTAAATTTGTAGAATAATTGGCAACGAACTGTGCAAGTGTTATCAATTCCATAGCTTCCGGTCGCTGCTCATATTTTTTGAACCAATTTTCTTTCCATATATCTGTTGAATTTTCGTCAGCATGAATTTCTTCTAATTGTTTTTGAGTTTTTTTAAATTCTATGCCTCTCAACAGGCCACACCGTAGAAACATAGACAACCACAACTGAAGATTTAGACATTGGCTCCCGAAGTACATAAATACCATGCAGCTACTTGACTGGTTAATTCAACTGTATTGAGCATATTTACGCCCATTGTTCGTGTTATCTCAACTATATCAAATTCGAGATTTTCATCCATGATTTCATGAATTTGGCGTTGCAAGTTGCTTATGCCTCTATTTGTTTTATTAACGTACTCCACAACATACGCAGCACAAGAGTATTCTTCGATGATAAACTGGAAGTCTGTATTCGATTTTAAAATGTTAAACACGAAAGGATTGAACGGATTATGTCATTTTTCTATAGGTAATCGTTTCAAAAATACTCTAGGTCTCATAATTCCGGCTTTAAGTATCTGAAAATAGTCTTCATCACAAGTAATATTATTTTGGGCATAAAAAGTCGCAATAATTAGATAATCGTTATTCTCCATACTAATTCGAAGCATTTTATAACATTCATCATAATTTACAAAACCGGATGATCTTTTGGCATTGATGTTAAAGTTGTAGTGTATGTACATGGCATAAATGGTGCATCAAATCTACATTTCTGTGGGTGGTTTGTACGATTGATTTTAAAGCAAGTAAATGTGTGTGTATGTGTCTGTAATTTAATATTTCTAGAAGCTTCTGCCGAAGAAACTGATATCAATTGATCAATCATATTTATTGCATCCTGTTTTTCCGTACCAAGTGCATCTTTTGGAGCACTATTCAGCCATAATAGAATATGTGCATGAGGGCTTCCTCGATGTTGAAATTCTATTCTTTTGAAATAATTGGCCACGTTATAAATTTCGAATGGGCTTTTTTTCTTTGATTGAAGTGTATTCATCAAAATATTCACTAATTTGTTGAAATAGATAGCACAGGTCATGGCATCTTCATTAACAACCGTTGTCTTTTGTATGTGATTTAGTTGCTCAGCTTCTTCTTCAGAAATATCAGCACCATTGTGTTTCAATTTATATAATGTTCGTATTAAATTATTCTATCCGATTTCGTTTGCACTTAAAGTCAGAAACATCGTGGGTTTTCCAAGCTGTCTGATCATTGCCAATAGATCTCTCTTTCGTTCGGATCAATACAATACCAAGTAGAATTTGGTATCGATCGCAAGAAACCTAGGTTACTTTCGATATAATTATTGATATAATCCTCAGACTCAATTTGTGGTCGAGTTGTTTTGGTATTCACTCCAATGTGTTTGAAAGCAATAGTAAGAGAATCGCAAACGCGTATTCTCATAATTCTTATTGCAACGTAGAGCAAATGATATGGAATTACTGCTCGTCGATCAGATCTTCGTAGTTCACTCGTTGCTATAGCGAATGGTGTTGCAATAATTCCATTTCTAAAAGTCCGAAAATGGCCTAAATAAATTGAAGGAAAAGAGAGTTCTTCGGCATGTTCATCGAAGAGTATACTTTGTGGGAGGTTATGTTCTCCTGGTGCAATCCTTAAATATTCGTCATCATTCCACAAAAGTGTCTGTTGTTGTGCAATAAGGCTCTCTTCGATTGGTATGTTGTCGCTTATTTCATCTTGTTGGAAGTTGCTTACAGCGTCATCAGTATTGAAAAAGCTCTCATCAACTTTGATGTTGTACAAGATATACAATGGAGTTTGAACCAGGTATTGCAGCCAAGCCCGAATAGTTCTTTTCTTCACCAAGCCCATAACATAACTTGTCCTGGGAATTTTTTTCTTTTGATGTGAACATTAATGCAGTGGTCGTCATCAATATTTCCGATGACCGATATAGGTACATTGATGATTTGTCCGTAAATTCCATACTGCCCGTGTACTTGTCGTAATCTTCCAATCCAATCCAATCTAAATTCCGCAAAGTTGAAATAAACAAAAAAAAACAATGGTAGAATATTAATAAAACAAAACAAAACCAGGAATAACATCCATCAATCCAAAATAAAGCGAATTAAAAAATTTCAACATACTAATAAACAATACCATCCAATACAATCGAAGATACAGCCCTCTCGAAGGAAAATTAGAGTCCTTATCTCAAAATTTGTGTAAATATTACACGAACTGACATCCGTACATGAATTGGAAACTCTTGGTTAAATGATTAAATGATAAATTCTACATTAACTTAACTTCAGAACGTAGTAAACTTCAGTTAAGTTCACCAATAGTGTACTCTCTGAATACTTTTTTTACCAACTGTCTCGATTAAACCGGATATGGTTCAGCCAGTCGATGGACTATAAATATACCATCTGATCAAATTTGACCCGGACTGAAAAAAAAACATTTTCACGTATTTTCAGGGCCGCCATGTAAGAAGGGCGCTAAAACCCTAAACTGATAAAATGGAATACCTATTATCTACACTTACTGATATTTTTAGTTGCATATTGATGAAAGTATTTCACAAAAATCCTATTAAAATTTTATTAAGTGCAATTAACACATTTGTTGCAACTATGGAGTTTTATTCAGAGTGTTGCGGCAAATTCTATCACTCACTATGAGGTGTTAAATTCATTCTGTCACGATCGAGCAATCACTTTCCCATGGTCGCAAAATGCAAGTGCAAGCAATAAAGTGTAGTTTATTGGCTTCAAGAACCTAACCGCAGATGTGAGCAATAAAATGCCAATAACCCCGGATTCGTTTTCATTCTTATGCCATGCATATGCTGAACTCATTCCCAGTGCACATTTTCAGTCTTCAATTGTTTTGCTGAGTCGCTCTTATTTCATTGCTTATGATAGAAACAATGGACTTGGGATATACCCACAAAACCTGACTCACAATGCTTTGACTCGTGCCGGGTTATCAGATGGCAATGTATAAATATTGTTTGCGTCCGTTATGGTGGTCGCTATATGTTTTGTTTGCTTGTGTTAGTTTGTATTACACTACATACATCTTGGTTATCTATGTAGAAAGTATATAAGGATTTTTCCTTTTGATTTTCCCAGACCCAAAAACGACAGTTTTCTTGATGATTTAGCGGAAAGCGAGTGTGATTTTAGTGATGTTTTTTTTTCAAAGCAATTTCTTTGTGTCAAAAACGTATTTTGGGGTTTCACGTGTTCATTGAGTGATTTTGAAAGTGCTTATTGTTTTAGTTTTGTACTTGTGGTTTCAAATCTCAAGTAAAAAATGCAAAATAATAAGCCATCTGGTGCTGAATTCCGCAAACGGCGGAAAATTCAAGAAGTGGCAATAAAAAGACAATCAGGTGAGCTTTTGAAATTTCTTTCGCGACCCGTGGCAATCTCAGAAGGTATTTGTTCAGAAGGCTGCATTGAATCTCCTGCAGTTTTGGGTAGTTCAGCAAAATGAAGCTACTACACATTTTGCCCAGGGATTCGATATGACAGATCCATATAACTGGAAAGATTTTTCTCCTAAAGCTATTAAAAAAATTGTACTTGTAGGTCCGAGTCAAATCATAGATTTTCCTTTCCCTAAAACAAACAGCAGAAAGTTCATCGTATCCTTATACCAACGAACTTTAGCTGGAGGAGAAAAAATTCCAAGATCCTGGTTAGTTTATTCTATCATTAAGAATACTCGTTATTGTTTTTGTTGCTTTCTCTTTGCGAAAAATAAAGCAAATCAAGCACTGTCTAACTCAGGATCATCTGATTGGAGCCATATGAGTCACATGCTAAAAGGCCACGAAAATAGTTCATCTCATATTGACAATTTTCTATCATGGAAACTATTGGAAGTAGGCTTAAAGTAAAATCCAACAGTTGAAAATGGGATGGAAAATACACGGAAAGCTGAAGTAGCTCATTGGAATAATGTTTTGCGTAAGCTTTTGATTCTCGGAAAATATCTTGGCACTCAGTCTTAAGCATTTCGGGGTACTTCAGAAAGATTACATGACCCAGATAATGGTAACTTTCTAAAACTTCTAGAAGCAATAGGTGACTTTAACCCTATCATATGAGAACATTTAAGAAGAATAAATAGCCAAGAGACTCAAAACAAATACCTTAGTAATAATATACAAATGAATTAATTAATTTAATGGCTTCTTCACTTAAAAATAAAATAGTTAATATGAAAATACTATTCTATAATCGTAAATATAACCCCTGATAAAAGCCATATAAAACAAGTCACCTTAATTATTAGGTTCGTTGATAATCAAAATAGCATTTTTACAATTCGTGAGCATTTCTTAGGGTTTATTGAATTGGTGAAGGCTTAACCACATTAATTTTACAGGCATTGACAAATTTGAATATTCCTATCAGTACCTGTCGAAGTCAAGGCTACGACAATGGTTCCAATATGAAAGGAAAGCAATCTGGAATGCAGAATAGGATAAAAACTCTTGAACCTAGGGCATTTTTTGTACCATGTTATTCTCATACGTTAAATTTAGTAGTGAATGATTCGGGCTGATGTTCGTTGGACGCTGTGAAATTCTTTGATTTAGTACATAATTTGTATGTGTTTTTGTCGAGTTCTACAATCCGATGGGATATTTAGAAGCAAAATGTACCCAATTTGACCCTGAAACCACTTTCTGAAACTAGATGAGAAAGCAGAATAGATGCCGTTAAGCCATTGAAAAATAACATAGGTAAAATACATGAAGCATTTATCAGAACTTCAGAAGCTGGAAATCCTGAGGTAAAACTTCATGCTGAGCCATTAGAGAATAAGATTTTAGATTAAAAGGTCATTTGTAACGTGCTCATATGGTACGATATTTTAGAGAAAATTAATATAGCTAGCAAATATTTGCAAGGTCAACGAGTAAATTTGTCAGCCAGCGGTTCAATATTAGATCAGACGTGCAAGTTCTTAGTGGAAATGCGAACATATCAGGTATTTAGTCAGTACCTTCTTAAAGCTAAATTAATTGCTTTGGAATTAGATATATCACCAAATTTTCCCCAGTCTTCTTCTCTGCGCTCTCGCCGCCATAAATCTTTTTATTTAAAAGAATCTGTTGAAGTTTTATTAGATCCTGAAGTGCAATATAAAGTTGACTTTTACTTTAAAATATTAGACCAAGCTATAAGCTCTACTAGTGAAAGATTTGAGTAGCTCCGAAATCATAATAGTATTTTTTGTTTCTTGTATGATATCCATGAAGCGGCTTTATTAGATAATTTGAATATCCTATGTAAGAACCTAGAAAATGCTTTAACATTTATTGACTCAAAAGATTTAAATGGCGAAGAGTTGTACCAAGAATTACTGATGTTGTCTACGTTCGTTGAACCTGATAGTTCACCCATGGATGTATTGAATTACATTTATCAAGCACATTTAGATCAAGCATTTCCAAATTCAGTCATTGCCTTGAAAGTGCTTAATACGTTACCAATTACAGTCGCGTCAGGCGAACGTAGCTTTTCGAAACTAAAATTACTTAAAAATAATTTGAGGGCTACAATGACTCAAGATCGACAGGTAGGTGTAACTATTTTGTCAATAGAAAACGAGTTGGTGTAAACATTAGAATATGACCATTTGATTGCAGAGTTTGCGAAGAAAAAGGCCAGAAAAGTGTAATTTGTGTAGTTCTTAATTTCTTTTTTAACTATTTTTAATTTAAAGATTTTTATATGAACATTCTGTGATTTTGCAAATTTAATCTGGGGAATAGGCCTCCCGGGGTTACGTGGAAATGACTATTATTTGGCTTGGGGGCGTAGAATTGCACTTTTGCACAGGGCGCCAAAAAAGCTTGAGCCGGTCCTGCGTTTTTTAATACAAATCTTTATTATCGCTTTCAAAATAGGCTACTTTTGAGCCAATACAAGCATGTCAACGCTTAATCCAAGTTTCCATACACTTGTTATAAGCCTCGACTGGGATTGCCTTCAGCTAATTACTTTTAATGGCTTCAATGGACTCATGGCGCGCTCCCCGGAGCGGATTTTTCAGTTTCGAAAACAGAAAAAAATCACAGGGAGCCAAATCTGGCGAATACGGTGGTTGAGTGATGACTCTTGTTTCAAGGTTGGCCAAAAAGTCAGTCACATCCGTGCTAGAATGTGATGGCGCATTATCGTGGTGTAAGTTCCATGAATTTTCTGCCCACAAATCCGCTCGTTTACGACGAATTGCTCAACGTAGACGCGTCAAAACGGCCAAGTAGTATTCCTTATTGACCGTTTGACCCTGTGGAACGAATGTATGGTGAACCACACCACGGTAATCAAAGAAAACGATGAGCAAGACCTTCATTTTTGACCGACTTTGGCGTGGTTTTTTCGGTTTCGGCTCATTTTTGAAGCGCCATTCGCTAGATTGTTGGACAGTTTCGACGTCATATTCGTAACCCACGTCTCGTCACCAGTTATGATGCGTTTGATGAATCTAGGGTCCTCAGCTTCGTTGCCAAGCATCTCTTTTGCAACCTCTACTCGACGTTATTTTTGCAAAAGATTCAGGTCATTTGGTACGAGTCTAGGATTAACACGTTTCATACCCAAAACATTAACCAAATTGTGTTGAGTCGATCCGTAACAGATATTGAGATCCTCTGCTATCTCTCTGATGCCAACTCGATGATTTTCAAGCACTGTTTCTTTAACTATTTCATCATTAACAGAGGTGAATGGGCGACTCGCATGAGCCAAGTTCTCGATGACTTCACGACCTTCACTGAATGCTTTGTGCCACTCAAATACCTGTGTTCGTGATAACTTACTTAACCCTTATCTAACATGGCTATGAACTCGCCTCCATTTGGTACTATATGTGTTACGTTCGCCACACAACGTGGTCGACCCACAACCCATAAGGGCAAAATGGGGGTCTGCCCTGCTCTTGAAGACCCCAAACCACCGTGTGGGCAAACGCCATTTTTAAAGAAAATAAATAATGTTACGTTCACCACTTCACGCAATCAAGCCAATTAATGAATTATAGCGTAAGTATTGAATTATATTGCTATTATTGAATTATATAATTATTAACGAATTATATTGTAGGAAGTAGAGGTTTGCATTATATGGTAAGGAGTAGAAGTTGAATTATATAAATGTAGGTGTAGGATGTAGAGATATTCGATTAGATAACTAAGTAGGTAGTAAGTTTGTTATGGAGAGTGTTCCGGACACCGTTACAGACCCTGCAGATAAGTTGCCTGCAATGATGGCAACAAACACCGATCATCCAATCGCGCAGCGGATCCAAGTCCAGGCCTCGCCCGGTCTACGATGCGCCCAATGGAGTCCCCTATGCGCCAATGATACCCACAACTATTGGCACTCGCAATTCACCATGGCTGGCGGCTGCCGCGAGTGTTTCGCTGGACTGGCGGCAATCACAGCATTTTCCCTCGCATCGAGACACAACGACTGACGCTGACCAAACCAGTTCCCAAAGCTTTGAAAGCTGTGATGAGGTCAGCTACCCAGCTGAGTGGGCAATGGCCATCGGACGCGGTAAAAACTGCACCGGGAGATCCCCTATATATAGGACCGAAGGTACAGCTGACGGGGACTTTTTGCTTGTTGAAGCGGACCGAGTCTGGTGACGAGGTGCGGACGTGGACAGTGGGAGCGTCGAGTGGAGGTCGTTGGATTATTCGTCGAGGTTGCACTTTTTGCTTGTTGGGGTGCTGTGGAGGTCGTTGGATGATACATCAAGGTTTGATTTCCTACTTTTGGGGGTGCGGATCGAGCCAGGTGACGAAGCGCGGACGGACACAGTTGGAGCGTCGTTGGAGCGTCGTTTCCTGATTCAAGAAAGTCTTCGAGCAGTTGAAATGGGACTAAGGACAGACACAAATTGTAAGTAGCGTTAAGTATAGTTAGGGCGAGTCAGGTTGTTTAAATAATAGAGTGCATTGAAATTAAATCAGAGTTAATGTGAAGTAAATTTGGCTTGACTGGGCGAAGTGGCAGAGTGAACCATCGCGACGGTTTCTCGCTTTCGAACCTTTTGTTTTCGTGCGGAAAATCTTTATCCTTGTTGGTGGTTCGGGTCGTCACGGACCTTATTCCCGTTTCAGGGTTCGCGGACAGGGCAGTCCCGGCGCAGAAACGGATGGCGCCCTTTTCTTAAAATACTCATTCCCACACCCCTCTTCGCGGGTGAAGCCGGGTGGGATTGCCCAAACCGTGGCCAGGGTCAGCTACGGTGTAGTGGAGAGCGTTACGAAAAATGAAGTCGTAACACATGTGTAACATGTAACCAACCGGAGACTACTCGTTCGCGATTCATCCATTGCGATGGATACTGTGGAAAGTCTTTTCATGCTAAATGCATCAGTGTTCAGTCGGTGCTTGTTGAAATTATTGGCAAGCATCCAAACAATGTATTCTATCGTTGTGATGCCTGTAAAAATACAACGTTAGCTGAAATTATAAAAATATTAAACCAGCACTCTGCCTCTCTTGCTGACTGTTCACCACCATATTGTGGTGCTAAACCCATAACACTTGATTCGGATCATCGTGCATCTGTTCCTGTTTCATCATGTTCTTCAGCGGCGACTAATACGGTGGAGTTATCAGTATCTAAATTGACCACCGCATCTACATCTCAATCACATGCTGCACCTCAACCTCCAAGGATTGATTTTACATTTATGGCCTCAGAAACTTCGTCTCGGCGTCCATCGCCTCTTGCGACTATAGAGCCTTCGTTGAGTGCTCCCATCTTGTATGATTCGGCTGCTGCAACTCTCGTGTCATCAAATCTGCAGCCGACGTAAAACACTGTTTCTTCATCTGTGTCACCGAACTTGCAGGCATCAACATCTACAACTACTTCATCTAATCCTGCATTACTTGTGGGGGCACCTCTTCTACAAATCTTTGTCACTCGGCTGGCGTATATTACTGCTATCGGTAATATCCAAGACTACGGGATTGCCAAACATGGTTTTGTTCCTGCATTTATAAGTTGTAGGAAACTTACTCGTGATAATATCCGGAATAAGATAATTGCCTCCTTTAAAATAACTGTGCCTCCTGAACTTAAGATCATTCTTAAAGATGACTTTTGGCCATCTAGAACGCTGGTCAAAGCTTTTGCAAACCTTGGTTCAAGGGATTTTCGTCAGCCTCGTACTCGTCGTGCTCTAAACTAGCAAAGTCATATAATTTGCCCAATACTTATTCTTCATTATCTTCTGCTGTATCGCCCAATATTATCAATCTACTATCAAAATGTACGGGGCTTAAGTAACAAACTGCATGCATTTAATCTTTCCGCGTTGACTTCCCTTGTTGCAACCCACAGTGATGGCACTGCGGTCGCGGATAATTTGTTTGGCCTAGTCTCCCACACCCCAGGATGGCGCAACTGAGCCGGCTAGCTTCAGCGCGTGGGTGTGGGTTGTTTTAGGGGAGGAAGAACTAGGCCCGTGCCGAACCATGCTCTGAGAGAAAAAAAGAAAAAAACGAAAAAGAAGGAATGGGATTGGGATGAGGGAGAGTTCACTGAGCCTGAAAAAAAAAATCACTCGCTTTTTACTCCATCAGTGAAACGCCAAAATTTATGAAAGACCAAAAAAAATATATATTTACGAATAAAAAGTAAGAAAAATAATAATACAACTAATACTAGATTAAGATGTATAAACAAAATTCAAAATAAAAGGAAGAAAAAGAAAAAAAACTTAAATAGGTATATGTAAAAATAAAAAATAAATGGAAAGAAACAAAAAAAAAATTAAAATAAAATCAAATAATAATGCTTCAAATGCTTAAACAAAATCAATAGAATAATTAAACTCACGTTTAAGCTGCCGATGAGGAGCGCTCTCCATCTGCGTGGTCTGCTCAAGCCTGAAACCAATGCTGCCGTTGATTCGGCATTAAATTGAAAATTAATTAATTTTTTTTTCTCTGTTTCCCTTGTACAATACTTCAATTATAGACAATACTCCTTAGAAAATCTATTGTTAATTCACTTTTGTTTTTTTTCTTCTTCCTACTTTAGGAATTCCGGCTCTGTTCCATATTATCAACTATGTACTATTTCCCTTTGGCCCTTCGATTATTAGTTAAACTTGTCTTTGTTTTTTTTTGTTCTACTGTGTTCACTATGCATTTGTTTCCGTTGTTAAATTCAATTGTTATTTTGTAATACACTTTTTTTCGCTTTGATTTGTCAGCAGCACAACGTTGTTGGTATTTAGCAATTTGCATGACTTCACCATAAAAAAAAACAATTCAGTCTTCTCAGAGTTCACCTTTTCTTTTCACTAATATTTTCAGAGTTTTTTTTCTTCTCTTTTTCACGATAACTTGTCTCCTTTCCTAGTTTTTAATTTTCAATTTCCGATTTTCAATGTCTTACAATCAGTCACTTTGTGTTTTATCATGGCTACGGGAAAAGTTTTTATCAAATCTTTCACCGATGTGCGACCTTTTGTCGCCAAAACTTGACTGCCTCCCCGCATTCATTTTTTGTTTTTCAGCTGTCCGACAACGGCGGGTCACATCTGTCGTTGACCCCCTATTCCGTTGCTGGTAGCTGTTTCCTTGTCGGAAAGGTCAGCGGCCGTGCCACGACCTAAACTGACCCTTGCACTGAGAAAACGAAGGTAAGAAAAAAAAATATATAGAACGCAGTTCCACCTAGATTTGAACCCAGGCCTCTCACGCGACCGTTTAAAGTGCTATTACTCAGCCACGGAACTCTGTTGCTGTTCAGCGAGTCTAGGCACCAAAAGCTCTGTAGGCTGGTTGCAACAAACGTGGGGACGACCTGACCCAGGAGGTGGGTCTCATCACGCCGGGCAAATAGCTTTAGCAGCGAATATCCTGGGCATGGAATACACCAATTCGGTTTCCACCCTCATCCGCCAGTTCATATGACACCTGCCCAATTTTCCGATGGACTACTGCGCTATAAAACACAGGCGCTAGCTTGGCTGCAAAGCGGTTTGCCGCACTGCTAAGTACGTGATTACGTACAAAGACTCTTTGCCCGGGAGTAAACTGTGGTGTACGCGTTCTCAGGTTATAACGTTGCGCTCCCTTGCTGTACGCCTCGCTTAGTTTCGCTTTGACTCGGTCGTATGCGATACGCTGCCTGTCGCAGGGTCGGAGCGTTACCTCGCCATCTTCGAAAGCCTTTAATTTACGCAGCAGAGCATACTCTGATCCGTGCCTTACTGGTTGATAACCGAACATCAGGAAGTACGGCGAGTATCCTGTTGAATCGTGTATCACATGTCGGAACGCGGCGCAGGACTCCGCAAGATGCTCATCCCACTCGCGATGATCTTCGCCAACATATGAGCGTATAGCGGCTAGCGTGGATTGGTTGGTGCGTTCTGCGGCATTTGACTGGGGGCTATATAAGGGCGTGAAGCAATGTTCGACCCCAAAGTTGTTTAGCAGCTGGGTGAAAATTTTGGAGGTGAACTGAACGCCGTTGTCCGTGTGCAGGATTTCCGGTACCCCATAGGTTAGAAATATTTCACTTGTTAAAAATTTGACCACGTTTTCTGCGGTGGCTTTCACCATGGGCTTGAGCCAAATGAATTTGGTGTAGTGGTCCAGCACAACAAGTAGACATTACCACTCTTAGAACGTGGATAGGGCCCCATAAAATCAATGAAAATTCGCTGCATTGGTCGTTCGGAACATCGCAGTAAACCCATTGGAGGTCTCATCGTGCGGTTAGATGGCTTGCATTGTTTGCACGTAAGGCAAGAAGCAATGTGGTTACGAACATCATTAGCGATACTAGGCCAGTAATAATTCCTACGTAATAGCTCCAGTGTCTTTCTTATTCCTCGGTGCGAAGCTATAGGTTTATCATGGGCCTGGGAAATAAGTTCCCTGTGATAGCTTTTAGGAACCCATAATTTGCGTTGCGGTATGTCCAAAAACAAAGAACTGTTAGAAGTGGTCTGGATGTAGACTCGCCCTTCCTCCGTGAACAGATTTTGGTAACGCTCTGGGCTTGCCTTAATCTGTGTGATCAAGTCCAGGTACTCCGGATCTAAAAAGGCGGTATCTGGGATAACTTCAGCTACATCCGTGACGAGTTCACTCAAGGTATACGATCTGGATAGTGCATCAGGTACCACATTTTGCGTACCTTTTCGATGCTCGATGTTGAAGTTGAACCCCTGCAGCTTCAAGCTCCAACGGGTCAATCGGCCAGATAAGTCTTTTTGTGACATAAGCCACTTAAGACTGGCATGATCCGTGATGATGGTGAATGGCAACCCCTCAACGTAGGCTCTAAAACGCTTGACACTCTGCACGGCAGCCAAACATTCAAGTTCAGTTATACTGTAGTTTCGTTGGGCAGAGTTCAGCTTGGTGGACATATACGCGATCGGGTGCTCGTCACCATCGTCATCTTTTTGGAAGAGGACACTTCCGATGCCCGTAATGCTGGCATCACACTGGATGTAAAAATGTCGCGTGAAATCTGGGTTGGTCAGGACTGGAGCGGACACGAGTAGTTCCTTCGTCTGGATAAAGGCCAGGTTAGCAGATTCGGACCACACGAATGGTTTTTTGATTTTAAGAAGGTCCGTTAGTGGTGCTGTAACTGCTGCGAAGTTCGGAATAAACCGTCTGTACCAGCCTGCCATACCCATGAACCTCCGGATATCTTTGGCCGTTCGCGGTACGGGATAGGCCAGGATGCCAGATACTTTCTCGGGGTCAGTACTGAGTACCCCATCACTAACTACATAGCCTAAGTATTTGATCTCCTTTTGAATGAACTTGCTCTTCTCAACGTTTATCGTGAGGTTTGCTTTTTGGAGTAAGTGGGCAACTGTGGACAACAGCTTAAGGTGCTCGTCCAAGGTTGAGCTTGTTACCAGCAAGTCATCCAAGTATACAAAAACCTGATCATGCAGTTCGTGCGGTATCACTTTGTGCATCAACCGGCACATTGTCTGCGGTGCATTACACAAGCCGAACGGCATGACTGTGAAATAGTACAGGGGTCTCCCAGGGATGGTAAAGGCGGTTTTTTCCTTAGCGCTCGCGTCAAGCGGAATCTGCCAGAAAGCATCCTTCAAATCCAGACTGGTGATGTATCTGGTGTCTTGCAGCCTGGCCAGCAGGCCCTCAATGAGAGGAAGCGGGTATGCGTCTTTGAGAGTCACTGCATTCAGGCGTCTGGCATCTAAGCATAGGCGCACTTTTCCAGGTTTTCTTACCAGCGTGACGGGGGAACTCCAAGCGCTGTGGCTTTTTTCAATTACCCCCAGAGACAACATTCGATCGAGTTTGTCATACATCAGTTTCTGCACCACTGGGGAAACCGCATAGTGTCTTTGTTTGATAGGCACTGCTGTGCCGGTATCAATAGAGTGTGACAATAAATCAGTTTTTCCCAAACCCAACTTATTAAATGATGGAAACTGCTGTTTGACGAAATCGAGACGCTTCTGCTCTTCCGGGGACAAGTAATGGAAGCCACTGGATGTCGGTGTCGTAAGAGTATCAACGACAGCTAAGGGTACAGGGGTAATTTTAAAGGCATTCCAAAAATCCATGCCAAGATAAATGGGATTGGCTAGCGTGGGCACTACCAAAAATACGAAAGGGAGTATGCGGTTATTGCACTGCACTGGAACATTGACGAATCCCAGGATAGAGGCACTTTGACCCGCGGCAGCTCGAACCTTGCCATTCATGGTGTGCAGGTAGAGATCTAAATCCCTGATGAGTTCAATGGACCCTTTTCCTAGTATGCTGACAGTGGCCCCACTGTCCAACAGACCGATAAGTTTCCGCCCTTTGATTGTGATTTGAGCAAAAGGGCGGTTGTCTGCGTGCTGCGCTACGATAGTTTCCCGGCAGGCACTTCGTAGGTGTTTACGATCTTCAAAATATTTCCAAGCCCGAAAAAAACGTGGTGCTCGAGGAGTTTGAGGTTGTTTAGGAGAACTGTTTACTGATAATACAGTCTGGGTGACAGCGTTAACAGTCTCCACAGTCTGGAATCCAACGTCACACATAAAAGGGGTGCCTATTAGACCCTCCGCCTTAGCTCGGGATCCGTATTGGCAGCAGCTTCGGTCGTCTTCGCTGTTGGTCTCCGGCTCTGGGGAGCACTTGAGGTTCCGGCTTTCCTCATTCCCCATTGCCCGTTTCCCGATCGACAATTCGGACAAGTTGGTTTCACGGTATTGGGTCTTCCACAACCGTAGCAAAATTGCCGCTGGTGTGATTGCGGACATTCCATGAAAGAATGACCCAAATCCTGGCAATTCCAACACACACGGTACTCGTTCGCGTCACCGTGGCGTCGATCCGCCTGCGGGTGGAATTCGTGGTGTGGACGCTGTGCTTGATAACCAGACTGGTCAGGCGGCATCGGAAGTCTAGTCCGAGCTGGTGTGGGATCGAAATGGCAGCCTGTCATCGCCTCGACTGTATCTTCTCGCATCCAGTCTTCTTCTGCATATACTTCATTTAATGCTAGTGATCGTCTGTGAGAGGGTCGATTTTGATGGAAAGCGCTGTTCTGGCCTGTGTTTTTCCCGTCGGGCCACCATGTCGCCTCAACAGCAACGCATCGTCGAATTAGTTCTCGAACCGATCGGAACTCCAGTCCGGCCAAATGATGACTCAACCTAGGATCCATGTTCCTTAATAGAACATATTGAATGTCGGCATCCGGTAGAGGATTTTTTAGTTGCACCATTAGCTCTTCGACGGCATCGTAAAAATCTCGGAAAGCTTCCTTCGGCCGCTGGGTCCTAGCATCTATAGCTCTTCGTATGTCCACGTCCGACCGTCTGGCCTCAAATCGCTCGCGTAAACCTGCAGACAGGTGACTCCAGAGTGGTATAGGAGTTATTTCCAGATATCGCCAGTACCATTCTTCAGCTGGCCCTTGTAGGAGGATATAAAGATCCATTGCCAAATTTTCTCGGGACACACCATAAATATTGGCCAAATGTGTAGCCCGAAAAATAAATCGGTCAACACCCATTCCCTGAGAAGTTCCATCGAACTTCAGGTTCCACTTTGTCATCGGAAGATGAACTGCAGATCGGCTGGGATGCACCATGGTGCTGGATAAGTCTGGATTGGGTCGGTGAGGTGTGGACTCTCGACCTTCTCGCGCTAGTACTGGGGTCGTGGTGGCACTTGAAGTTTGGTTGCCAGATGGAGCAAACATCACTTCCGCGTCCCGTGTCTCCCTATGGGGCTGTTGTGCAGCTGTATCTACGGGTGAAAGCGTGAGGCGGTCCAAACCACGTGTGAGACGAACTATTCCCGAGTCGTCCGGACGACGCACTGTGTTCGGCATTGGAAAGGTTCTAAACTAATAATTAAATCAAGAAATGCAAAACCCTCAATAAAATATTTACCTTTCGAAATTAAGAAAATAGATAAATTTAAACTGAAACGAAACCAAACTCAAAAAAAATCGTGTTTTAAAATGCGTTGGATAGATTAAGTTTTTTTTTTCAGACTCAGTGCCCCTAACCCTGTAGAAAGGAGAAGAAGGAAGAAGAAAGGATGGAAAGGTTGAAACTTGAATTGCATAATATTGGAAAATAACGAAAAAAAACAAGAAGTTGCATGTGTATTACAGTGCGAGGAAGCTTCCCTACGTATCTCCCTCTAATGTCTTCATGTAGGCCGACTACGGTCTTATTCTACATTTTATAGGATGGAATAAGCCGGACAAGAGTCGCAGGACGACTCCCTCACACAATGAATAGTCCCCAGGTGTATCGAGAGCGTCGTCTAACTCAATCCAAATCAGGAGATGTAGACGCGACACAAAACTCGATGGATCCCACCTGTTAACCACTCCAACATACCCGCTAAAGTCACATTAGCATGACTATCACTACTATATGCGACACTTGTGGGCGCCACCGCGACCGCAGTATCCAATCATTAAATCATTAATTATTTGAAAAGAAAGAAAATTCAAG
Source organism: Oxycera nigricornis (assembly GCA_963942545.1). Classification (NCBI taxonomy): domain Eukaryota; kingdom Metazoa; phylum Arthropoda; class Insecta; order Diptera; family Stratiomyidae; genus Oxycera; species Oxycera nigricornis. The sequence continues at coordinate 71,320,557 of OZ012662.1, forward strand.
AACTATAAAAGTTAAGCGTTTGCACAATATTTAAACAAATTAAACGAGTAAAAAAAATTACAAGAAAAACATTACTGTTACAGGAAAAATTTAAAATAATACTAACACGAAAATAAAAATCTATTTAATGGAAATGCGAAAATTGCCATATAGATATGTTGAAATTACTCTACTCTACATTAGAACCAACGAAGTTAACTAGTCAAAACCTCATTACCACAATAGTTTGGGCGCCATATGTTGCAACCCACAGTGATGGCACTGCGGTCGCGGACAATTTGTTTGGCCTAGTCTCCCACACCCCAGGATGGCGCAACTGAACCGGCTAGCTTCAGCGCGTGGGTGTGGGTTGTTTTAGGGGAGGAAGAACTAGGCCCGTGCCGAAACATGCTCTGAGAGAAAAAAAGAAAAAAACGAAAAAGAAGGAATGGGATTGGGATGAGGGAGAGTTCACTGAGCCTGAAAAAAAAATCACTCGCTTTTTACTCCATCAGTGAAACGCCAAAATTTATGAAAGACCAAAAAAAATATATATTTACGAATAAAAAGCAAGAAAAATAATAATACAACTAATACTAGATTAAGATGTATAAACAAAATTCAAAATAAAAGGAAGAAAAAGAAAAAAACTTAAATAGGTATATGTAAAAATAAAAAAAAATGGAAAGAAACAAAAAAAAATTAAAATAAAATCAAATAATAATGCTTCAAATGCTTAAACAAAAGCAATAGAATAATTAAACTCACGTTTAAGCTGCCGATGAGGAGCGCTCTCCATCTGCGTGGTCTGCTCAAGCCTGAAACCAATGGTGCCGTTGATTCGGCATTAAATTGAAAATTAATTAATTTTTTTTTCTCTGTTTCCCTTGTACAATACTTCAATTATAGACAATACTCCTTAGAAAATCTATTGTTAATTCACTTTTGTTTTTTTTCTTCTTCCTACTTTAGGAATTCCGGCTCTGTTCCATATTATCAACTATGTACTATTTCCCTTTGGCCCTTCGATTATTAGTTAAACTTGTCTTTGTTTTTTTTTGTTCTACTGTGTTCACTATGCATTTGTTTCCGTTGTTAAATTCAATTGTTATTTTGTAATACACTTTTTTTTCGCTTTGATTTGTCAGCAGCACAACGTTGTTGGTATTTAGCAATTTGCATGACTTCGCCATAAAAAAAACAATTCAGTCTTCTCAGAGTTCACCTTTTCTTTTCACTAATATTTTCAGAGTTTTTTTTTCTCTTTTTCACGATAACTTGTCTCCTTTCCTAATTTTTAATTTTCAATTTCCGATTTTCAATGTCTTACAATCAGTCACTTTGTGTTTTATCACGGCTACGGGAAAAGTTTTTATCGAATCTTTCACCGATGTGCGACCTTTTGTCGCCAAAACTTGACTGCCTCCCCGAGATATATGCCCTCATAATGAATTGCAGCACTTGCAATATAAACCAGTACCATTAGCACCTAATTACGAGGAAGCTAATGAGCACTCAAACCTTGACAAATTCTTTCGCTAATTGCTTTTACCAATAAGTGAAATTAGAGAAAACAAGAATGTAGTGATAAGTCATTAAGACGATTAGTGTATAAGCAAAACAAACTATTCAATAAATGTTCAGTTGCAAACATACAATCGAAAGAAGAAAAGATATTGTTTTTATTTTCCCGAGTCTTTAAGAGTCGCATCCGACTAGGAACAAATTTGGCGCAGTCGGTAGTCTTCAGCACCAGGAGAAAAACCTTCTGCAAAAGAGAAAGGACTACTGGAAGAATTTCAATTCTTTAAAGCTGGAGGAACAAACTGACAGAGCATCCTCAACAAAGGAAGATAGCACTGCAGTTATAAAGCTAGCGGATCGCCTGGGAAAACTAAGACTGAGCAGTATGGCAACTAACCACATAAAGGAACTGATGCAGTTCACGCAAGGAATTCCGGTCTTCAGAGGAGACAACAGTTATGATCTCCAGCCGTTCCTGCAGTCAGTCGACTGGGTTCTAGACCAAATAAAGGACCACGAACCATCGAGGGACATATTTGCACACATAGTGTTCCAGAAGATACAAGGAAGAGCTCTTCAAGCAATACGAGGACTAACCAAGAACAGTTGGGCGAATATAAAATCGAGGCTACTACAAAAATTTGGCATTCGGGAAACATACAACCAGCTGTATTCCAAGGTAAACGAAACAACCTCTTCTAACATTATAAATAATTTTTATACACTTGAAAAAATATTAGATAAACTTAAACTTAAGTACGCCCTCGACATCGAAAAAAATCCTTTATATTCGGTAGAACAAAGTGAAATGTTTGTGTTGAACAGGTTTCTTGATTTATTACCAGAACACCTTACAGCGTTGTGTTTAACAAAAAATTTTCGAACTCTCCGAGAAACATATATTTTCTTGGAACCTATCATAAAAAAAGTGAATAATGTTCATAGTGGCACAGTGCAAAATCATTATAAAAACCCTCATAATAATCGGTATAAAAATTTTGGTGCAAATTTCGTTCATAGCTCTTACGATCATGTACCAAAAACAAACTCGGGAAATTATAACGCTAGGTTTGAAAATTACGGCGGTAATAATCGTAGAAATTTCTATAATAATCAAAGAAATTTTAGTGACAATCAACAAGAAAATCGTGTTAATAGTCCCGATACTAGGCACAATTTTTCACGGAATCCTCAGAGGTATAATTCAAATATACCTCAGTCAGCAGTTACCATGAGAACTGTTCGATCTCAATATCCTATGGATATTGATAATAATTTACATATTGAATCCGCACCGTTGCGAAGTAATAATTATGCAGAAAATTTTCGTGCACTAGCCTCGGAAAATCAGACACATTACCAATAGTTGAGATCACATTATTTAAAACTAAAATACGTTGTCTCCTGGATACAGGATGCACAACGTCAATTCTAAATAAAAATCTTTTTCCTGAGCACAAACGGATTCGCTTGGAAGTTCCTATCAAAATCGATAGTATACATAATTCGGAACTCATTTCGGAAGGAATCATCTCAGAATTTCCTTCCGAATTTAACCATAGTGCTACTATCGAATGGAAGTTACTTCACATACAGAATCCAAAATTTGATGCTATTATAGGACAAAACATTCTTATCCCAACAAACTCGATTATTAATCTTGGCGAAAAATATATTGAAATGTTCAATACCAGACTATATTTTACAAATTACAAACTTCCAATACAAGAGGTATATCAAATAGAAGATACCAAATTTACTAGTATTGCCGAAATAATAAAAACAATTCCCATAAAACACTTGAATCCGAAAGAAAAAAGTGAAACATTTAATATATTAAAAAATAACAAAGACTTATTTTACAAGGAAGGTGATAATTTAACTTCGGTCAGAGAAATAACCCACAAAATAATACTTACAAAACACCAACCAATCTTCAGCAAAATATATAGATTCCCTAAAGCTCACGAAGATGAAGTGACTAAACAAATAGAAGACATGCTAAGGCAAAATATAATAAAACCTTCTCAAAGTCCCTACAACTCTCCACTCTGGGTAGTGCCCAAAAAATCAGATAACTCGGGCAAAACAAAATGGAGAATTGTCATAGATTACAGGAAATTAAACGAAATAACCGTGGATGACAAATTTCCTATTCCAAACATTGATTCACTCTTTGACAAACTAGGCAAAGCCCAATATTTCACTACGTTGGACCTTGCAAAGGGCTTCCACCAAATACTGGTAGACCCAGCAGATCAACAAAAAACTGCTTTCAGTACAAGTAACGGACATTACGAATTTGTTCGAATGCCGTTTGGTTTGAAAAATGCTCCTGCAACTTTTCAACGCCTCATAAACTAGGTTTTGCAAGAATACATAAATAAAATATGCGTTGTATACCTAGATGACATATTAATATTTTCAACTTCTTTGGAAGAACATATAGTGTCAATAAATAAAATATTTACGAAATTAAGAGAATTCAACCTCAAAATTCAACCTGACAAATGCAAGTTCTTCGCTAAGGAAACAGAATACCTTGGCCACATCTTAACTCCAGAGGGTATAAGACCAAATCCAGACAAAATCAAAATTATTCAAGATTTACAAATCCCTAAAACGCAGAAACAAATTAAATCATTTCTAGGTATCACTGGATACTACAGAAAATTTATAAGAGATTATTCAAAAATTGCAGTACCACTTACAGAATGCTTGAAGAAGAACGTAAAAATTGACCTTAATAAATCAGAGTATATAAATGCTTTCGAAAAATTGAAATCTTTGATAACTAACCATCCAACTTTAACATATCCCGATTTCAGTAAATCATTTATACTCACTACAGACGCCTCCAATTTCGCCATTGGAGCAGTACTGTCTCAAAACGGTCACCCAATTTCTTTCGCCTCAAGAACTCTCAATGAACATGAGAAAAACTATAGCACAATAGAAAAAGAACTATTGGCGATAGTGTGGGCAACCAAATACTTCAGACCATATTTGTTTGGCACTAAATTTACAATTCAAACCGATCATAGGCCACTGGCTTGGCTACATTCATTAAAAGAACCCAACTGCAAATTGCAGCGTTGGAAAATCAAATTAAATGAATTTGATTTTGATGTACAATACATCAAAGGAAAAGAAAACGCAGTAGCAGATTTTCTTTCTAGAATCAAAAATGACGAAATCAATATCCTAGATAACGAAAGTAACGACCTAGCTACTATCCATACGCAAGAAGAAGATCAAAATGATCACTTCCCTATTAAACCAATAATAATCAACTCATTTAGAATACAAATACATTACTCGCAACATAGCTCCAAACAAATTATTAAGTCCTTACCTCACAATAGAATAGCGATTAATATTTCAGAGACTAACTTAAACAGTCAACATATAATCGACACTTTAAGACAACATATCACTAAGGGAAAAATCGGAATCTACACTGATTTAGACTTTCCTGCATATAATAAACTCCAAAAGTTACTTATTCAATTATTCTCATCTAATAAAACAATTTCGTTCTCCAAATGTCAACATATTGCAAATGAGCCGTCTTCCGAAGAGGAAGTTTATAAAATAATAAAACAAGAACACTTGCGTAATAACCATAGGGGTATCAATGAAAACTTCGAAAATCTAAAAACTAAAGTATACTACCCTAAACTGAAGGAATTGATTCAACGTTACATTAACAATTGCGATATTTGCAACATTGCTAAATACGATCGTAATCCAATTAAATACCCTCAGAAACTAACAGAGACTCCTTCCAGAAATAACGAAATAGTTACAGGGGATATATTCACATGCGACCGTAGACAGACTTTCAAAACATTTATATTGCCACCACATACCCGATAAAAATGGTATAACATTACTTAGAGAAATAGAATCCAGAGTATCAATACTTGGAAAACCCAAAAAACTTATTCTAGATAACGAGTTCAACACCATTGTTATAGAAGATTTTTGTAGAAAAAATAATATTGAATTACATTTCATACATGCAAAAACTCACAACGGTTGTGCAGACATAAATATTGTTCATTCAACACTCCTGCAACACATTCAACTACTAAACGCTCTAAATAATAAAATAACTATTATAGAAAAAGTAACCAAAGCCACTAACTTTTACAATAATACGCATCATTCAACTATTAAATGCACCCCTAACGAAGCATTATTTGGATTGAAAAACCCTTTAGAAATAAAAAAAATATTGATAACGAAAAGCAATACCGGATCAACAAAGTTAACAATAAAATTAAGAAACCTCTCACAGTAAAAGCTCATTCAAACGTATTCATTAAAAATCCTCAACGAGAGAGAAATAAAAGTGCACCTGCATATAAAGCAATAAACATTACAAAAGTAGATGATAGCCTAATACAACCTCAAACTAAACTAAAAATTCACCCAAGTAGAATTAAAAGACAATTTAAATTTCTTACAGAAAAAACAAACGAAAATAACAACAGTAATTTGCCTTATGATCCTAGTGCAAGTAATAGCGGCAAAACAAATAACAATTGAAAAAATTGAATCACAATCCGGGTTTACTCTTATAGAAACAAAAAAAATACATTTAATTGAAAGCTACGATGTGTTCCTACATATAATTAATATAACCGAAATCGAAAATACTATAACACTTGTGAAGAAGCTAAACCATTCATTACCAATGCCAGAAGCCATGCATAACCATGAAAGACTAAAGGCACTACAAACTGCCATCGAAGCAATTAAACCGCGACATCAAAGACAAAAAAGAGGTCTATTAAATCCCATAGGCACAATCCATAAAATTTTGTTTGGTACTATGGATAACGATGACAGACATGAAATTTTCAAAAATTTTAACACTCTAGAAATAAATAATAACAAAATCACAGCCACAATGAACAAACAAATTCACATTAATAATGAACTTCAAGAAAATATGAAACTTTTGCAACATTCAATTAAAATTAACTCTAATAATACAAATCAAGCTATTTCTAAATTAAATAAAGATCAAGCAAAGATATTCAACCAAATTAATAATCTACAAATCACAAATGTTATAACACAATTAGAATCTGAAATTCCTAAAATTATAGACAATATAAACGCTGCAAGATTAGGTATAATGACACATAGTTTTCTCACAACGGAAGAAATATTAAAAGCAAGAATAGACTTAAGTAAACTTGAACAATTAAAAATTGCATTAGTCACATATTCCGATAATACTCTCATTTTTGTTATAAATATTCCAATCTTTGATGAAAAAGAAACACAAATTTATCATTTTTTACCTATTCCTAATAATAAAAATGTACAATTAAGTGAAGAACAACAAAAAATTATAATAGCAAATAATGAAATTTTTGTATCAGACACTCTCGAAAAAAAGAAACTCCGAAAAGCCAATATGTGTTTACAGCATATTATCATTAATAACACTTACACAAACTGTACAACAAGCGAAAACGTAATACCTCATGTAATTGAACTTGAAAAAGGCACCATTGTTTCAATTAAAACCGAAGACGAAATTGTACAAAACTGTAATAATTACAAGTACAAAATTTCTGGAAATTGCCTAATAAAATTTGAAGAATGTAGCATTAATATCCATAAAATTGAATATACAAATAATTGGAGCAAGTTTCAAAATAATATTATATTACCTATTTATGAAATACTGGAACCTTTAAATATTCATGTAAATTTAACCGAAATACATTTGAAACAAATTGATAATATTCAAGCCATTGAACAAGTCAAACTAGAAAGACATGTTGATCGTTCCATAATTTACTTGTCAATCACAATAATTACTCTAATAATTATGATTTTCGTAATTCACAAATTCAAAAATTCAAAAATTTCAATTAAATTGTTGCAACCAGGAGGTTCCAAGCTTAACGATGGGGGAGATATATGCCCTCATAATGAATTGCAGCACTTGCAATATAAACCAGTACCATTAGCACCTAATTACGAGGAAGCTAATGAGCACTCAAACCTTGACAAATTCTTTCGCTAATTGCTTTTACCAATAAGTGAAATTAGAGAAAACAAGAATGTAGTGATAAGTCATTAAGACGATTAGTATATAAGCAAAACAAACTATTCAATAAATGTTCAGTTGCAAACATACAATCGAAAGAAGAAAAGATATTGTTTTTATTTTCCCGAGTCTTTAAGAGTCGCATCCGACTAGGAACAAATTTCCCGCATTCATTTTTTGTTTTTCAGCTGTCCGACAACGGCGGGTCACATCTGTCGTTGACCCCCTATTCCGTTGCTGGTAGCTGTTTCCTTGTCGGAAAGGTCAGCGGTCGTGCCACGACCTAAACTGACCCTTGCACTGAGAAAACGAAGGAAAGAAGAAAAAAAATATAGAACGCAGTTCCACCTAGATTTGAACCCAGGCCTCTCACGCGACCGTTTAAAGTGATATTACTCAGCCACGGAACTCTGTTGCTGTTCAGCGAGTCTAGGCACCAAAAGGTCCGTAGGCTGGTTGCAACACCCTTCACGGTGTTATCTGTGTCTCCGAAACCTGGTTGAATTCGAGTATTAACTCAAATGAAATTCTTCAATCTTATAACATATTTAGGTGTGATCGTAATCTTCTCCTTACTGACAAACGTGATGGTGGTGGCTCTTTGATTGCTATCCGCAAACACTATTCTAGCTTCTTAATATCATCTTCCACTGATCAACTTTATGATTGCGTTAATGTTAGTGTTTCCCTTTCTGTGTCTCATTCTCTTATTGTGTCCTGTGTTCACATTCCTTGCGGTTCTCCTCTGTCCATATATGAAACTTTTTTTCTGATATTTCCACCTTGCTTAATATTCTTATCTGTTTCTTCTTTTATGTCTCTTTGCTCACTGGTTCAGGAAAATACCTTAAAAAATCATTTAGATAAGACCCTTGATCTCATTTTCACTAATTTATCTTCCTCTTCTATTTCCCATTCTCGTTCTCTTTTTCTTTTGTTCCAGTTGATCCTTATCATCCTCCTCTTTTGTTTGATTTATCTTTGCCTTTGTCATTCTCTTTGATTTATTCGAAGGCTTCCAAACTTAACTTTCGACGAGCAAATTACCCTTGTATCAATGAGCGAATCCAGAGAATTAACTGGGAGGCTCTGTTCTGTTCGCTTGACGTTGATTCTGCTGTTGCTGCATTTTATTCTACCTTAAACTCTATTATTTCTGAGTTTGTACCTGTCTGCTTCCCTAGACCTTCCTCTGCCCCTGTATGGTTTAATCGGCGCATTTTGAACACTCTTCGCGCCAAAAACCACTGCCGTTTAAGGTATAAACGTTATAAGCGGCCTGAGGATTTTGCATTGTTCCGCTCATTCCGCTCTTTAGCTAAATCTTTAATTAAAATAGCCAGAGCCAATTACCTTCTTTGTATAGAAGAATCGATTAATAGGGGTGAAAGCAAGCTTTTCTGGTCATATGCTCGGGCTTTTCGTTCGTCGTCCCCTGTTTCCTCCTCTTTAACCTATGATGATAAAACAGTGCATACGCCGTTAGAAAAATGTGAGTTTTTGTGAAGTTTTTCTCGTTTGTTTACTCGTCTCATCCTCATACTGCTCCTTTTTTCACAAATATCATGCATAATTCTCCTTTTTCCTCTGATCTTGTTATAGCTCCTGTTGTTGTCAAGTGCCTCATATCTAGACTGAAGTTGGAAGGTGGTGCTGGTCCTGATGGTCTACCGAACTATTTCCTTAAAAAGACAATTGATTCTATTTCCCTTCCCCTTTCCATTATTTTCAATAAAAGCCTCAATGATGGGTGTTTTCCAAATGCGTGGAAGGATACTCTCGGTTTTCCTATTTTTAAAAAAGATGATCCTTCTCTTGTATCTAATTATAGACCTATATCAATAGTTTCTGCCCCGTCTAAACTCTTAGAAAAAATCTTTTATAATTTCCTGTTCACGTTTTTCTATCACTTAATTAGTTCTGGTCAACATGGGTTTCATAAAGGTAGATCAACTGTAACTAACTTAGTTGAATTCACCAACTTTGTTGCCAGTGCAGCTAATGATAGATGTGATGTTCATGTTGTGTACACAGATTTTGCCAAGGCTTTTGACTCTGTTAGCTTCGATATCCTCCTTTCTAAAATGAGCTTACTTAATCTTCCTGATAATCTTATTCTGTGGCTCAGTACGTATCTCAAAAATCGTTCATGTTGTATTGTTCTTAATGATTCCCATTACCTTCCGTTTTCTCCACTGTCTGGAGTTTCACAAGGTTCTATTTTGGGGCCCTTGCTGTTTTCCTTCTTCATTAATGACCTTCCTTCTTTGTTTCGTTCACGTTGTCTCCTTTATGCTGATGATTGCAAAATATTCACCAGAGTGTCTTCCATAAATGATTGTCACATGCTGCAAAATGATCTCAATCAACTGTTTGCCTGGTGCTCTGCTAATGGCCTCATGCATAATGTGAGCAAATATGTTTATATGGTTTACTCCTTAAAGAATTCTCCTACCAACTTTGACTACATTCTTTCTAATGAGTCCCTTGAATGTGTAGATGTGTTTAAGGATTTGGGTGTTACCTTCGACATTTGTCTTCGCTTTCATCATCACTTTGCTGATATAATTAATCATGCCTCTCGACTTACTGGATTTGTCCTTCGTAGAGCTTCGACTTTTCTTGTCCTTCCCCATTTGTTAAATTATATCACTCTCTTGTCAGAAGTATTCTAGAATTTGCTTCAGTAGTTTAGTCACCGTACCAAACAGTACACTCTGCATCTATTGAAGCAGTACAAAGAAAATTCACCCGATTATTATTCTTTAAATCTGGTCTTTCCTACAGCTTTTATTCTGCTCGTCTTTGTTTCCTTAATCTTCTTACTCTTAATCAACGTAAAATCAAACTTGATCAGTGTTTTCTTTTTAAAATTTGCCCTGGTCTTTTAGATACATCTTTGATTGAAGCCATTAAATTGCGTCCGATAGCTTGGAGCTCAAGACTAAATATCGTCTTTGATCCTCCTGTTACTGATCTTTGTATTTATTTTCATTCGCCTGTTGTGCGATGAATGCGCGATTTTGATGCTATGCAGCTTGGTTCTCTGCCCCTTTCTTTTAGTCTCTTTAAGCGAAATTTACTTTTAAAATTTGCTAACTATGCAATCCCTGAATAATTTTTCTTTCTTCTTTTTTCTTTTTTCTTTCTTCCCTTTGTTATATTAAATTACTTTTCTCTTATCTCTTCTTTTGCTCTAATTTTGTTTATTTAACTTATTACAATAGATTTTTGGATTCATCTGTATATTGTGGTCTTGTTTAAATAAACAGATAAATAAATAAATAAAGAAGACTCCTCAAAACACTTCTGCAACATTGTCAATGATTCCGTAGCTCCATTAGAAACATAAAATTTTAAACAAGCTCGTTGTTCAATTTTTTCGTTCATGGTAAAAATCGCCAGACAAACTTTTTGCGTCAGTAACAAACAGCTGCCAAACACACACTAACTGACATATAGAGATGAAACTTCACATGAACATAGGAAAAGGTTGTACTAATCTAGGAATAAAACATTTTTATCGATTCGGTTTGCGCGCGCAGTTCAAATGGACCAGGCCGGGTCAAATTTGATCAGAGGGTATTTTCATTTGACTACATTATAATAGCAATACATGGAAATAAATCACATCGGAGCCTTGCAATAATAAAATTTCGCGATAAAACAACAAAATATTACGATTTACCTCATAATCACATCTTAAATACACTCCTTGAATATTTGAAAATTAAATCATTGGACAAATTACACAAACCTTTAAATATATCTTCTACCACAGAAAATGCCAAAACAAGTCCCCAACAAGAAAAAAGCTTTGATTGTGGAGTGGAGTACTTGCATAACTGCTAAATATCTATCAACAAATAAAAATTTCAATTTCACACAGAAATACCTATATTCCCAATTTAAGACAAAACATGGTAATCAAAATGATAGATAGAAAACTATTAGACTAATAACCATGCAATAATAAAATCAATGAATAAACAAAAACAAATAAATAATGCATTTCAAAATAACCTTAATAAAATAATACATCAAATTAATCAGACTAAAAACGTGTTTTCCGATAACATGAATAAGATTACTAATTTAATAAGTAAGGTAATAGCAAAAATGCAACAAAATCACAACCTAGAGCTAATAAAAGATGCGTAAGAAAAAATAATCGATAACGTAAACTCTGCTTAAACTGGAACAATGACTAGGTCTTAACTTACGACGAAATAGACTTTTACAACTTATCCTTTGACGAACTCGAAAAATATCAATAAATGTTTTAATTAAAAATGAAATAATTGTATTTGTGATCAATATCCTAAAACTCACCAAATCATTGTTATCATTTTATGTCAGACAAATACAAAATATATAGTCAGAAACTTTAGTCATAAAAACTATAAATGTTGTGTTATATAGTATAATGGAAATAACTATGAAACTGAAAAATATGTAAATTTACTAAAAAATCAGTTAACATGCAAAACCAAAAACTGTATAATTCAAATAGAAAATATAACTCCAAAGAAGAAGGCACAGCATCCTCCCCTCAGATCTGAATGAAATTTGGCACATAAGTAGAAGACAACAAGGATATTTCATCCTTAAAATATTGGACCCGAACACCTCTCCTCCCGCCAGAATTTGAGAAAATGCCTTCAAAGTTTTCATCGATGCTTATTTAGTAGTAAGTATTTACATCTGACAGAAACAGTTTGATATACGAGGTCGTGTGCTCGATTCCGGGACGGTATTGTTTTTTTTTTTTGAAAAATTGTGAATGTAATTAGTTTAAGGTAAATCAGCAATGTTTAACTACAAATATATTTATTTTTACAAATCCGCAAATTATTCGAGCATTTAGATATATAAATTATACTAAAAACTCGTTGTTCAATAGATGGATTATTATAAACTGTTGTAATCGGAGATATCATTCTTGACGGTAGGATCATCCTTTGTTCTATATCTATATATCTCTTCTCCAATTAACATTGCTTCGTGAGAAATGGCAGCCGAAGCTTTCGAAGCAATCAAATTGTTTTTAACTAACAGGCCGTCGCAATGCATAAATGCATCTCTTAACCATAACTTCGACACTTTACTATATAACGATTCTACAGCAATTTCATCTTCCACTCTCGATGCACTAGTAAGTGGTTTGTTTTTGTTTTCTTGAAATCCTCCATAGTTCAGACCTTCAGATCTCCACATATGTTGTAAGACACGACTGCTGATTCGAGCAATCTTATGGCTGCCTGGCTCTCTGCAAAGAAAGTATTTATTTCTTGACATCCCCTCCCATGTTAACTTCCTCTACCATTTGCAAGATTACCAATAACTCTGCTTGTAAAATGGTGCATTAGCCGCTTGGTAGCTGCCCGTTGTCTGACCGCGGACCGTGGAGTTAAGCCCAATGGGCATGCCTCCACGTTAAGTATTCACGACATTCTGTACAATCATGCAGTACTCGGGAAGCTGCAACGTTTGACTAAGGCCCTATTGCTCGGAAAATATTCAGTATGTTGGAGTACCCGTAGTGTGAGAAACGTTGGGGAGGGGGATTATGATACATATTCATTTCCACCTTTACATTTGATTTTTGAATAAATTTTATTTTAATGAATCCATTCCGAGATTGATCTATTCCGTTGAATTTCAGGAAGTGGTTCCCCACCTGGTTTAATTCCTCCACTTGTCTCTGTGTTCTAAATCGCTTCAAAAATTTTGGAGCGAGGAAGCAGAACCGTCCATCCTCCAGGACAACCGCAAGTCCAGTTCCATATTCAATGCCCATGTGCTTGAAAATTTTAATTTTTTAGCTTAATATTATCTTCAAACGATGTCAATGAACTGAGTTCTCCATTATAGGTCGCGACTTTATTTAATTCTGCATTCTAATAAAAAATAATTTTAAAGTCTACACACTGTTTAAATTTGTAGTAGCACTTACCATCTTTTATTACAGCTTGCTTCTTTTCTGAAAATACTTGTAGTTTTCTGAATCAAATCAAGGCAGTCTTCTCTTTATAGACAATTTTTATCGGTAAACTCTATGCATTGAGAGCCTAGTCTAGTTAATTCACAATACAATGTTGCTAAATTATTGCATCAACTTGGGGTAATATTTCACCAAGATCTTTAATTTAAGCTAAGAGTCGGGTAATCACGAAATTGCAGATTTAACTCTACTAATTCAAGCAAAATTACAAGTTGTTAGTAATATTTCATCAAGGTGCTGATTTCACTCTACTAATTTAAGCAAAATTACAAGTTGTTGATTTGGTACAGTTGGCATTCTAGATAATCGAATGTTAATGTAGGAGCATTAAACCAGAATGGTTAAGATATCGTGATCGTCAATATACATATTTAATGAACAAAGTAAAAAAAAAAGATTCAGAGTGATATAAAAGAGGGTAGCCAGTTTCAGTTCAATTCAGATATCGGTAGAAGGTATGTAGAGAAAGTAAAAAGTGAGTATAACTTATTATTATTATAATATTTATTATTTTTTTCTTTTCCGAGTTTGAAATGTTCAGGAAGGAAAACCAGATTCTAATCCAAGTGAGGTCCTATTGGTCCTATACTGCAAAGTTCCTACTCGAGAGCACCAGGTACGCAAAAAAGGGACGCGGGAAAGAGGACAATAGGGTGCAGAGAAGAACCGTCCAACAGACATGGTCTAACAGTAGACCAGGTGGCAAGATGGGTATCCCTTAAAGAAAAGGCTGGTAGTGCACAAAAAGAAAGTGCGAATGTATACCCCCTCGGAATGCAAGATAACGAAGGTAGAAGGTAAGTAGGTGCAAGGGAGCTGGACGAAAAATTGGGGAAGAAGGAGGAAAAGCAGTCGAGGAGGTAGCACATGCGATACGGGGTGGGGGGGGGGGGGGTGTTTGCACCTATGAGCAGAAAAAGTGTAAGTGTACGAAGAAGAAAAGTGAAAATATACCCCATCAGCCATTGTTGGTTTAACACCAACCACCCTCAATTCAGGAGAGAGCTAGATGTAATTAAAGATAAAATAAAAGTAGGAAATAAAAATGGATCTGAATAAAACTATTTTAGCACTAGATAGCGCATTAAGTATATAATATTCCTTGTTTATCTCTACATTAAGTAACTTAGTTAGAATTATGAGGGAAAGAAAATCAACTTCTGCTTGTGAGGAGAAAAATTTTCTTCTGCAAAGTTTTACAAGGTATTCCATACCGTGTAATTCTGTTAAGGTATTGAAAGAATGCCTCAGTTTTTTTAATAATACCGAGTGAGATGTTAATTTATATCAAGCGGATGTAAGAAATATATTGAATGGTGAAGAGAGTTCTGAGATAGATTAAATCGATAGTATAGTATGTCAAACTTTTCTCAATCCCGTACCAATTCAGTGTGGTAGTAGTTTGAGTAAAGGTTATGTAGTCCTATCTAGCCATACAAAGTTTTTTAAAAATTCAACTTAGAAGGGGAAAAAATAACATTTCGCATAAACGGATCCTCTCTAAGTTTTAGAAAAAAATTTGATAACGTTAACAAAGATGTGGTGTCTCATTCAGAGAGGGAAGGTAAAATCAACTTTACCATATCCCGAGATTGCCTAATATAAAACCAATCTGGTTCAGCTTAAGATGTATCTGTGAGGTGAATGGAGAGTACATACTTGGTCTGATTTCAAATGTAAACCAATCAAACACAGCTTCCCTTTCAGATGATATCATGCAGTTAAACGCTGAAATTGCAAAAATATCTTCTGGTGCTGGGAAGGTTGATAATAAATTCATAGGAGAGGGTCAAATTCGAGGAAGAAAAAGAAGACATCTTAAAAGATGTCGGGGTGGATAATGATACGAATTGTCTCTCTTGTTTTTTTTGCTATTGTATAGAGATGCTTCAAAGATCCTTCAAGATGCAGCAACATTCTGGAGTTATTAAATCTTGAAATTGGAAGGCAAAAAAACTGTGCAAAAATGCAAATGTAGTTGTTAATGAAGATTGATGTATTTTAACAGATTTTTATAAGTTCCAAAATTTTCTAGAAGAATTTCAAATAATTGTATTTGATAATGAAAAGGATTCTGATTTCATCCTTTTCAAAATACCTAACAGAAATGACTCCTCGAAAAAAATATACCTATACTTCTTCAAGATTCCGAAACATTTCTACGTGGTGAAATCATTGAAAAGATTTTCTTAATAAGAGTTTTGAATGTTCTCTTTGTGATAAAGTGTATCACAGTAAATCTGATAAATATGAAATGAAATGTACTTATTGTACCTCTTTCTCACCATGTTAATTCATTACGGAAATGATATGTTGTAAAAACCGCAACCGCTCCTTTAGAGGTGAACAATGTCTTGCGATGTTAGAAGATAGAAGTGGAACCTATATTGAACGGGCCAAAAATAATGAAGTTTAAAAGTTTGCAGGTGGCATTCATAGACTCTTTCAATTTTCTAGCATTTTCACTCTCAAAGTGTTTGGAATGAATGAATATACTACAAGAATATATACTACTACCTACTTTGTACTTCAATACATTAGAAAATATGAATAATGTTGGAAAATTTCCGTATCCGGATTTATATGGGTGTAACACAATGAAGGCGAAGGAGAGATATGAGTTTTTAAAATGGTATAATTCCGTTTTTTATAAAATTTTCCAAAATAGGTTGCAAATGTTAAAATATTGCAATCATGCAATGCATTCAATTTATGCGGGAATTGCTACATATCACATTAGTAAACACTTTTAAAGAGTCAACAACAATTGCGGCAGCATGTTTGCTAAGTTTCAGAAAAATTTTCTACAAGAAAATAGGTTCAAAACCAGTGTAGTAAAATTTGATCATTATGCAAGATATACTGTAGGCAGACCGGATCGTCCTCCAAAGTTCCTTTTCTTCGCCGTGACACAGTTTCTTCTCCTTCAATATTCCTCCAATCGAATGACCTTTTTGTTGCTGCTGAGGGGAAGTCCAATTAAGATAGAAAGGTAAGGACGATTTAGTTATCACCTACAGGCATCTGTTTAAATGCCGCATCTTTGGCGCAATCCGCCAGGACAGGCAGCCGATATTTCTAATTCCCTTTCTGTGTTGCCGATATTGGAGGCAATTCAAAGTCTGCCGATATGAATACTAGAATACCACTACACCCTACCTCCTTAAGAACAGATTCGCTTCGTGAATACGATAGATTGGTTGTAGTTGTGGTTTATATCTATGCTTAGTTTTATTATAATACTTGATTAGTTTACTTCTAGATGTGTTGTGTACTTACAATTACTTTCACATGAAAGCTTAATTTTTAAGTGGTGTACATAATAGTTATAAATAATGACTTAAGTTTTAAATGATGTATACAATATATTCATTATGCTAGCACAAGCTTTTTGTATAACTGAAGTCTGTTATTGTGTCTCCATTTATTTTTGTTCTCTATTTCTAACAGTGTATTTACATTATTCGTGTTTATTACTTTATATTACTATATATGGTTTTTGGTGTTTTTTCCGGTTTTCTACTGCTATAAGTACCAGATCGCCAATATTTAGATTGATGGGTTTTGTATATACTTCTTTATTGCTTCTAGCTAATTAAGTTTTTTCTATAATGTTTTTCGCTTTTGATGAAGAAATTTCTAATCGTTGTTTTAACTCATTTGCGTAGTTTTCCATGTCATTTATTTTGTCTGTGTTTTCAAAAGTGTCGGTCGGTAAGTATGAAAGTTTTTCGAAAACTAGTTTGCATGGTGAGTAGTTAGTGTCCACGTGTGGGGTGGTGTTAAACGAGAATGTATAAAATGGTATCCACTCGTCCCAGTTGTTGTCGTCAATGAATGCTAATAAGTACTCGTTTAGGACACGGTGGTACCTTTCTACTACAACTAACGTCTCGTGGTGGTAAGGAGTTGAAAAGATTAGTTTGATTTGTAATTGCTCTGTTTAAGCATTTGCCGAGGGTAGGAATAGAAGCAATGAGGACTGCGCTCCATATTTGGCTCGTGCTCCGTTCATACGCTCGCACACTCACACATGCATTTGCAATAACAAGGCTCGTCTCCTTGCGCGATGTACATACATTACAACTCTCCTCCTGTTTTAAATGAATGTCTCTAAGCAATTCGCTCTGATCTCTTGTCTCACGTGACGCTTCGCTGGAGTGCCAGACTGGGTTCGTACCTGAAACGTCGATGGTGACAATTGTTTGGTGATTACGCCTTCCACACGCTTCTCACCTGTTTTACTATGATTATCGATCATGACCGAATCTCCCGCATTCAACTCGATATTCCGCAAATGAGGTTTGGCCCTGATTTGTGCGCCTTGGTTTTTCTCTACTTTTGAGCGCAAGTTTGGTCGTAGTAGATCAAACCGGTTTCGAATTTCGCGGCTATACAATAATTGTGCCGGTGACTTGCCCGTTGTGCTATGCGGAGCGCTACGGTAGTCGAAAAGGAACTGATTCACCGCTGTGTCTACCTTCTTCCCTCCTTTCACAATTTTGGACACTTTGTCCTTAAAGGTACCGAGAAATTTTTCTGCAGCGCCATTCGTGACCGGATTGAACGGTGGTGAGAAGCTTTGTTTTATTCCGTTTCGACTTAGGTACTCGCGGAACTCGGAGCTTGCAAGCTGTCTCCCATTATCTGAGACGAAATGCTCGAACAGTCCGTGCCTCGCAAATAATTCCTCGCACGCCTGGATGAGCTTACATGCTCTCGTGTCTTGCTTAAAATTAATAACCTCAGGCCATTTTGAGAAGGAGTCCAATACTACAAAATACATATGCCCATGAAAAGGACCTAAAAAGTCGCAATGAATTCTTTGCCAAGCTCTTTCCGGCCACGGCCAAGGTGTGAGCGGAGTCCGTGGAGGTGTTTTTCGATTTACCACGCAAACGTGACATTGCTTCGCCATTTCCTCGATATCCGCGTCGATGCCCGGCCACCACACATATGAACGGCTTAGTGCCTTCATTTTCACTATGCCCAAATGCGACAAATGGAGATCGTCTTCAATATTCTTCCTTAATTTTTCAGGTATTACTATCCGATAGCCCCAAAACAGGCAGTTCTCTTCGACCGATAGTTCGTTTCGCTTGAAATAATATTTTTTCTTGATCGGACAGATCTTCGCTGTCTGCGGGCCACCCAAAAATACAAAATCTGATAATGCGAGACACAACGGGGTCTCGTTGCGTTTCCGTGACCACTGTTTTATAATCGAGTACCTTTGCTTCATCGGTAATATAATGTAGTTGTGAAGTTTCACCGCTAAAAACATCAGTTTTGTCCTCGATTGGCAACCGCGACAACGCGTCACAATTTCCATTTTGGTTCGATTTTATCCATTCGATTTCGTACTCGAATCCCGATAAAAACATCGGCCAGCGCTGTAATCTGGAAGCCGCCGTCTGAGGTATGCCCTTTTTAGGGTCGAAAATGAATTCGAGTGGTTTATGATCTGTGCGCAATATTATTTTGCGACCGTATACAAAACTATGAAACTTCACAAACCCGAATACAATTGCTGCCGCTTCCTTATCATTTATGGCCCGATTTAGTTCTTTATCGGGAGTTCGTTTTGAAGCAAAAACGATCGGCCGCTCGGTGCCGTCTTTGTACTTTTGCGATAGTATTGCCGACAACTCGTAGTGCAATGCATCGTATGCTAGTACTAATTACTATTCCGGGTCATAGTGGGCCAGTACCTTAGGCGAGACCATTTCGTTTTTTACCCACCAAAAAGCATCATCGCACTCCTTGGGCCACTCAAATTATCCTTTGGTGCGCAATCGAACAAAGGTTTTAATTTATCTGACCTGTTTTGCAAGAACCTTTCATAAAAATTAATCAACCGAAGGAATGAGGCGAGCTGTTCGGTGTTTTCGGGGCGTGGCGCCTCGTACATTGCAACTACTTTTGATTTTGCCTTATGAAGTCGGTCTATATCTATGACAAACCCCAAGACCTCGATTCGGTCTTTCATGAATTCGCACTTGTCTTTATTTAGCTGCAATCCGTGCTCCGTCATCCTTTGGCAAACTGCTCTCAAATTTTCGAGATGTTATTTGTTAGTTTTGCCCGTAACGTAAATATTATCCATATACGCAGTAACGTTTGGAATTGCCTGCAGACATTCGATCATAATTTGAGTGAATTCACTTGGAGCAATGCTGATGCCCTCCACCATTTTTGTGAACTGAAACAGCCCGGCGTGCGTAGTCTTTGTTAAGCATTTGCGCGACTCTTTTTCTACCGAACACTGCATATAGGCATGTGGCAAATCTAATTGAGAAAAAGTCAAGCCGTTTTGCATCACCGCGAAAATGTCATCGATTCTCGCTAGTGGTCGTTTGATCACTTGCGAATGCGGATTACATGTTACTTTAAAATCGCCACAAATGCGAATTTGCCCGTTGTTTTTTCGTACTGGAATTATGGGTGGTCCCCATTCACTCGATTCGACCTTTTCTAGATTGCCTAATTTAATTAATCGCTCGATTTTGTGTTCGACTTTTGGTCTTAATGCGTATGGCACATGCCTTGCTCCAAGTGCTACCGGTTTGACATTCGGTTTAACATGTATTTTTATTTCGCGCTTAATGTATACGTCGGGTGTATCGCTGAACAACGTCTGGAATTCGTTGAGCAGTTTTTCACGCACGCTGTCGACTTGTATGTTGAACACAGTTCGCTTGTCTTTTGTTATGATGCCCGCAAGTAATAACCGGTCGAGCGGCCAAACCCCGAATACTGCAAGACACTGTCTACTGATTAAAGGCACTTTAGCGCCTTTAAAAACCAAACAACTTAATATCTTTGTTTCGCCGTTGAATTTTATGTTTAAATTTTTTAGCTGGCCTCGCGGTTTCCTGGCTTTGTTTTCATAAGAAATTTAGTTTGTTTTTGATTTGCTAATTTTTAAATTCGGGAATTTGTTCTTTACGAATCTTCCGGATGTCACGCTATAGTAAGTACCAGAGTCGAATTCCATTGATACAATTTTATCGATGATTTTTACGTAAAAAATACAGGATCCGCGATGATCGAATTACAATTTACCATTTTTTCTGTGCCAAGGTTGTGTAAGTCGATGAAGTTTGTGCTTCTCGCTGAGCTGCTCTCGCTACCTGAGTCGCTCGGTTGATCCTCTGTTGTACTGCTGTCGTCCTCTAAGAATTTATTCGGTAAATTCCTTTTTTTATGCACGCACGTTCCAAATGACCTTTTTTGTGGCAAAAGTCGCACTTATTGGTCCTGTACTTGCAGTCGTTGGTTGCGTGTCCGTTTTGTCCACAGCAAAAGCATTTGAGCTCCATCGACTGCTGCTTCCGTATCTTCGACTCTTTACGCCATGTTTTCTCCGTCCTTCTTTCATTTAAAGCAAAGTTTTCTTGCTTGTACGTTGTATTGGTTACTGATTGTGCCGCGCCCGCGGCGTTTCGAGTTGCTTCTTCTCTCGCTAAAGCTTCTTCAAGCGCTTTTCCGACTGTTGTGGAATCGTCTCTCATTCCGCTTGCGAATTGGTCTCGCATATCCTTCGCCCAGTTGTCTTCAAAATTACAATTAATGGCTAATTGTCTCAATATTGTGGCGAATGCGGCTATCGATTTGTAAGATTGTTGTTCTGCTCTATCAAATTTATAGCGCTCCATCAGTTCTGATGGCTTGGGCTGCAGGCGATTTGAGAGGAGCTTGAAAGTTCATCGAACGTTTTTCCGGCTGGGTTTTTCGGTGCGCAAAGCGCTTTGATAAGCTTGTACGTCGTCTCATCGGCGCTTGTCATCAGTACTGCTCGCTTCATTTCTGGTGCTTCGATTTGCTTTACGAAGAAATGAAACTTTAACCGTTCTATAAAAGCTTCCCAGTCGTCCGATTTTTTAAAAAACAATTTCGTTTCGGCCGCCATGTTGTCGTCTCCGCCGTCGGATTCGTCGTTGGATTCGTCTCCAGCTAAGATGGCGTCTGATTTTGAATCTGTGGCCCGTTCACCTTTCACTAGTGTCATTAACTGTGCTCTGAGCTTGTCTCGTCAACGTCAACACCACCCTTCGTTAGCTCGGAAATTATTTCCGCCTTGCGTAAGCGATAAGCCTCGTTTAACGTTATTGTTGTCACCGATGGTGTACTCTGGCTTCCGTCCGAACGTTCGGAGTTCGGCTCCTCCTTACTCATCGGCTGTCTCGTTTTTCTGTATACGCTCACTCAGCACTATTTTCCCTTTTACGCGCTATTTAAGTAGCCTCATAAGCCGATTGCACTTAATTTTTCGTTTCACTTGAATTCGTCACTCGCAATTTTCACGATGTGCCTCTGTAGAGTCACCAAGGATGATGTAATTATCGCTCCATCCCATCCTCGTCGCTAGTTGCTCAGTTTAAGTATAAGCCGTGGGTGAGAATAGGAGCAATGAGGAGAAAAACGCACTGTTAACTTTAATGTATTTATTTTGACATGCGTACTCGACCGTGCGCCTCGGTTTACTGACTGCGCTCCATATTTGTTTCGTGCTCCGTTCATACGCTCGCACACTCACACATGCATTTGCAATAACAAGGCTCGTCTCCTTGCGCGATGAACATACATAACAGTAATAAATCGCAAATATTCTTTAGGAGATCATTAGTAAATTCTGTTCCTAGATCTGTTTTCAAAATTTTAAAACCATACTGCAGTATGAAGTTATTCACCAAGGCTTTTGCTACTGTTCTAGCTTCCTCATTCTCTATGGGTAAAGCTTTGACAAACTTTGTTGATTTTCATTGTATGGTTAATATATATCAATAGTTGTTTGAGAATCTTAAGGGGCCAATAATGTCCGCACTCACTATTTCAAAACTAGTAGAGGGTGTATCGGTTTTGATCATTCTTTCCATTGTGTGCTTTGTTATTTTATTAAATTTGCATTTATCGCACTTGTTGATGTAATGCTTTATCATCTTATGCATGTTATTCCAACAGTATCTTTGTTTTAATTTAAGAAGCGTTTTGCGTATTCCTGTATGTCCACCATATGGTGTTTCATGGAATTCTTTAATAAGATTGTTCTGATCAGCGATGTTATTAATTCCTTTAGGGTATAAACCCCCTAAAGGAATTAATAACATCGCTGATTATTATATGATATATTATGATTATTTTTAATTGGATATCCATTTTCGTTGCAAAGTATTATATACCTTTTTAAATTCATCTTTGGGTACGTACCTAAATATCATGTCTTCGTTGGATAAAGCTAGCTCATTTATATTATTATTCTGCGAATAATCCAATAACTTCCTCAATACAGAAACTAGTTTCGTGTTCGATTTATCGCGAGTTTTCACACTTAGCTTATCGCTGGCGGAAACTTATTTCCCGCGAGCTTTATCACTTAGTGGACCATTAAATAATCTTTCTCTTTTGAGATTATAATGTTTTCATTATTGTTACGCAACATATTAAATTTTAGTTTTATTAACCCCTGTTATATCGGATAGCGTTGTACAATCGAATGCATAGAGGTGATCAGTTTCTCGTTTTCGGTTGTCATTGTCGTTATCGATTTTAGTGCCTGTTTTATTATTTTGTTGTTTTCTCGCTTTGATTTTTGTTATCGCCATAATTTTGTACTGATACTTTCATCATTCGTTGGAGGTATCATATATTTTAAGGTTTCTGAGTCAATTTGTATTCTTGACAATGCGTCTGCATTTGTGTTTATGTTACCTTTTTTATACACTATTTCAAAATCATAATCCGATAGGTCTAATCTTATTGTCGTCAACTTGGAGGATGGATTTTTGTGCGTCAACAACGATACTAAAGGCCTATGGTCTGATACTACTGTAAACCTTCGTCCATATAAATATGGTCTGAAGAAATTTATACCCCAATGTATCGCCAAAAGTTCCTTTGCAATGATTGGCTTGTTTAGTTCGTGTTTGTTCAATGATTTACTCGCGTATGAGATTGGTAAATCAGATCCTATCTCTCCTTGTGACAGAATTGCGCTTAGTGCAAAATTTGATGCATCAGTAGTCAAAATGAATGGTTTCTCGAAATCTGGGTATTGGAGTATTGGTGGTGAGATTAATTTTTGTTTAAGTAGATCGTATGCTTTTTGCTGCTCTTCTTCCCAAATAAACGGTGCTTTTTTCTTCAACAGAGAATTCAAGCTCTTTGCCGTTTCTGCAAAATTTGGGATGAAACGCCGGTAATAGTTGGAAAATGCTACGAATCTTCTGACGTCATCTGAATTTTTAAGGATTGGGTAGTTTTTTATCACCTCGTGTTTAGCAGGGTCAGTTCGTACACCGTCTGCTGTAATCAAATGTCCTAAATATACGACTTCTGATTTTAGGAATTTGCATTTTTTTTTCATTCAGTTTGAGGTTGTATCTGCGTAATTTTTGTAAAACTTTTGATAGATTTTCATTATGGTGTTTGATGCTGCATCCAAAGACCATAGAAAAGCAAAATGACTTAAACCAGTTAGTGCGATGGTGAGCATTCTTCGAAAACTGTTGGAGGATATTTTAAGTCCAAAAGGTTGTCTCTTAGGTTGATAGTGCCCGTTGCTAGTGGAAAATGCTGTCAATGGTCTGGAGTCTTTTTCCAGTTCAATCTGGTGGAAAGAACTCATTATATCTAAGGTGGAGAAGTATTTGGCTATACCTAGTTTGTCGAGCACATCTTCCAACCTTGTCAATGGAAATTTATCATTGACTAACTTGTCGTTCAACTTTCTGAAGTCAACAAAAAATCTCCATTTCTTTGTACCATCAGAACTTTTCTTTGGTACGACTAGCAATTGTGAGTTGTAGGCTTATAGAAGGTTCTATTATGTCGTTATCCTCCAAATCTTGAACTTGTTTTTGTATTTCCTCGTTTTGTGTTTGTGGTAATCGGTAATTCTTTATGTATACCGGTGTATCGTCAGTGGTATCGAGCCTTTGCTTGTAAAAGTTATTTTTAGTTAATTGTTCCCCTTCAAGGTGAAAAACATCTTGATATTGTTTTATATTATCTAGCAAGCTCGTGTTTGCTTGCTCATCTAAGCTATTTGTGTTTATCACGTTTAATAGCTGGTTTAAACGCTAATGATCGAAAGTTTGGTTTGTCTTCAGAATATTATAATTTTTCAGAGGTTCTATTTCTAAATTGAAATTTGTGAGTGATATGCCGTAATCGTTAGTGTTGAGCACTTTAACGTGGCACACACCTTTTGATGGGATAATGCAGTTCCCTAAAAATACTGTATTGATATGTCTGCACCTATATCTATAAGTAACTTCAGGTGTCTATTCTCATCATTGTTATAAATGTTTACATAATTAGTGCTAATAACCGTAATCTTATATATTTTGTTAATTTTGTTATCTATATTATTTTTGGCTTTATTTACCATTATGCTTCCGGGAGGTTGCCTAATTCCTCTCGGGAAGTTGTCGAGTTTCCCTGGTGTGCTATTATGCGAATTCTTCTAGTGTTATTATTATTTGAATAATTTCTATTAGTGTGTTTATTACAATTTATAGGGGTGTTAAAATTTCTATTCGTTTGGAGATTTCTAGCGTGGGGAAACTTTCTATTGTTGAAATTTTGGTTATGCCGTGGAAATTTCGATTGTTTACATATTGATTATTTCAAAAGAAATCACGTGGTCCATGTTTGAAATTTTCGATGTTATGACCATTTATGCTAGTATTATTCATATTTCTATTGTTTGGATACCTATTGTTTCTGTTTGTATATGAAACGCTATATTGCTGCGTTTCGGTACCGTCAACTTCTGTGGAAAGAGAAATTGCTTCACCTAGATTGTTAGCTCACGCAGCGAATATGGTCTCTCTTATTTTGTCGTTCATACCGTTTTCGAACACTGTTAATGCGTATGTATCATTTACGCTTTGTATGGCTTGTTTTGCAGCCTGGATTGGGTTTAGACCTAGTTCGCTTATTTGAAGCTGATTTAGCTCATTGAATAA
The DNA here is from genome assembly GCA_963942545.1 of Oxycera nigricornis. Lineage (NCBI taxonomy): Eukaryota > Metazoa > Arthropoda > Insecta > Diptera > Stratiomyidae > Oxycera > Oxycera nigricornis. Next base: position 71,346,112 of record OZ012662.1, read on the forward strand.
ATTCAATATTTTGTCTTTGTATTTAGAAATACGTAGTCGCTTTTGGGTGACTGTGGATAATTGTGTGTGGATTTGCGAAACAGTTTTCGGATTTCTGTACTTTAATCTTAGTTCAGTTTCAAAATTGTCCAAGTCTGTAATGTCTGAGGTGTTCAATGACGTACTAACATTAGGGCTAAGTTTCACATGTAGGACAAAGTTTAATAGTTCTGTTTTTCCTTCTGGTGAGAGTCTTTTACCGATGAGTTTCATTATTAGAAAAGTCTCCAGCTCAGTAAATTTACCGTCGAAATTTGGTATTGATTTGATAGCGGTTTCAATATTAAATTCTGCCATTGCAGTGTAGGTTAGTTTCTCCTCTATTTTTACTTTAATATTCTCCGAGTTCAATCGTTTAATAAGTGCTGAAATTAGTGCCTTGCAAACATTGGATATAGTTGATTTGAGCTCAAGTTCCGTACCTTCTTCTATTTGACTGAATATATCAAGATATTCACTTTCAATTTTTATTACCGATTCTTATTTTTCTTTCAGAGTTCTGACCGTGTAGAAGTAGTAAGTGACGTGCCTTCGAACCGGGTTTTGTATGGGTGGGAACCACTTTTTCAATCACTTCCAACCAGTGCAGGTTGGTGTTTGGTGTACGTGGTTACAAGGGGTTTTGATGGTGAATCAGTACCATTTTGCGTCTGGCGTACGGTCGCCTGGTGGCGGTGATTTGTTGTTTGTAAGAGGGGTGTTGCGGTTGGTTGGTTAGGGTAGTCAGGTGGTATGCAGTAAATTGTTTTGGTAGAAGGGTGTAGAGGTTTGTTCAGGTATGTAGCGGTGATTTGTGTTGTGTTGTGAGAGGTTGCTGAGCGTGGTTGGCAGAAGGGTGTAGTGGTTTGTTCAGGTGCGTAGTGGTGATTTATGTTGTTAGATTTGCATGATGAACAGATGTGTGCATGTAGATACATTAAGAGTATTATTTGCGAGGTGTTGAGCGATGTTGTGGGTCCAGTTGGTTGGTTTTTAGGGGTGTAGGATGTGTTAGAGAGGAGAATCTATCGAGTTTTTGTGAAATGAATTATCAGGGCGTCATGAAAGGCCGACGGTAAAATACTCATGAAATGCCGTGTGCGCAAAGTTTTTTTTCCTACATGAATGCAATTGTACCTTCTGGCCACGTTGAATATATGTAGCGTCTGTTCAAGACAACGAATAATGGGGACAGGGTAAAGCCTTGCACGCACATTTTCTGGGGCACTGTATCAAAATTAGCTTAATGTATTATGAACCCAATGATCTTCCATACGCCGTGTTACTGTACGTTATTTGTGCGAAAGGCAAGCCGAATGATGGGGACAGGGTAAAGCCTCTCACGCTCATTATCTGGGGCACTGTATCAATATTAGCTTAATGTATTACGAACCCAATGATCTTCAATACGCCGTGTTACTGTACGTTATTTGTGCCAATGGCAAGCCGAATGATGGGTGAAAAGAAACAGGCAGCAATGTTAATGATAATTGCCATCCATGCTGAATTCTGATACTAACCTTAATGCATTACGAAAAGTATCCAATTAACTTCATACACATGTACGTTGAGATGTGTTTAAATACCCCCCCATCATGGGTAGTAGGTATGGTATGGTAGTACATATAACTATGTATTAATTTTCTTAATACTGCGAGACAGTCTACCAGGAGTTCATTAATTCAGGAGGTTAAAATATCTCTTTTTTGAAGGCAAACGAATGATGATAAAAAGGACGATGAACCTGTATGAGGCCAAAACGTGTTTATTGTAATTAAAGGTATTTCACCAAGGTTGACCGTTTACAGGTGCTTCTTTCGAGAAGAGATGTATCATGAATGATTAAGTACGTAACGGTAGGTTAATCGTTTTTTTCTTGTTGTTTGCTGGGGAACTGTAGATTTGAGTGTGAATATCATTAAAACAACGACTTGTCTTCCGCATTCTTACATACATATGTACATATTTTACACTATATTGCGAAATGTATTGATTAAGTGGTATGGCACAATTTGCAATGTGAATTAATTAGCTTCATGAGAAAACGACGTTTGGTTAACACGGCCGGTAGCACCAATGAGGAAGAAGATAAGGAGTGGAACATCAACAAAATTAATGGGGCAAATCACTTGTATGTGTTCGTGTAACTAACACATTCCCGTGAAAAGCAAAGGCGTACGCTGCGAAAGTTTAGGAAGGAGCAAAATATATGGCGCGAAATAATTTAAGTTTGAAAATTTCGTTGCAAAAATTCCAAAATTTACCAAATTGCCTTCCTCTTCCCTTTTCAGCCGGGCTTGGGAACGGCTTCGGCGGAATTACGGCGCCGTTCTCGTCGGCTTATTTTCATGGTTGAATGTTTTTACGATGTACTGGAACGAAAGTAGCCTATTACATGCCTCTAAAATGAACAATTTTATTGTAGCGCTGCCTAATTGAGATTTTTTCCGATTTTAGTTCAGCTATAAAACGATATCGGATCTGTAGGTATGTTTCAACAATGTATTTCAAGAAGTGATTGCAGTGTTGTGTGTGAATGCTATTAGAAAGTTTAGAAATTGTTTCCTTGTATAGAGTTGCGTATTCGGTGCAAAGCTGGTATCTACGAATTTGTTGTTCGGTTTTCTTGCAGACTTTCCGGGCACTTTCTGATGACATTTTAAGTATTCCTCTGCTCTTGTACTCAACAAGTGAAGGAGAAGTTTAAAAACCTTGGATTGCAGCGAGATCGCCTTGCAGAGTCTTAGTTATCTTGAAGACAACAAAACCTGCAATATATTTTATAACTGCTTCACTATATTCACTAAAATTTGCAGGATTGGAAGCGTAACAATGCTCTTCTGCGAGAATTGGGTCGTGAGAGCTTGTCTCAGCTGCAATCTGTGGGTCAAACATGACGTGCCTATCAATACTAATAGCAATGTCATTCAATGGGTAGGTTTGGCAAGAATTCAGTATTGAAATTTTCTCTAACCAAATGCAGTTACCAAGCCCTCCGTCTCTGGGTTGACTTCTGAAAACCAGCTTGTTCATGTTCCGCGCTACGAACTGCCTTACTGTAGTGTTGTTATTAAACTCAAGACCAGTGCGAATCGAAGAGAAGAACAGTTCAATGTGGTCTGGGCTCAGTTTATAAAGAGGCAGGAACTTAAATTTTTTGATTCAATGAATATTTTATATAAAATTTTTAATCAATCAGTCTCTGCCCATTAACTAAACGCAATTTAGATATATATTCGATGGCTTGGTTAGCCAGAAACATTATTTTCACATAATACTCTTTGCTTGGTGCGATGAGTACCAAAAAAAAATCAATTTAAACATTTTCCGATAAATATATGCAACAGAACTTAATACTACAAAATACAATACCTTTCTCTTCCTTTTTCAACCGGGCTTGGGACTGGCTTCGGCGGAATTGTGGCGTAAGCAACATTTAAAAACAAAAAAAATACATCCTGACTTTATTACTTTTCCATATTAACAATAGTAAAATTTTGACCAAAATGTCTTTACCCGTAGCGCCACTGAAATTTTTCCGCCATACTAAGCACAACAATTAGGAAATGTCATTTAAAATTGCATTTTCACTAAACCGATTGAAATCACAATTTTCACCACCCGAACTACATTACGTGAAGCGGTAAAGACACATATTGCACGAGCATATTAATTTGGACGCCACCGCCACCCGCAAACCCGAATATTTTCACATTTTTGCCGATTCACGAAAATCGCGATTAATTCACTACCGTACACTTTTCCACACTTTTCTCTTAGCGCGCACGACGGAAACACAGTTCCTCAACCGAGAATAACGCACAATTCACATTTTTCGCGATCAAAACCGAAATAAATTCGATAGAAAAAAAATCGAATTGTATTTTGTTGACGAATTGGGTGTAATGCCGGAACAGCGAAGCACTCCGTTTGACTTAACAACATCTTTCAAAGAAGACGTCACGAAATGTCAATCCCGAGTTTTTGCCCCACACACCTATAAGGCTTTACAAGCTTCGTTCCGTTCCTTAGTTTCCTTCTTCATTGGGTAGCACAGACTACATGCATATGCTTGTAATTTGTACATTGTCAATTGTGGGGCGTGTGTTTTGATTAAAGTCGTTATATGGTTGTCGTGAATGGGTTTAGGGGGAATGAAAGTGACCAAGCTATGATCACCGGGGTGAAATGGTATAAATTGCAGGAAGGCTACACAGTAAAGTCATAATTGAAATTTCTAGCGTACATACTGCCAGGAATTTGGCGATGTGGAATATCTGAGTATACCAACAACAGTAGGAGTTGGTGAGGAAATTATTTATATATATATTATTCATAATTAATTTTTACTATCCTGTTGAAGATAAAAACCAATTATGTAAATTGCAGCCCTATAAAGGTCTACTTTTCAGCTGTTTTAAACTAGCTTAGGGTTCCCCATCTTACGTTTTCAAATTGTTTCAGTGCGAATATATAAATAACTTTGAAAATGGTAGGTAATACAACTTAGTTTGATGGCTGAGGTCTACTATCAGTTTTTCCTTTCAGAAAACCGTGGCACTCTTAGACAACATCTGCAATTATACCCCTGATCAACATGTTGCACTTGCTACATTGGACGTAGGTAAAAAATACAGAATTAAATGTTTTCGATTGATAACCACGCAGTATGGAGAACGCATCACTGTAGGTTTGGTGGACGGGACCTACTGTTTTCTTCCGCCAAGATTCTCGGAGATAATAAAAAAACAACGTCAGGTTGAGGAGCTGAACGAGATCACAAATTATAATCTCATATTCGAGGGTAAAGACGACACAAGGGGTGGTTATTTCAAAATAAAATTTGTTCAAGATAGCAACGATGAATAAAAAGCATTTTTGGTCATACAACATTGTTTTTATTTCCAATTCACTTTTTCCATATCACAACTGTATGAAGAAATAAAAGACTGATTTCGAATGTAATTTAACATTGTATTAAAATGTAACTTATACAATTTCAAAACTTAACATTTCTTAGTCTGTAATAAAAACACATTAACTTCCGTATTCTGTTGGATGCTTTTCAACATCACAACACTCACATGTATCCGGTCTGGATTCGGCATTGTCATAAAATCATGGACAGGAATTGTGGTAGACAGGATCTTTGAGTATAACTTCAATGTTTTGATATCACTTAGCAGCCGCTCACGATGTTCATCCAGAAGTACATCCATGTATTGCGCAATAAAGTCGTCATATTTGCGAAGTTCCACAGCACTAGTTATCTTGTTCGCACAAAGATTGTTTCTAAACTGACAATGTTTTCAATGAGAGGTTTTGAACTATACAATATGTGAAAACCTCTCATTGAAAATGTTCTCCCTGAATTTGTTAGAGAGAACGGGTTTTATAATTTCATGTAGTTGTGAAATGCAATGTTTAAATCTAAACCTATCACGAGCATGTATTTCCCACTCGCCTTTACGAATCATGCGATACGCATAGCCCCAGGCTATCATATACCTCATGTGAACGCTGTCTGCGAATCTAACGTGTTTTGCAATTTCAGCGAGTGGTGATAGGATCCTGGTTTGCATTCACATTACGTCTTTTATATCTATCCATGAATTATCTGCCGAAAGAAAACCTAGCCATTTTACAAAAGCTCGATTTTTTAACCCTTTTCAAAATCTTCTCAACAAGATAAACATCGGGATATTTCACCTTTAATAATTCTGTTTCATACAAACCACCTTGTAAGGTGTTACCTTGATAATCTTCAAGAAAGTATGTCCGTGGTTGTGTTTTCTTACTTCCTTTATAGTGAATATTTCAGTCGGCCAGTTCGGTGTGTAGCCCTTTTCAAACATATGCTTGTTCTTGTCCGTCAACTTCTGTATAATGCTAATCCAATGATGATTCCCATTCATACTGAATTCTTTCCACGTGATGCCCTTCAGAGTTTGGTTGAATCTCTCGACAATTGAAGCTTATAACGCGCTGAATGTAGAATAATGGTTTATTTGATAGTTTTTCATTATCCGATGAAATGTTTTATTGAAAAATTCTTTTCCATCATCGGTTTGTAGATTTCAATATACGTCTCTGTTTGAGAACTGATTCCATAGCCTTAGCCACATACTTGGAATTTTTACTTTTGACGGGGAGAGCCCAAGCGTACTTGGAAAATGTATCAATTATTGTCAATAGAAATTTAGAATCCCTATTTTCAGATGCATACGCACTCATATCAATCAGATCTGCCTGCCAAAGATCATCAATACCCCTTATAACAACACGTCGACGTTTAAAGTTTCTATGGAGTTCATTAACAATTTACCTTCGACTCATCTTGAAAAATGTATAAATAAAAGTTTTTTTAATGGCTTTTATAAGAAGTTCTTCTTTTCCAAACACAAAAAGATGCTGCACTTTAAACACCCTTTTACAATGATGGTGGCAGGCCTGTCTGGCTGCGGGAAGACGACATTTATAGAAAATCTTCTTAGAAACGATGCAATGATTCAACCATCAGTGAAGAAAATTATTTGGTGTAACGCTGAACAGAGTGCTATACCAAGGCAAGTGCCATTTGAAAATATCGAATATTTGAACTTTATTCCTGAGGAATTTCCAAATAGCACGAATCCACCAATCCTAATTGTACTGGACGATATAATGTTAAATGCTTTTTCAAGACAAGTATGCGAGTTGTTCACGAAAGGATCGCATCATCGTAACCTGTCTGTCGTTCTGGTGACTCAGAATGTTTTCCATCAGGAAAATTTTGCCGAGATATTTCGCTAAACTGTAAGTATCTAGTATGCTTCAAGAACTCACGAGACAAGAGTCAATTTCATCACCTCGCTAAACAGATATACCCTGAAAACAGTCCGGAGCTTATGAGAACATATAAAGAAATAACTCAACAACCTCATAGCTATTTGCGAATAGACCTAACACAGGATATAAATGACACCTTACGTTTTCGCACCGACATATTTAATACAACATTTGTAACGTGTTATTGCTCCCCAGATAGTTTGAAAGAAGACAATGGTGTGACAAATGAGACGATTAAAGGACAACAAGCATATGCTATACGTTCTTAAAAAAACTAGCCGGTGTTTAAGAAAGGCTATACTGAAAACCTCCGATCCCGAAGTAATTAAAACTCTATGCGAAATCACATACAATACACTGAAAGGAAATCATTTGCCTAGAGGAAAAATATTCTCCCGGCTTTGTAAATATAAAAAGAGTATGCGTAAGCTAGCGGAGGTTAAACGATCCGTTCCACGCCAACGTCAAGTGTTAATTCAACAAGGCGGATTCTTACCCGTATTGCTAGGAAGTGTTCTTTCAGGTGTGATAGGGTCTTTAATAGATAAATATGCATAGAAATAGCGGTCTTAATAAAATGCTTCTATTACCCCCGGAAGTATATGAACGTTTGAAGGAGACAGTTGAGAGCGCTAGTACACAGACACTGTTTGAGAAAACCATGAGTAAGATACTGAACAATAAGCGCCAAAATGATGAAGCAAAATGGTATCAGTACCGGAATGTGCTAATACAATTTTTAAATGCAAGACGAAGAAAAAAATCATTTGTGGAGACGAAAGCTGAAAATTTTTCATCGAAAAACCGCATGGATAGTCAGAAATATAAGAATTTGCGTGAAAACAGCACACAGACGAGGTTTCTATTTAAAAACAAAATACCCACACAAACTTCGCCTCCACGACCGGAGGAGATATTCGAGTCGATAAACGAAATAACACCAACGAAGCAAGAATTGCCTGCTGATTTTAAACGACGATTATCAGCAAGTGGAATAGCAAAAAGTCTTAAGCCTGCTTCCAAAATGAGGAAAAGTGTGGCTGATTCATTTGAAGGAACCAGCAAAGACTACAAGATAATAACCGGCGAAGATAGTATAACGCAGTATACAATTCCAGCGGATATGAGTGTGGATGAACTGGATGACGTTTTCACTGATTTAGATGCAGTAGATGATAGAGGTGCTGTAATGTCAGATTTCGATGAAGTAGGTCGAAAGTCTGGCAAGCAATCTACATTAAGACCCTCTCGTCTAAACCATGATAAATTTGAGACTGACATTCCCATAAGAAAGCCTGCTCGGCAAAGTGAGCGGTTAAGATTGAAGACCGAGCCTAGTTCCAGAGTTAAAAACCTGAATTGGGACAGAATTAAAAAAATGCCTATAAACAAATAGATGACAAGTTCTACTTGTGTCTCTTGAGCAACAGTTCCCTATGCATTTACCCTGACAATACGCTATCATCTTTCGAAAATATATTACGAAGTGTGTGTACGTTTATCGGCAATTGGTATGTCGGAATAACGGAGATCACTCTACCAAAACGTAAAAAGAGAAAAGCGAATCAGGTAGCCGCGGAATTTCTAAACGTTCTATACTATCTGAAGATAAATGCGTTACCGAAGCACCACAATCTTTACCAGTTTAAAAAGATACAAAAGCAATAATCGCTAAAGTTGTTGAATTGGGAAAGCAACATGCTCGTTTTAGATGGTATGCTAATGATTTGCAAAAGTTATGTTACAAGGAAAATGATATGAACTTTTCGATCGTATTGAAGAAAATAGAGTTGGAAAGGTAATCTCCGACATAAGAAATATTATAGAAGAAAGAGATTTTTGCATACATATTTATCAGTCCGGCAAGATTGCTGAGAAAGTTTATTTAAAGTCAGATGCAAAATTTGAATCATTCCGAGTGCTTATAGACTACATAATTGGACAGATACCAAGAAACAAACGAAACCACAATGAATTATTACAAATGGTTGATCAATATATTTATCCGTCAAATAGTTTAAGGAAGAAACGGGATAAAAAAGGGGATAAATACATTTAGTAGCGCTGCCTATACCGGCACCAATTAACATAACAGATTTCATAGCCTTGTTACTAAGTGGAATTGAATTTAATGACGAAGACCTACTTGATAAAGGAAAGTCATCTAGGATCACAATATCTCAATTACGAACATCTCAATTACGGAAGCAGGTGTTTAACGAAATTGCCTCAGCAATCCTAGGATCTATATCCCGCACCGCTAAAGAGTCCGGCACTGAAATATTAGCCGATGAGTGGATTAAAACTGATTTTCAAACCATCATTAACATGCCCTTCAAAATAGCCGATGGTTCAAATGCTACAACTCCAGTTTCAATAGAAGTGAATAAAACCGATGATATTGCTGGCTTATTCACCGACGCATTCCTGAAGACACCCGTTGAGAAACGCGACCCCGAAACAATCGATGCACAATAAAAGAGTCGTTTGATAAATCAGTAATGCTGGACAGTATAAGTCAGCTGGAAAAATCATTGTCTGTACTTGAAAAAAAGAACACATTGTGACACGCCCTTCAAAGCTATCGGTGATTGTGAAGGAAACAATTTGATGTATGTTTATACGGATATTATTAAACCCAGAATAACTGGAAGTAAACTGGTAAGAAATCTACGAGCAATCCCGCTGGGAAGTTGTGATAGCATTTTTAGATTCAATCATGTGGAGTACTGTCCACTGGAGAAAACTTTTATTGAAAGTATTTCAATCAAAATTACAGACCATCATGGCGAGCTAGTCAACTTTGAATCTAGCTTTACTCCAACTTTCATCATGCTTCATTTCAGACGAAGGTACGAATCTATAAATATTCGCAACTCCGAAATAACAACAAAGTTTTGATACGGGATATAAAACACCTCTATGTTAATGAGATGAATTCAAACTACGCACGTTACTACCTTGGCCAGAGTGGGGGATAATTATCTGACATTGGAGAATTGTATCGATCACCACTTGTCTACCAGCGAGGAGTTGGTAGTTTTTTCAGTGGATTGGTACGCTATCTCCAACCATTATTTCTACGTGGAGCAAAAGCTATAGGCAAACAAGTCGTCGAAACAGGAAAGTCCATTTTCAAAGAGGCAGGAAGCAGACCACTGAAGCAGGTACTAAAAGAACATGGAAAATTTGCAGTACACGAATTTGCCTCAAAAGGTATAAATCAAATCTTCGATAAAATGTACGGTAGAGGTGGGAGATTAGCTATAAAACGAGCTAAGCCTTACACAAGCAAGTAGCTGAAATCGGTGTCCAACCGTAAAAAAGGGAGAAAAGTGAGAAAGCCATCATCGAGCAGAGCTAAGAAAACTATAAAAAGACGACGTCAATTAAGAAAGCGTACATTGGATATATTTGACAAGTAGGTAATACCATCACGATACAGAAAGAATGTATGAAGTCTGAATTGGATATTCTTACCTCACCACCAATTCAAAACAATATTTTGAAGACCGAAGAGGTTGCTTACAAACCTATTGCATCACTGGACAATTCTTCTGTGTTGGAATTTGTCTCACTCGGCCATGGAGATACATATCGTGACTTATCCAGCATTTACTTACGCCTCAAAGTGCAGCTGATTAAATTTAAAAATGGCAAGGAAGAACATTTCACGGGAAAGGAGAAACTTAAGAAAGCGGATGGGACTGATATTTTAGCTGATTCCGTAGGTGTAGCTAACAACCTCATGCATTCACTATTTAGACAATGCACTGTACAATTGAATGGTAAGAATAAAGCTCAGACAGACAACAATTACCACTATCACGCCTATATTGAAAATTTACTGAACTATGGTAAAGACGCTCCATCAACTCATCTCGAATCAGCCGGTTGGTATCTAGATCAGAATGAGATGGAGATTATTGAAGACTCAAGACCTGGCGGTGGTCCTACTGAGTTAAATGAGGGCTATCTTAAAAGATCTGCAATGGTGGAAAAGAGTAACGTCGTTGAACTGATGGGCACAATTCATAGTGACATGTTGAATCAGGATAAACTACTAATGAAATGAGTGGACTTCCGTTTAACACTTTCATTGGAAAAACCGGAATTTTATTTGTACTCGAAAGAAGATGGCTTTAATCCACGTGTGAAAATTATAGAAGCGACAATGTTCATGAATCACGTCACTGTCAATCCCAGTATATTTATTAGCACATGAAACTGTACTCCAACGATCGAATGCTGTATATCCGAACAAGCGGGTGGAAGTAAAAACCTACACTTTACCCACCAACACCTATACTCTATCTCTTGATAATGTAGTGATAGGACAATTACCAAATTTGCTAGTTCTTGGTATGGTGGGTAATGACTCCTACACCGGAAAGCGCACAAAGAATCCACTCAATTTTAAGCATAACAAAATGACCAACTTCAATCTATCAGTAAATGGTGTTCAAGTACCGAACCTTCCTCTAGAGTTTGATTATTCGCACGAAAAAACAGTTAGCACTTGAGGTTATCTTTCTCTGTTCAAGGAGACTGGAATCAATTATTTTGATAAAGGTCATCAGATATCCAAGAAATTCTTTGATGAAGGCTGTTTTCTGCTAGCATTTGATTTAACAGCAGACAGCTCATACGATTCGGGATGCGCTAGTTTGTTAAACCAAGGTGTGGTATGGATCGAGGGAAGGTTCAGAGAAGCTTTAAAGAAAAGCGTCACCTGTATCATTTACGCGGAATATGATGGAAGGCTTGAAATTGAAGTCATGACACATTGCCTTGTAAATGTTGAATACTTCTCAGAAGGTTACTTAACCTTCTTTAAGACAGTATCGCTGACTGGGTTCGCATCACAGAACAAACTTTACTCGAAAGAAATTACGTATAAATATCCTACCAATTTGACTATAGCTACAGATCAGACAGGCGTATTTGGAAACTTGTTTTCAACAGTGTTTGTGAACGGAGAATCGACAAAAGAGTTCTTACAAAGCTACGTGACATCACATACTAAGGTTGTAAACCTTGAAAACATATTCTTGGAAGGACAAGAATGAACACAATAGAGATCATAAACGCGTTGAGAAGTAATATCATAACAAAAAGGTTTTTTCAAGCGGTATATCCCTGCGATCGTTTGCCTCGAAAAATCAGAAAACCAGCATGCGCCATAGCCAACACAGATCCGTCTGAAAAAAACGGTGTTCATTGGGAAGCATTCTACTTCCCTAAAAAAGGACCAGCTGAATATTTTCACTCGTTCGGTAAATATCCTACTAACAAGTACTTCAAAAAATTCCTTCGGTGCAATGGTAAAGTATTTGTAAATAATAAGCAGAGATTACAGAGTGCATTCTCGACCACGTGCGGGCAGTATTACTGTGTATTTCTTTATTTTCGTTGTAGTGGTAGAAGCTTCAAAAGATTTCTGAGCCGGTTCTCCACTACAAACTATGACACCAATGATGATGAAATAGTTAATTTATTCCGGAGAATCTATTCGAGGGTCTCTTCGCAAAATGTAGGGGAGTGTTACAACCAGTCCTGTAGACACGAGACATGCGCGATAAAAAAAGCAGCGTGAGCTCACTTTAAAAGGATCGGCCAGAAACACCTGACTTTCAGTCTTACTTTAATAACCTTTCGGGCAGTATGACATCACCTATTCGGAAAATCGTGGACATTGCAAAACCGCAGCGATCTAACAAAAGCAGCAAACCTGGAGGCACAGCTGAATTAATTACTAAAAGATCTTGCAGGCAGAAAAGATCCCAGGTTCCTGGTGAATATGTGCTACTGAACTTCACCTACTATCTGGATGGATGTCAAAACCGGAAAGTTACGTTGGGCTTCGATCCACTCACATTTGAGGTTAAAACAATCTTCAGTTACCCTGGACAGTTCCCTGTATCAACTTACTACCTAGGGTGGACTTCATTGTACATTTATCTGATCAAGATGAAGCAAGAAAATATTGAAACTGTCAAAGCAACACAATCTGATTTAAAAAAAGGAGTATATCATACCAGTTGATCAAGGTAGTATCCGGCTAACACCCTAGAACCTTTTAAATTTGTTCGAGAATATGGAATTCTTCAATATTATAATGTACCACAACAACAACGCAACCAACAGTGTGAGAGAGTATTTCAAACAGTATACAACTAGATGTAAGGCCAAAGATATATTACAACTATCGAGTGATGACTTTTTTATACCCTCACGTGATTCATATGTGCACATAAACTATTCTCGACTTTTTTATGAAATTCCATGGTTTTGTAACCCTCAAATTATTTATAATATAACGATTGGTTAATAAAAGTATTAAATAACTACACATTTTCATCTTTTACTCAATATTTTTCATTTATTAGCATATATAAGTATATGTTTCCACAATTTTGCACTGCACATCGCTTGGACTGTGTCCTCTCGTGAATTTCATAATACGTGTGAAACTTTCTCAGTTCGCTTAGTTTTAGTAATTTTAATTGGATTATGTCTGTTGATGGTAGATATTTTTTCACAAACTTCTCTTTCAACTCACCTTTTACATCGATCGTCGATTTAGCATATTTTTCAAATAAATCTGGTAGACTAGTGTAATTGATATTGCCATCATCCCAGTGCAAACCGTTTATGTTATCCACGTCAAAGTCGTTCTGTTTGCAGCCCTTGAAAGATAACTCCTGGTGTGAAAACGGAAGTGAAAGATGATACATTGATGGTATAAGTGATCCAAATTGTAGGACAGCAAGCTCTTTCGCAAAATATTGCCCGTTATTTCCACACACAAACTGGATATCTACAATAATATGTGCCATATCCGATGGTTGCAAGACAAGCAATGAAATGAAAGAAATGTTTAGAGTACTGGTACTTATATTTTATTCCAACAACTATTCGAATTTCATCATATGATCTAAAAGTAATTGTTTAATTTCATAACAAGGCAAACATCACTTAACAACTTATTTACATGATATGAGTATCTAAACTATAAAATGCAAATATACAAATTTTAATACAATAAAAATGGATAATATTTATTCTTCATACAAAACTTTTAAATGTTATCAAAATTGTTTGGCCTACATCTTTTAAAACCATAAGGATAAGAGAAATATTCATCCGACACAACTTTTTTGTCAAAAGTAAATCTCAGGAGTTTTTTTTCGGGTTCTGATACAACAACACCTGGACGCTTTCGCTTGATTTTACGTTCGGTCGTCACATGTACGCCATCAGATAAATAATCCTCCAAAACTTAAGATTTTAAACATTCAAAATTTACAACTATTGAGTTTTCGAAATTAGGAGTTATGCCTTTACATTTAACCACATGTTCAGGACCATGTTCAGTTTCAATTTTTAAACCATATGTCTTAGGGCCTGTACTCACCTATACCGATATATAAGCATCAGAACCATAACATGCCACCTCATTGGTCAGATCACCCAGCAAGCCAGAGATCGGAAACATTATTGGTTTGTCTTTACTATCCACAAATATGACACTGTCTGTATCACAGTAGAGAATCGATGAACCCAGTTTTTCCAATAGTTCGTATAATTCAATTCTAGCTAGTGCCGTTGTATAAGCTGCGATAGGTATGTTTGCATGTGGCAAAGTTCTCAGATTTTCCTCTACATATTTCTATGTAACCCACAAGTTATCATTATCAACCGGGTAAATTGAACAAATTTCTACACCTGGTGATTGGAGAAGCTCACAAAATTGATTGAAATTATTAATCACTTTAGTGTTTGTTTGATCTTCCCTTTGACCGAACTTACCCCAAAATGAGTTTAAACAAAGTTTGGCAATATTACGTCGACCAGAATTTTTTGGAATTTGGTTTTTATCATGAACAATACATTGCCGCCTTTCGTATGATTCAATAAAATTATCTTTAAGTTCATCTGTTGTATATTCAATACCCCAGCCACTAGCCATTTGTTTAATTTTCAAAAAATTATTAACAAATTCAGTAAATAATCCGCCAGTCTTTGCATTAGGGTTGTACACTGTGTATTCATATTTCCATACTTCATATACTTTCATGACTTTGTACCCTCTTTTTACAGCTAAGGCTTTTTCAAGAATTACCCATGTACCTGTGAGTTTTCGCTCATCGTCTGAATGATCACAACTTGAAACTTTATTCTTCTCGGCACATTTTTTACAGAGTGTGAAATACAATTTATTGTTGTTTTCAAGGGTAACACAGGAATGAGAAGGTTATTGGGAGCAATTACATCGCATTTAATGAAACCATGCATTGAAATAATTTCATGTATAGGAGGTATATTGTCATTTCGAAATATGTCAGGATGCTTTATGGGGTACGGTGCGTATTTGTTGATATACGGGTACATACTGGTAAAGTCTGAATAACGTATTACATCTCCCTCTTTTGCATTATGGTGTAGTTTGAATACCTCAGTACGACCTCCAAATAGATCATCCCGCACACATAGTGGTGGCATTATATCATTATAATATTCCCGCAATTTTTCATTTAAAACCCAGTCTTTATTTAATACTTTTTTAAATTCACATTCCCACGAATATACCAGATCATATCCATTTCTCCTTATCGCCTCGATACGTCTTTGTGTGCTTTCATATCTTTGATTTATTGTTTCTAAGCCCAACGAGCTATTTTCAGTCGTTTCATGAAATTTAAAGCAATCTCTACAACCGTGATAATAACAGCCAAAGAACTCAAAGACAGTATTTGATTCTTTATGAAAGCCGTCGACATAGAATCCACACTAATCCAACTTTAACTCACCGTTGTTGTTTGCGGAGATTATCAAGCCGCTAGTTTGTGAATTTTTCCAAGCCAGCCACTTGCAAAATATTACGGAACGTTTTTTACTTTCGAAATAGCCTCTTTTAGGTATTACGCCTAAGATATTTTTTTCAAGATATTTTTTCCGAAAAACTAGCATACATGTCGATGCAATTGTCAGACTTTCTATTAAGGGGTTCACATCGGTCATTTTAATAAATTCATCCATAAACCTTATACATCCTCGTCGTAAAATATCAACATCATTTACACAATATCGCAACAACTCATTTCTATTATTAAAAATATCTTGTGTTTTTTATTGTACCAATTTAAAAAGGCCATCCTTTCTTTAGGTTTCATTGTATTGCAACCGTACATTTCTGGTGGTGGGTATTTACCGATATAATTTATATTCTCCTCCGTATTGAAATAATAAGGATAGTAACCTTTAGCACTGTCTTCAACGTCGAAAACTTGTGGAAACTTAGAAAGTGGAAACGGCAGGAAATTTAAAGAGTCAGCAAATGTAACTTGTTCACATGTCAACTTCATAGTTTTGACTCCATTCATTAAAGGTTCAATATTTTTTTTTCTAGCTATTAACTCTGAAATCAAGAAATGACCATCATAGCCTTGTAAATTATGTGCATAACAATATACGTTGCTCACATATGGTCTGGGTATTAAACAATAGTCTCGAAACCTTTGCACAACAGAGGATTGATCACTTTTTTTCAAATATATGCTGTCTGACACCACATGTATCACATGGTTGTTTAATATCTTCATCTTGATAACAATTGTGACAAATATGTGCTACAATTAGATTTGCAACATGTACAAAAGTTGAAGAGCTGTCTCCATACAGGCCGTCTTGAGTAGTTTCACAATCAGAAAATATTATGAGAAACTTTTTATCCTTTCTACCTATGTAGGGCTTTATGAAACAGTTATTTTGGGACGGTTGTATTTTTGAACACATCTGACAGAAGTATTCGTCACATTGATGTTTGAGTCCTTTCCTGTATGTAAAATTTATAAATTTTGTGCAAAATACAAATATCTTGAAAATGTCACATACAGTTTTTCCTCTGAACTTTTTATCTAAATGGTTAGCGAGACATAGCGGTCCTCTAAACCCGCGATTTCACTCGCTACAGTCAACCATCTGTGGTACATACACGCAGGGTGGGAATGTGATACAGTAAGGACATTTCATTTCACATTTATGAAACGAATGATTTGAAACTTTATCGAAATAGTTACAAATATAACTTTTGGAAAACAATCCGGTGACCGATTTTATGACGTAAAAATGTTTTGTACTCTCGAAATAGAAGAAGTATTTTTATTGCTGTTATATACTGTAGAGGAATTTTAAAAAGGATGGAACTCGGATCTCGAATATTATCGAAAATAACAATTTGATACCCACATAAGTATTTTTGAAATTTATAAAGATCTAGGATGTTGCATCCATTCTCACTGATTACCACTTTGGCATTTTTACACAATTGATCAGCCTTCAAATCCAAAGATTGTAAAATGACTGAATTATTAACACGGCTTATATTACCCTCAACCATTTCCATTGCGTAGCAAATACACCTTGGTAAACATGATAGATCGTCAGCTTTAGTGGTTTTACCCGCATCCACTAATACTTTTTCCTTTTTAAAAGTTCATCATCATCTGTGTACTTTTTATTTATACGCCCCCCACCGAAAGGAATGTTTACGACATCCGCATGGAACTGAATGATATCATCTGAAAGAACTTTAGTGTTTGATTGATTGACATTTGAAATAAGACCCATTATGTATTTCCCATTAATTTCCTGAACAGGCTTTAAACTCGACCATATGGGTTTAACGTGTGGTGATTTTGGGAGTGTTATTTTAAAGCTCATTTTACACTCCGAATTTACGTTACCAAGGATGTCTCCAATTATCTTATCAAATATATTTTCTAAAGCACTTGAAGGATCAACGGCTATATTGGTGAAGTCCTTTATGTGAAAACTTAAGGTGACACCTGTGACGTTAATTTTTTTAAATTGCTTCTCTTTCCTGGAAATTATTTGAAACGATCCTTATATATCGCTTCAGCCACCCCCTTGTTGATTCCCTTCACCAACACATTCTTGTTGAACATCATTAGAGCTGGAATAGTTTCCATTATTCATTAAAAGATTGAATGTTTCGTTTAGCAAATCATTTGAAAACGACAGGTGATGTAGCTTTGAAAACTCTATCAACTGCAGTCAAAACCTGTATTTCTCATCTTATGTCGGATAAATATTTCCATCCCTAAATTTATTTGTTGTATTCCTCAACCAGGTAATACAATCTTCAAAACAAGATGCTAACGCAATTTTAAAATTTTGAATTATAGTTTCCATCCTTATATTTTTTATCTAAATTTCTTATCTCTCTATTTAACATTATTCAAACTTATACACTATTTCAAACTATTTTATACTTTTATTAACTTAATTTTATCCGCTCAAGTTGTTAGCGGTATTATTCGCTGCAGCTCTTCCCTCTGCTGACGCAACTTCACCAGACGTCCACCACGCTTCTTTTTTGGAGGGCTCCGTTGACGTAGGTTCAGGCACAAACCTTTTGCCCTGCAACCGTCTTTGCAGCTCTTCAACCGTCAGAGGTTGAGGTCCAGGGAGAGGTGACGTCCACCTCGCCTTTACAGGCTGTTTATTCTCCTCTGTTGCGGCTCCTGACGCAGCTTCTTCACGCTGCTCGGCTGCTGCAACCCAGCCAAAACTTTTTGCGACCGTTGGAGATCTATAGTCGAATATCTCTTGCGATATGCCTCCAACGTTATTCTTCCAGGAATTTGTTTACCAAACATCCTAAGCTAACTCACGTCAGCTGCAAAATAGGCCTTGTGGGGCCGCAATTTTTAAAAAATTTACAATAATGCTGTAAGCAAAAATAGAGAAAAATAAATATATAAAAAATAATAACTTAAAAATCAAAAAAAACTTACCTCTCTGATAACCTATCAGAGTGCTTTCCGACAATTTATGATAACCCAAGGTACCAACCACGGATTTTTATACAAATTTTTCTACGCCGTACAGTGTACAAATTGCAAGCATATGCGTGTAGTCTGTGCTACCGGCCGTGTTAACCAAACGTCATTTTCTCATGAAGCTAATTAATTCACATTGCAAATTGAGCCATACCACTTAATTACTCCATTTCGCAACATAGTGTAAAATATGTACATGCACACGGAAGAGAAGTCGTTATTTTCATGATATTCACCCTCAATCTACAGTTCCCCAGCAACAACAAGAAAAACTCATGCGAGGACAAGTCGCTAGTTTAATGATATTCACCCTTAAATGCGACGTCACGGTCAACCTTGGGGAAATACCTTTAATTACAATAAACACGTATTGGCCCCATCGATCGTTTGCCTTCGAAAAAGACTTGAGATATTTTAACCTCCTGAATTAATGAATTCCTGGTAGACTGTCTCGCAGTATTAAGAAAATAATACAAAGTTATATGTACTACCATACCGCTGTCCAGTCATGGGTATTTAAACACATCTCAACGTACATGTGTATGAAGTTAATTGGATACTTTTCGTAATGCATTAAGGTTAGTATCAGAATTCAGCATGGATGACAATTACCATTAAAATTGCTGCCTGTTTCTTTTCACCCATCATTCGGCTTGCCTTTGGCACAAATAACGTACAGTAACACGGCGTATTGAAGATCATTGGGTTCGTAATACATTAAGCTAATATAACAGTGCCCCATAAAATGCGCGTGCAAGGCTTTACCCTGTCCCCATTATTCGTTGTCTTGAACAGATGCTACATATATTCAACGTGTCCAGAAGGTAAAATTGCATTCATGTAGGAAAAAAAACTTTGCGCACACGGCATTACATGAATATTTTACCGTCGGCCCTTCATGACGCCCTGATAATTCATTTCACAAAAACTCGATAGATTCTCCTTTCTAACACACCCTATACCCCTAACAACCAACCAACTGGACCCACAACATCGCTCAACACCTCGCAAATAACAATCTTAATGTATCTACATGCACACATCTGTTCATCATGCAAATCTAACAACATAAATCACCACTACGCACCTGAACAAACCTCTACACCCTTCTACCATCCACGCTCAGCAACCCCTCACAACACAACACAAATCACCGCGACACACCTGAACAAACATCTACACCCTTCTACCAACCACGCTCAGCAAACCCTTACAACACAACACAAATCACCGCGACACACCTGAACAAACCTCAACACCCTTCCACCAACCACGCTCAGCAACCCCTCACAACACAACACAAATCACCGCGACACCACTGAACAAACCTCTACACCCTTCAACCAACACAAATCACCGCATACCACCTGGCAACCCCAGCCAACCAACCGCAACACCCCTCTTACAAACAACAAAGCACCGCCACCAGGCGACCGTACACCAGACGCAAAATGGCACTGATTCATCATCAAAACCCCTTGTAACCACGTACACCAAACACATACCTGCACTGGTTGGAAGTGATTGAGAAAGTGGTTCCCACCCATACAAAACCCGGTTCGAAGGCACGTCACTTACTACCTGTAGGTCTTAGTTTTTTTTCTTCAAATTTGACAAAATAGTCTGTAATTCGGTTAATGGTGATTTTATTTAGATTAAACATTAATCCTGTTCGCTAGGATGTTTCTATCAACAATTTTTCTAGCATATATCTTTTGTTTTTTATTATATATGTAAACCAATACCAAGACTATTAAAAAGACGATTGTGGTACTTATAGTCTGTTTGTATTCAATTAAAATGTTAGAACTAATACTACTGTTAAGGTACAGGATCGCCATAACAAGTTGTTTGCTTATTTCCGTCGTTTTTCCTGGCTCTATATAGGTCCACTGTCATGCAGTTCTTCTTGCCTATAAAATATGTGTGAGGGGTAAACGTGGAGATAGAAAACTCACATATCTTTGAAAAAGAGAAAACTACCTACCGGCATTCCGAAGATTGCCAAATATTTGGCGCAGAGACGATGCTCAAGCAGCCGATATTACTATGTTCTTCCATGCCACTAAAATGCATATCTGGACACAAGTCAAATTCTGGTTTGCCGAATTTACCAGCCAAAGTCTAATTTTCAAAACTCTGCCGAAAGGAGGCAGTTGCTAAAATGAAACAGCAATTAGCTTTGAGTCTATTAGACAGACTTGTCTTTCTTTATTGAGTTCTCTTAATTTATACGAGATTCTATTTACTTATTCTATCCCTACTCTTAACACAATGTAAATTTTAATTCTAAATACATAACAAAAATGCTTATATCAAAACTCGAATCAACCAATCCAAATTAAAGGGATTAAGTTCCCACATTCTTCGTTATGTTTCATAATTCCTTCGTATGCTCATAGTACTCATATGTCAACTCACTTTATCGATATGGGCTATGAGTAACGATAATTGATTTAAGTATCAGTGCACAGAACAGGGCAATAACCAGGCGGCGATATTAATAGGTCAGTAACAACTCGACCGCGTCTGGCTGTTTGTAAACAAAGAAAGAGTTTTTCATAGGTAGATGATGGCGTGCTAAATGGATCGTACAGAAGTTGAGGTACGAGATGAATATTGACATGTGCCTGGGCTGAAGTGGATATTGTTGTGTGTATATACTACACTACAATTATTGCCCATTTTACTTATAATTTATCTCTATTATTCCCTACCTCTTTTTGTTTGTATTCTGCAGTTTTATAATATAATAAAAAAGGATTCTATATTTAAACCATTTACGTTTAAAACTATTTAATTTATTTGAAAAATTGATTTTCTGTTCTCCTGTAGATATGTGTATCAACCTATGTAGAATTGCCTTTCCGCGCCGTTGATTATACGCGTTTTTTCCTCCTCATCGTCGCTTTAGTTTTACAATTTTCGGAAGTGCTGCTGCTGGCTTCTTTATAAACTGTTCAATGTGTCTAGGACAGGGTCCGGGTAGCGGGTACCTAGGTGGCTGTGATATTGGCATAGGCACGTATGTGCCGACTTCACAAAGCTTCTGCAGCTCACTATAAGAGTTGCTGGCGTCGCCAAGAAGTTGATACCGAACTGTCATGCGAGAGACACAGTCGTCGATCATCACTACGCCGTACAAGACACGCTAACTATCTGATGTTGTATTATCAATAACATACTGTAGAATAAACGATTTGTTATACTACTCGTATAATCGGCGACCCCGACGTGAGTTCAGGTAATTTTTTTCTTCCAAATTACAATGTCTCCCGATGAATTTCACGACGCCGACGATGACATTGGCGAACGAGCCACCGCTGGCTCAAGTACCTCAACCTCGCACGTACAAATCAGTTCGCTCATGTTGAAGTTATCGCAATTTTGGCAAAAGAACCCATGCTTTTGGTTTGCGCGAGTGGAAGCGCAGTTTCGCATCAATAAAATACTGAGCGACAGTGCGCGTTTTGACAAAGTTGTAGCCGAATTGAACATGCAACTGTAGGCTTAAGTTGCGGATATCGTGGAGCACCTCCCAGACTCGGTAAGGTACGAGACCCTGACGCGAAGAATTCTTTTCGGGTATGGTCGTAGGGTGCAGGAATGCTTCCAGCAGATCCTATTTAATATGGAATTGGACGATCTTCGTCCGTCGCAGTTCTTGCGCCGTTTACGTTGTGTCGCTGGAAATACTATACCAGACGCCATCATCAAGTCCCTGTGGCTGCATAGCCTTCCACCAAGCGTCCGCGCCATTTTGGCCGTAAGCGACGATGCGGGCCTCGACAAACAAGCGGCCGCAGCATATCGCGTTGTCAGTTGCGGAATGCCAGACTTGGCATCTAGCATTCAAAAACTTTCGATCGAGCCGCAACATCAGAACGCAGAAAACGATTCTGCGGCGGGCAGCATCCATCAGATAAGCGCTCGGGCTAATCACACGGCAAATTCATCCCCTAACAGCCGATCGAAAGGCAGATCATGCACATCACGCAGATCAGCAACGCCTCCACGGCACGCAAATAAACCCATGTGCTATTTTCATAGGCGTTTCGGCCCTACTGCCAGACGCTGCCGTTCTTCTTGCTCTTTTCGTGCGAGTTACACATAACATAGACAATAGCATTACTACCAAATTCTCCAAAACCCTTTCCGAATAACATCTATATTATATCAATACAATGTTGTATTCTTCATATCATATCCTGATACGAACAATACAATGTTGCATTCTTCATATCATATTTTGATACAAATAATACAATGTTACATATCATATCAGATGCAGACCAACAAATTTAATGAAAAATTCTTCGATAAAGAAAAACGCAATATCCGCATCTCATGTCCGCTGCTTGATATTGCACACTTAGCACATCCTCTTATTGTGGGAATATGCAGATAAGACGAAGATTGTTTTGGCGATTCCAAGCCTATATATAGGAATGTAAGATAGTCTAGAAAGCAGTCTTAAGTTGCGATTCAGTTCGGTTAAGATCAGTTGTAATAAAGTCATTTTTCCGTGAAAACCTTTCGAGTTTTATTTAAAAGTTCCACGTTAGGAACAATTTCAATTTAATTTTTTTTGGACTTAACAAACAGTCCAGCAATAACTGATGCAGTCGACGTATTAAGGAAGGAGGAAGTCCTATTTAAGACGATAAAAAACCCTAAAAGTTCCCGGTTCCGCTAAACACTCTGTGTAAGGAACAAATAAATCCAATTGCGACGAATACGCACAATTGAAAAAACGTGAATTAACGCTCAAACGATCGGGAACCCTATAGTGTTGATTTATAAACACTATTAACAACCCTAGTGAAGTGCAAATTCACTAGGTATTAAAGTACGAACAGGAGGTTGTGCGTCAAGCCTGAGTCGACCTTTAAAACCTTTCCTAGAGGCTGGGGTTAAGGACCTGTTCACTAATAAAAATAAAATATCGAAAGTGTGTGAAAACTTACTGCATCTCAAAAGGAACCAGGATCACATCTACACGGACTGAAATAAAAAAATAATGGCTGAAATACCCGCACGACTTCCACTAGAGCTGAGCTTCGAGGAGCTGCTGAAGGAAGTTAGGCGATTACCTATTTACACGGGCAACAACGAAAAATACGCACTGTCTGCATGGATAGAGGAGGCAACCACGATCCTCAACCTCACACAATCAGGTGGTCAACAAACATATATCTTCCGCCTCATCCTGCACAAACTGCAAGGACCAGCGAGGAACACAACGTAGAAGATTCCAGACCCTAATTGGCAGAGCATCAAAGCGATATTATTATCGACATACGGGATCAACCAAACATACAACAATATTGTAAATTGTATTCATGGGGTAAGTGTTAATAATAGGAATATTGATGATACATACCATATATTAAATAATCTACTAAACAAACTTAATACAAAATACCTGCAAGATTCGCAGAGAGATTTCGACAATGAGTTCAATCCTGTCCGTAACAAGAGGTTGGTATTAAATAAATTCAAATCCCTATTAACTGAATATAAAACTTTCCTACTTGAAACCAGAAATTTTAACACTTTGGATCAGGCATATAATCTGTTGAAGGAAATTCAACAAAATACCGATAACCAACCTAATAGTAACAACCAACATAATAACAACTATAATAACAATTTTAAACCACGTTTTAATAACCGATTTAATAGAAACCACCAACAACGTTCATATAATAATCACCAAAATAATTACCTAAATCGAAATAATAATAACCACTGGAATAACCAAAATACCAATAATAGATTCAACTTTAACACAAAGTACGAACCACAAAATAATCGTGTATTTAACCGTCCAGAACAAATGTAAGTAGATAACTCAAATATCTATCGTCAAAGTAACCAATATCGACAAAATCCCGAAGCGATGGACACAAATTTTCACATAACTGCCTCGAAACCCTTTACCTATAATTAACCTTAACATTGATAATCAGATAATCCCTGTACTAGTAGATACTGGAGCATCAACATCTAGTATAGACAAACGCTATCTTTTGAAAAACGAGAAATTTCAATTAGACGTACCTATTCCAATATACGGTTTAACAGGAACATACGTTGTTACTGAAAAATTAAAATCTTATATGCTTCAAAAATTCGAACTCCCAATATCTCATAAAATACTTTGGAATATTATGGATTTTTCTGACAAACAGTTTAAAGCCATAATAGGACAAAATATTCTACACCCACTAAATGCATATTTATACTTCGGAACAGGTAGTATCAAAGTAAATAATAAGATACTGTTCTTTAACTATGCAATACCCGAAGAGATAAATCTTCAAAGCGAATTGCAACCCCAATTAAGATCTAAACAAAAGTTATTTGAAACCCTAAACAATGAGGAAACCAATACCTTGAGAAAAATACTCAGAGAAAATGGGGCTATATTCTATAAGGAAGGTGATAACTTAACATGCACCACCCAAACTAAACATGACATAGTAACTAAATCCAACAAAAACTTGTATTCTGAAATCTACCGATTTCCCCATGTACACGAAGTAGAAGTTAAATCTCAAATCGAAGACATGTTAAAACAAAAAATTATACGCCCTTCTACATCTCCTTATAACGCACCTATATTGAGAAAAATGGAGAATTGTTATAGACTACAGAAATTTGAACGAGGAAACCATCGAAGACAAGTTTCCTATTCCTAACATCGAAAGTATATTTGACAAATTAGGTAAATCAAAATACTTCACAACGTTAGATTTGGCGAAAGGATTCCACCACCAAATAGATATCAGTGAACATGATAGATATAAAACAGCTTTTTCAACACCACAAGGACATTATGAATTTAACAGAATGCTCTTTGGCTTTAAAAACGCCCCCGCTACTTTTCAGCGTATGATGAACGAAGTCCTGAGAGAATACATTAATAAAATATGTGTTGTCTACTTGCACGATATCCTCATCTTCGCAACATCACTCCAGGAAATGGAAGTGTATATTCGAAAAATATTCGATACACTGAGAAAGTATAAATTAAAAATCCAAATCGATAAATGAAAACAAACTGACTATCTAGGACATATTTTATTTGTAGACGGCATAAAACCAAATCCTAATAAAATTGAAGTAATAAAAAATTTAAAGTCCTTGACACTCCGAAGAGAATTAAATCATTTTTAGGAATAACAGGATACTACCGTAAGTTTATTAATAACTATGCAAAAATTGCCTCACCATTGACCGATGCCTTAAAAAAGGACAACAAAATAAATGTTGAAGACCCAAAATATGTTTCAGCGTTCGAAAAGCCAAAGTAATTAATTACAAATTATCCAATTCTACATTATCCTGACGTCAAACCAAAATTTATACTCACAACAGGCGCTTCAGAAAAAGCAATAGGCGCAGTTTTATCACAACAAGGACACCCAATATCATTTGCTAGTAGAACATTAAATGAACATGAAAGAAACTACTCTACGATAGAAAAAGAATTACTCGCTATCGTATGGGCAACTCAATACTTCAGACCATACATTTTTGGAGCAAAATTTGATATAAAAACGGACCATAGACCTCTCGTCTGGCTTAACAACCTAAAGGAACCAAATAGCAAATTGCAGAGATGGAAGATAAAACTAAACGAGTGCATCTTTAATATCGAATACCTAAAAGGAAAAGACAATAAAGTTGCTGATTTCCTC
This sequence comes from Oxycera nigricornis, assembly GCA_963942545.1. Lineage (NCBI taxonomy): Eukaryota > Metazoa > Arthropoda > Insecta > Diptera > Stratiomyidae > Oxycera > Oxycera nigricornis. The sequence continues at coordinate 71,372,531 of OZ012662.1, forward strand.
AGTAGAATAATGCTGAAAAACAAGAAATCAATATAAATATTGAAAACCAAGACTCGAATGAAAACCTAAGTGACATGGCAACAATTCACTCAGGGGATGAAGATCAACACGACCTTATACCCATTAGCGAAGGAATTGTTAACATCTATAAAACAAAAATTTTGATTGTAAAAAGGAAACAAAAGGAACTAAAAATGATTAATAAAAAACGAAAAATATATATAGATACAAAGGATATTAATGACGAATATACAGTAAAAGATATATTGAGACGATATATAGCTAATAAAGGCAAAATTGGGATTCATTGTGAGCTAAATGACACGGAATGGAATAAAGTTCAAATTGCAATCGTAAGCCTATATTCTAATAATCGAGAAATAAAATTCATTAAATGTACACATCACGCAAACGATCTATTAGATGAAAATCAATGTATTAAGAAAATAAAAGAGATCGATGAAAATAGTAATCATAGAGGTATCTTGGAAAATTACGCAGAAATAAAAAACGTATACTACTTTCAAGATATGAGAAACATGATTGCCAAATACATCAACAATTGCGATATATGCAATCGCGTTTAATATGACAGAAAACCCGTAAAACCAGAGTTCTTATTATCAGAAACACCCAATAATATTAACCAACTAGTTCACTTAGACATATTTATGATAGGTAGGAAATAATTCTTTACAACTATAGATAAATTTTCCAAACATCTATACACTAAAGAAACTATGGACAAAAATGCGGTAACTTTCATAAAATTGATCAGAGAATATAATGCAATATTGGGAAAACCAAAAAAGCTTGTCGCAGACAATGAATTCAATACTGTCAATGTTAGAGTTTTCTTACGAAAGGAAAAAATTGAAATACATTTCACTTCACCCAAATCTCATACCAGAAATGCCGATATGAACCGATGTCACAGTACACTTTTAGAACAAATAAAAGTTCTCTCACTTACCGAATCCGAACTCAGTATCGATGAAAAAGTCCTTAAAGCGACCGAATACTATAACAATACAATACATTCAAGTATAAAATGTAAACCATTAGAAGTTCAACAAGGAAATAAAGATTGAAAACAAATTCACGAATCATTAAAAACAAAGAAAATAAAATGGATCGAATATCATAACAGAAACTGTGAAAAATCACAGGAAATTCCTAACAATAAAGTATTTATAAAAAATTATAATAACGAAAGACATGAAGAACAACCCAAATATCGAAAAGTAGAGGTAACAAAAAATACTAACAACGATGTAATGTTAATAAAACACAATAAACGAAAAACAAAAATACACCCCATTCGAATTAAACGAATAAAGAAATATACTACAGAAGACAAGGTCATTGAAAGTCCAATTATTTTAAACTCAAATGAATCCTTCATTAAAATATTCACACAAGAAGGATCTCCAAACGAAATTATTATATCAAAATACGGCTTGAATATAACAAAAAAGGAAATAAAAACTATTGAACAAAATGAATGGCTAGATGATCAAATTATAAATTTCTATATGAACTTAATTAAGGAACGCAGTGATCTGTATCAACCGAAAAATTTACAAAAAGTTTACGTATTCGACACATTCTTTACCATACGACTCCTACAATCAGGATATCAAGAAATGGACTCGCAAAATAAATATTTTCTCATACGACATCTTACTAATTCCAGTTCATACAAAGCAAACACATTGGTGCATAACAGTCGTAAATCTTAGAGAAAAAACTATTAATTATTACGATTCATTTAGAAAACCAAATACGCATCTTTTAGATATGTTAGCAGAGTATTTAGAAGAAGAAGCAGAATCTAAGGAAATAAATAACTTCAATATAGGAACATGTACCAAAACAAATGTAGCAAACACTCCAATGCAAAGTAATTCATACGATTGTGGTATATTTATTTGTACAATAGCTGAGTCTATTACCAGAAATCATCAATTAGATTTCACAAAAGAAGACATGCCATATTTCCGAAAGAAAATGATTTTAGAAATAGCAAAAGGAAGACTAATAACCTAAACTAACAAAAAATATTTCCGACAAACCTATAAACTAATAAGATATACATTTCAATTTACAGACCTTTTATCGACAAACTAGGAAACACCCGATTTTGAAATCCTTAGTCAAATTCATAACCCTAATAATACTACCAACAATTCAGGCAGAAATAACAGTAGAGAAAATACATACTGAAACCGGAATCATCTTAATAAAAAAGGACCCAGTAAAACTTATAAGAGATTATCGAAGAATTTACCATAGAATAGATTTAAAACAATACGAAACCGCTTTAGCAGAAATCACTAAAGAAATTGAACCAGACTCATATACTTTAGAAACTATCAAAACAATGAAAGGAGAATTAAAACTATTACATTTTGATCAGGAAAACGCGAAAAATATTTCAATGAAAATTAATAAACCTAAACAAAGAAAACATAAGAGAACGGCTTTGAAAAATATATCTACTAATTATGAAAAAAGATCCATTCCGTCGCAAAAGAGGATTAATTAACCCCGTAGGTAACGTTTATAAATTCTTATTTGGACTTATGGATAACGAAGATTACGAAGAGATAATGGAACATTTAAAAATAATCGACACTAATAATCATGCACTAAGCGAATCTATGAATAAACAAATACTAGTTAATAACGCTTTTAAAACCAACCTCGATAAAATAATATCAAACATAAATCAAACTAATAAATTATATAATCAACTCGCGACCGATTTAAATAACAGTACTAAACAAATAAACAAAATATTAACTACTGTCCAATTAAAACATAATCTTGATCTATTAAAAGACGAATTAGAAAAAATAATTGACAATTTAAATTCCGCGAAAAAAGGTATTATGACCAGATCCATACTTACATATGATGAAATTCATTCCCATAACCTATCCGTTGATGAACTCAAAGAAATCACGATTTGTGTATTAATTAAAGAAGGAACCATAACTTTTATCATCAATGTACCTATTTTTACCGCACCTTTATTATCATACTATGTTAAACAAATACCTAATGTAAATTCAGAAACATTAAACATAGACATAAAGGAAACAGTGTTATATAATGGACGATATTTTGAAATTCAAAAACGAGCAAAATTGTTAAAAAACGAATTATCCTGCTCTAACATAAATTGTATTATTAAAATAAGTAATGAGACTAAAACATAAGAAATAGAAAAAGGCTTGTTATTAATTGTAAATATAAACGATAGAATAAATCAGAATTCTGACGAAAAAACGTATAGACTTAAAGGAATATTTATTATTAGATTCAGTAATTGTAAAATAGAAATTGAAGGAAAATTATTTACAAATGCAGTGAAAGAGTTTCAACAAGTTTTAACGTTAGAATCAATAAAAACACTATCAGAATATAATTATAAACTTAATTTTGAAGATCTACAATTAGAAAATATCAAAAATATGGAAAGTTCGAAGATATAAAATACGTCAGTAAAAGAAGTACTATAGCCACTGGATCTATTTTTATACTTACCATTATTATACTCATTTTTATAATTGTATTATACTTCTTTTGTAAGAATCGTCAAACCATAAAAGTTGACGTAAAAAATAATAAAAGTAATGATATCGAAATGCCCAACATAAGTAACGTTGAGGACAACGCTAAACATAAGGAGGGAGGAGTTACATATAACATAGCCAATAGCCTTACTACCAAATTCTCCAAAACCCTTTCCGAATAACATCTATATTATATCAATACAATGTTGTATTCTTCATATCATATTCTGATACGAACAATACAATGTTGCATTCTTCATATCATATTTTGATACAAATAATACAATGTTACATATCATATCAGATGCAGACCAACAAATTTAATTAAAAATTCTTTGATAAACAAAAATGCAATATCCGCATCTCATATCCGCTGCTTGATATTGCACACTTAGCACATCCTCTTATTGTGGGAATATGCAGATAAGACGAAGATTGTTTTGGCGATTCCAAGCCTATATATAGGAATGTAAGATAGTCTAGAAAGTAATCTTCAGTTGCGATTCAGTTCGGTTAAGATCAGTTGTAATAAAGTCATTATTCCGTGAAAATCTTTCGAGTTTTATTTAAAAGTTCCACGTTAGGAACAATTTCAATTTAATTTTTTTGGACTCAACAAATAGTCCAGCTATAACTTGCGTCTTCCGCGGGAAACAAATACAGTCTCTAGATCCGGCGGCGGCTAGAGGCTTCGTGCAAAGTCGCCTCGAACTATACGACCCATTGACAAAGCAAAAATACCTAATTAACACTGGGGCAGATGCGTCTGTTATCCCCGCGACCCCGAGCAACCGCAAACCTTCTATGTTCAAACATTCGCAGCCAACGGCACTGACATCAGCACATTTCCCACGATCGCCATGACACTGTCTCTGGGTCAACGACGTTTGTTCCAATGGAAGTTCTGCATCGCTCGTGTGGCACGCCCCATTATAGGTGCAGACCATTTAAAACATTTCGGTCTTTTAGTAGACTTAAAGAGACAACGGCTCATCGACTCGTCGACCCAACTCGAAGCAGATGGTCAAATCAGTCGGAGCAAGCAGACTTCAGTCTCCACCATCAGTAAAGAAACGTCGTACAAATCCTTGATCAGAAAATTTCCATGCCTTCCCAACCCGCCCATCGTCCGTTGTTCCACCTCACACAGAACACGCCATTTCATAAACACCACTGGAACATCATTGGCCGACCGTTCACCTAGGTTAAACTCTGAAAAGCTTGCCGTCACGAAAGCGGAGTTTAAGTTCGTGTTAGAAAAAGGATATTGCCGTTCATCCAGCAGCCCGTGGGCTAGCCCTTTACACCTTGTTCCCAAAAAGAGATGGGTCGTGGCGCCCTTGCGGTGATTACCGGCGCCTGAACGCAGTGACAACCCGCGATAGATACCCTATGCGTCATAAGGAGGATGTCACCATGGAAATGACAGGAAAAAAAGTATTTTCAAAGTTGGATCTACTTAAAGCCTACCACCAGATTCCAATCGCGGACGAGGACATACAAAAGACAGCCGTAACGACACCATTCGGGTTATACGAGTTCACCGTCGTAAGCTTTGGATTAAGGAACGCGGCCCAGTCCTTCCAACGCTTTATGGACGAACTCCTAAGTGGTTTGGAATTTTGTGAATGTTATATCGACGACATTATAATCGCCTCGAGGTCAAATGAGGAACATGTTGATCATTTGAACTTAGTTTTCGAACGCCTTACCAAATATGGAATCGTAGTTAACTTGGCAAAGTGAATATTAGGCGCAAGCAAATTTGAATATCTGGGGAACGTTATCAGCGCGGACGGCTGCACACCACCTTCGGCAAGAGTAGAAGCTTTTAGGAACTTTAAGAAACCTACAACCGTCAAGGAGCTGCGAAGGTTCTTAGGAACAATCAATTTTTATCGACGGTTCATCCCAAACGCTGCAACGCTACAGTCACCGCTTAACGAGTTCTGTGCAAACGCTAACAAAGGAGACAGAACTGTGATTGCATGGACACCCGAAGCGGAACAAGCCTTCGACAAATGCAAAGCGAGTCTCGCCGACACTACACTGCTGATGCATTTCACGCCTAATGCGCCATTAAGGCTCGCGACCGACGCATCAAATATCACTGTGTGTGCAGTCCTCGAGCAGCTGCAAGAGAAACAGTGGGTTTCCTTGGCCTTTTTCCAAAAGAACTAAAGCCGAAACAAAATATAGTGTTTATGATCGCAAGCTACTGGCGATATACACCAGTATCCATCATTTTCGGCATTTTTTGGAGGGTTCGTCGTTTACTATAATTACAGACCACATACCCATAACTTACTTTTTTACCCAAATTTCGAATAAAGCATCTCCTCGACAGATACGGTACCTGAGTTACATATCGGAATTTACTACGGACATCCACTATGTGCCTGGGCTTACCTATCATGTAACCGATGCTCTCTCACGCATCGAAGCAATCGAAATGCCCACATTATTCAATGGAGACGAACTTGTCCGAGAACAACAGAAAGAAGACGAGCTTCAGATATTGTTGCAGAATAACACCATGTCCCTCACTTTCGAGCGCAAGATCTCAATTACGGGCAAAGAATTAGTATGCGATTCCTTTGCCCTTTCGTTCCTGCCACTCTCCGAAAGCGTATATTCGACATTTTTCATCAGCCGTCTCACCCAAACGATCGAACGATATGTAAAACCATCGCCAAAAGATTCGTTTGGACTCGCATGAAAATAGATGTTGGCGACTGGGCTCGGGTATGCGTGCCCTGCCAATGCTCCAAAGTCGCCCGACATCAAGTGAACCCGTTTCAATCTTTCCCAACACCGAATGCGATTTTGACATATACATCCAGACATCATTGGCCCCCTGACCCCATCGCAAGGTTATAAATACTGCCTTACCGCAATCGATCGCTCTTCAAGATGGCCCGAATCTGTGGCCAAATCATTTTAAAACAATTGGGTCGCTCGTTTCGGAACACCGCGTACCATCACGACGGATCATCACGCAATTCGAGTCATCTTTATTCAGGGCTTTGACCGCCCTAATCGTATGTTCCAGAATAAGAACTTCGCCTTATCACCCATCGTCAAACGGCACCGGCAACGGCAACGGCAACGCTGGCACCGCTCGCTTAAAGCGGCAATAATGTGCCATTCCGAAGATCCCGTTTGGACAGACATACAACCCACAGTATTCCTGGGATTGCGCTGCAGTCACAAAGACAGCTTAGCCGCATCTTGTGCTGATGCTATACAGGACATCGATCATATTACCAGGGGAGCTGTTTGTTTCCAGCAGTGCACCCATCACGCCGCACGATTTTCTAGCACGTCTTCGAAGCATCATGGTTCGAATTCGACCCGCTCCAGTCTCACATCGAAACAGGGAACCAGTCTTCGTAAACAAACACCTCAGCAATTCGTCGCACGTTTTCCTGCGTATCGATGCCATAAGAAAGTCGCTAACGCCTCCTTACTCTGGCCCGCAAAAGATTCTTCGCAGGATCTCTGACATTTTATACGAAATTGACGTCAATGGACGAAAATGTATCGTATCCGCAGAAAGATTGAAGCCATCTTTCCTTGACAGCGACCAGTTCAGGCAAACGTCCAATGGTCCACTTGTCGACAATCAAACCGTTTTTCGAAATTCATCTGGTCAAACAACATTCACCAGCAATCTACGCAAGCACTTGCACACTTTAAACCAGCCAATCAATCCGGCACCGATGGGGACAAGAACTTATCCTCCAAGCAAGAAGTGAGTCCATTTTGCCGTCGACCTAAATCAACATTGACAGATACATTAGTTTAAATGCCATCGTGAAATTCAGCCCATGAATCATGTCACTTGAGGAAGAGTGATGTGCCGACTTTAAAAAAGCTTCTGCAGCTCACTACAAGAGTTGCTGGCGTCGCCAAGAAGTTGATGCCGAGCTGTCATGCGAGAGACACATCGATCATCATTACGTCGTACAATACACGCTAACTATCTGATGTTATATTATCAATTACATTTCGTAGAATAAACGATTTGTTATACTACTCGTATACGTACTCCTCTCGTATGTGCTTTGTTGATTCGCTGGATTTCGCTCCTAGTGTTAGGCATCTCTCGAATGCACGATGGAATTCTTCGTCTGAGGTAACCTCACGTATTTCACCTTCTTCTACGTATCTAGTAGTCCGGAACGTGCAGGGTCGTGGATCGCAGCATCGTGGATCGCAGGATCGCCATGTAGTAAAATTTGATCGTTATGCAAGATATGCTATAGGCAGGCCGGTTCGTCCTCCAAAATCCTTTTCTTCGCCGTGACACAGTTTCGTCTCCTTCGATATTCCTCCAATGGAATAGCATTCTTGTTGATGCTGAGGGGAAGTCCAATTAAGATAGAAAAGTAAGGTCGATTTAGTTATCACCTACAGGCATCTGTTTAAATGCCGCATCTTTGGCGCAATCCGTCAGGACAGGCAGCCGATATTTCTAATTTCCTTTTTGTGTTGCCGATATTGGAGGCAATTCAAAGTCTGCCGATATGTTAGGCAGACTAATGCTCTAGAATTTCGAGGGAGAAATCCTTTTGCCGAAAAAAGGCAATGTTTCTGATTAATTAAAGCAACAGTTAGAATTCACCAATGCCTAATGAGGACGAGCCTCAGCTCCGTCCGTTCTTTTATTCTCAAAATTCTTATTTCTAAATACATAATAATCCCTACTCCTAATTTATAATCAGTTAACTACGACCAATCATACGCGCTGAGCATTGGTTCCCACGAAAAATTCGATACTCTGATGACATTGACTTAGTGCATAGACTTAATAGTAACCTAATTTAGTGAGCTCTTGTTGCAATGGTTAATAGTGGTCATCGTCCGAGGGCCATTGGCCCAGCCATTTCAAGTATCTATATAATTAAACAGCTAACATGAATTTTGTGGTAACATTTAAGCAGTTGTTTCTGGACCGATTTTCATGAAAAATACATCAATGGAAAGAAAATATCCTGCAGATGTGCAGAATTGTATTTTTTTGTGAAAATCTGTTTGGAAAATATAGAGAGAAAAAATAGAAAATTGATTTTCTTACCAATTCATACACAGCGTTGAACGTTCGCACAGCGATAAATACCAATTGTATACTAGCTTTCACTACCAAAATAGAAATGCTGATTTTCTACGGGTTGTGTAGTGTATGCGGTGGTAATTTGCCCTTGCACGCGGGAGTCCCAGGTTCGTATCTAGGACTGTTCCAAGTGTTTTAGTTTCTTTTTTGAAAGCTAATTAAATCATCAAATTTCACCACATTTAGCAATATTTTCATTCTCACTTTACAGCTTCACACCGTTCATGTGTATTGTTTTTGACCGTTCACTGGTTCGGTGTTGTCTGATAGCTTTCTCTCTATGGACCATTCGTGTGTATTGTATTTAGCGTCGCCGTTCATTATGTAATTGTATATGCACATTTCTTCACTATTTGGTCATATTTTTTTAGTTTGTTTTGCTGAAGGTCGTCTAACATTCCACGAAAAAGCGTTTTCAGTTGAAGAAAACTTTCAAGATTTAAAAACGATGTTTGATTTTCCTAACATTATTTACACCAACCGGTTTGGTAGATCTCAAGAATGTGAAAATCGAATGATGACATGCGCAAAACGCTTAGCATTGTTATACGTTCGAGACGCATTGAAGCGCCAATAATTGAATAATGATTTTTAAACATTATTAAAATTCATAAACATTATTTAATCACAATAGAAAAACAAATTTAGCTTGCCGTTTTATTATATTGATTGATGATTTAAGTTAAATTCAAAACCCTTTTTGAAAAAGGCACAGGGACTTGAAACGCCTGTTAAAAAAATACAACATCAAAGTGGTACCAAAGAGCGGTATTCAACTAAAAAATAGCATGACGGAAAAAGACAAACTGGAAGGAGGAGAAAAAAGTGGCATATACCAGATTACGTGCGGGAATTGCCAGCATATCTACATTGGGCAGGCGAAGAGGCTTGCGATCACGAAATTCGAGGAACACAGGAAAGAGGCAGCATTAGCCAGAAGGGGAAGGATTAATAGTGTACGATCATAAGATAGAAATAGAAAACCTTAAAGTTATAAAACAGGTAAGGAAATTCAATGAGTTAGACATAAGGAAAACTATAGAGATAAGTAGAGTACCTGTAAGGATTAGAATGAATAATGACTTAGGGAATGGATCAATTAAGCTGATTAAATTTTGCGATGAAAATGTAAAACGTTAGAAACACAGAATTTAGGGAATTAGTTATACACTGAAGAAGTGCCAGACGAAATGTACATCTGGTTTAATAGTTTAAATACACGTTTTTAAGGAAATGTTGGAAAAAACTTTTTGATTTTAACTTAAATTTGTGAAAGCGTGAAAATAAGGGTTCTAACTGGGATTGATGATTCTTCGATCGAATTTCTAGAGTCAGTTATAATAAAATCATCATTGCACTCGAATTTCGAGTGCTGGGTTCTTCTAGTTTTTATTATTGTTTGATCCTTGAATTGATTTCTAACTGCGCCGAAGGGTATGCAACCATATTTGTTTGTTTTCATTTCAATTTAAGAAGTATAAATCGCGGTAGGTGGTAGAGATCTTGGATGTGCTAATTGTAGCGTGTGGATAGATATGGTTTGTGAATACTAGAATACCACTACACCAGTCACTGAACGCTGCAAAGTGGCGAGCTTCCTAATAGATTGTAAGATACCCTCTGTAAACAACATCGAGGAGATAAGGTTAAAAGAGTGGTTTGCTAGTAGATGGATTTGAATCTGAAACGAATGCTGTGTATGAATTTTTTGGGATGTTTTCATCACGGCTGTATAGAATGCTGTAAAGCAGAAGATTCATCTTATACCAGCACTAAAAAATCCGTAACGTTGTCCCAGAAATATGAAAGCACTCTGAAAAAAATCGAAGTCATTAAGCGCTATGGTTATAATTTCGTTTATTTTTGGGAGCGTGAGTTCCGAAAATTCTTGAAGAAAAACCCTGACGAGTGCAAACAAATAAAAAAAAGGTTCCAGATATTATACTACCACTCAACCCTCGTGATGCAATTTTGGGAAGCGTACTGAAGTGTTTAAATTACATCATACAGTTACAAAGAATGAATTTATAAGATATCTTGATTTCCCTAGCTTGCACCCGTATATCAACTAATATTTGCCATGCCCTACAGAACACCCTACGAGGGAAGAAAATGTACCTTTAATGTCAGTAATACTTTCAATGCATGGTTTAATTCCTTGTTCAATCATCCCACCAACCGATCTGTTTCTTCCTATTTTACCTTTAAATACAAGTTCGAAGCTGTATTTTACATTATGCCGTTAATGTGCGGAGCTAAGTAAAACATTTGATTGTATCCATACAGAGGACGAAAAGAAGATTACTGGTAGATGGATCATACCTGGAGTGTCCTTAGCTGTAAATAGAGGCGTTGAAATTGGGAGAGTGTTTGAGGTCTGGAAATACAACTACACTCAATATGATTCCACAGCAAAATATGGTGATCTGTTTACGGAATATGTAACTACTACTGTGGGTGTGGGAATAAATGTATTAATGAAGGAGAAAAAGATACCTACCTCAAGTCGTAGAAGATGAGAGAAGACATTACTCTAGACAAAAGCAAGATTGAAAAGAACCCCAGTAGACGCAACACTACAAAAATTTGTTTAAATTCATTATGGGGGTAATTTGCCCAAAGAGAAGGTACAACTCGTACCAAGGTTATTAAAAATTTCAAACAATTTTGTGACTTTATACAATCTCCTGGTGGGGAAATTTGCTCTGTATACCCCATCAATGATGGTACTATATGGGTGTTATGGAAATATTCAGAAAAAGATCTGAATATGTTGTCACATGTAAACATACCCGTTGCTGCATATACAACCACGTTTGCCAAACTTAAACTCTACGAGGCTTTGGAAAAAGAAGAGGAGGCAATTCTTTATTGTGAGACAGATAGCTTGATGTTTGTAGATACTAGAAGGAACCCTGAAATACGCTTCGTTAGATGGGGCCATTGTATTTTTTTTTTGTTAGAGGAACGGACTCACCTAAATATCGGCGTCCAGCGCCAAAGCTGTTGGCATGCGTGAGCTGCCTATATTTCTATTACAGCGACTAGCGCCGAAAAAAATGAACAAGCCAAAAGAGCTGCCGATGTAGGCACGCTTATGTCTCAAGATGGAATGTTTTTTATTCAACGATTCCCCTTCTTTTATACAAAAATATTCCTTATGTACAACTTACTAACTAATCAATTATTACTCACATGTTCCTGACTTAAATCTATTTCCGATACTTTCCCATGGTTACCAAATGCAAGTGCAAGCAATAAAGTGTAGTTTATTGGCTTCAAGAACCTTACCGCAGATTTAAGCAAAAAATGCCAATAACCCCGGATTCGTTTTCATTCTTATGGCATGCCCATGCTGAACTCTTTCCCAGTGCACATTGTCAGTCTTCAATTGTTTTGCTGAGTCGCTCTTATTTCATTGTTTATGATAGAAACAGTGGACTTGGGATATATACACAAAACCTGACTCACAATGCTTTGACTCGTGCCGGGTTATCAGAGGGCAATGTATAAATACTGCTCCTTCATGTGTTTTTGCGTCCATCATGGTAGTCGGCATATGTTTTGTTTGCTTATTGTAGCTTGTATTACACTACAACCCTATCTCATTCCCAATATCCACTTTTTAGGTAATTTAATTAATGAGATTGAATATTTTGGATATTTTGAGAATTAGTATCTACTGGAACGAAGACAAATGGTCTTAAAGTTGAAACTCAGAGTGGTTATGAGTGTATAATCAAGTTTAACGATATAACTATTAATTCAGAGAACTCAAAAATTATTTATTTTGAGCGAGTAAAATAGCTAGTAACTGACTCAGATTGTAAGGATTCTGTTTGTGTCGTAAATAATTGTAAAATTAAACGAAAACGACCAGAAATTGTTATTTCATCCTCTGAAAAGGAACATCTACAATACACTTTCGATAAAAGAGTTGCGACAGAAGAGAAATTTTCTTATCTATATGGATTTAAAAAACCTAGACAAAGTAAGTAAAATTCAAGTATTTAGGTAACTGTTATGTAATAAAATTACTTCACATTGTTGGATATCGAGCAGTTGCAGGAAAAATTTTCCATCAGATTACGAAATCGAATCGTCAGAATATATCAAATACTTCTAAGAATAATGAGCATATCAAATACTTTCAAGTAAAAGGAAACCTAATACTATCAAGATAATGAAAATACTCCTTAAAATGTAGGAATGATCTTATGTGAGGAATATGAAAACACCAAAATTATTGATATATGCTCAATGTTTTGAACGCTAGAAGAATCATTTTCTGTTTCTGTCAGAATGCATTTCCTTAGATTAGAATGGTGCGTTATAAACTCAATGTATAATAACCTTTGACAATATTTTCCATTGTTTCAAATAAAATTTAAGTAAAAAATACTGAAAATTTACTTTATGTTTTGAAAACTAACTGAATCCACATGAATCTACTTCAAAAAAATGCATTTCTACTATGATTTACAAGTCATGTATTGAATATCGTGAAGTGGGACCAAAAAAACGGAGCTTCACAAAATATTTGCAGCAAATGTGGAAGTAACAAAAGAACCTTATCATTGCTAAAAAATAATGTCGCTAATTCAACTTAACACCATTTGTTGAAAATTATTTCAAACATTTCCAGTTTATTAATTTTTCTTATTTTGATTTTTTCACTTTTATTTCACTTTATTCGTTTCCTTGCGACATATTTTATTGATAAATGAAATATTGTTCATGGTCATTTACACAATTTTAAAATTCAAGTACACCACAACCCAAAACAAAATCGTCTAATTGTTAAACAATATAATGCAGCATCTGTGTCACAAAGGAAAAGTTTGTTCTTAAAACGATTGTTGTAGAAATAAGAGCAAACATCATTCAATTTTTGTTTGTGTTTACTCAAGAAATGCATTATTATTTTAGAAAAAATGCCTCTAGACAATTTTGAATCCTACGATTGTAGCAGATGGCAATTTTCGCTGCAAGAATAGTAGAAGTGTATATATTTTGAGTTCCTTATAGGATGCCCAGTATTTTTGATTGAGCGCGGAACTGGCAAAAATAGCATAAATGATATGTTAGTGGTCAATTTTGCTGGAGAAGTGATTATATGATTCACTTCAATTTTATAATACATATTTTTGATCAAACAGTTCTAAGACTTCAAACAATATGCTTTTTAATAAAATTTTGCAATCACCACCAAGATCACTCAGTAAAGCAAAAATTAGTTATCATTAATATTTTAAAGACAATGGAGTAGTATTACTATAGGTATAATGCTGCTTGTAGAAAACTTCAATACATAAAAAACGTGAATTACATACCATATACACTCCAAATGTTAAGTTTAACATTTGTTTTGGAATAATAAAAACACAGCGCTGATATCAGTAAAATTGAAGAAACTCAAAATTTCCCTATGGAATCTTGAATATTAATGATATTCGTTGAACATTATTGATATTCGATTAGCGTCATAACGATGACAAGAGATAATGTTATGAAATTATGTGATTTGAAATGAATTATGGTAAGTTCGACTGAGTAGTGAGATTTTATGCAGATTAAATGCAATTAAAGCACAAGTTGAATTCAAATGATATACAAGAATGTATACTATCTTATCTTCATACCGATAAGTGTGACAAAGGTTTAACTTGCTTTGAATATGGAAGACTTTGAACGGTGGAAATGACAGTGCAGCAATTTTCCACAATTCTCCAATACATGAATTTTACTTTCTTTGCAAGCCAAATGACGATTGAAGAACATTATTTTTGACCGTTAAGAAGGTGGCATTTTAATAATAAAGCTAACCACCAATGCTATTTAATGTTAGTAGAAATTAATCATCGGATTCATTGATTCGATTACTAAATAAAACATCACAATTTACAATTTAAAGAATTCATTAGTGGCAACTTAGGTTGATATTTAAAATAAACAGAGTGAATAATAAATAGTTTTTTGCACAAAAAAAAATTTTATAATCAAAAATATGCTTTTATCTTTTATATTGCTTTAAAGTTTCTCTAAACAATCCTCTAATCCGCGATGAATGTTATTCCCAAAATCATTTTTTCCAGCTTGTACAACTTTACCCGGTTTAAAACCACATCTTTTGTCTGAGATACTTTCAGCATTGTTTACACAAAGCTGATCCACGGAAAATGAAGGTATTTTCAGATTAAACCCTTTTGTAGACTGATTTTCTGGACAGTATCCAATGTCTCGATAAGTTAAATATCCAGGCGCTTGTGTGTTTCGAATTTCGATTTCTTCTTCATCTTGACTCTCAGAATTTTCAGAAATGTCTCCAGTTTTTAATTCTACTACTGCTCGATTTACGCTCCAAAGCTCTTCTTCTGCAATGTTCTTTTGTGGAATATTGTCTAAATTATTTACGGGTTCAATTTGAAACCCGTATTGGATTTTATCTTCTGGAACTGGCTGCCTTAAATTTTGAGCCAATTGGTAAGCCAAGCTAAGGCTTACAGCATCTGCAACGACTGGTTTGTCTTCTCTGGAATGTACACATTGGAAATTGTTTTTCGATATATAAGTTACTCACAATTTCTTCCCATAAATAAAATTGGGTAAAACTTTTGCACCCTGAAGCATATCTGGAGCTCGAACAGTTTTTTCATGGCAACGAGTTTGCTGAGATGAACCTAAGCTGATGCTCTAGATGCAAAAATTAGTACAAATTACCAAAAGAATGATTATAAACTCACGAGTAACAGGAAAACAATGAATATTTGTATACAGACGTTTATTACTTACTTTACATAATGGTTTAGGTGGTGTTGCTGGCCTAACGAGAGTGTGCCCACAAGAGCAAATGCTTCCGATGGATTTAAATGCTTTAGAGGTTCCTTCTTTTGATGTTGGTCTTGTCTGCGGGCGGGGTATAGACTCTCGACATGAACAGAAATTCTCTTTTAAGCCATCACAGAAACACCTTCCAGACGCCTAAGTAAATGTGTGTAATTGATCTGGAAAAAGTTCAGAATAAAATATACACTCACCTGCTCAGTGATAGCTAAAAACGCTATGATTATTGCAGTTGCCTGTAAGATCAACATCACTTGAAGTTAACGCTGGTAAAGTGTACTTTCAATTGGTGAACGTGAAGCGTAATTGCGCTTTTATAAGTATTACTTGCGACTCAAATATGCTTACTCATTCACTTTTGCCGTTCATTTTTTCATCAGCTATTTGAAACGTGTGTTCAGTAAGATATTTTGAGATATTTATGCAAACCGAGCAAGGTTTATCATTGAGTTTGTATGGCTTCGAAAACATAACGCACATTCACATATGAAATTATAAATATAATATAGTCTTTTTAAGCTACCAGCCATCTTCAAGGTAAGTTGTGAAAATATGTATGGAAATTTTTTTTAGTAAAATTTTGATAAAAAATCTTATCTATTATTCCAAATCCTATTTATTTTATACTAAAATTCTCGAGTAAGAATAATATAACTCAGATTTTTTTCGTTGTTGTTTAGACAAAGGACAGAAGAAACTAATAAGATAACGTACATATGTAAATATTCAATCAAAGCCTGCTTTGAATACTTATACTTTTGATAAAGAAAAATTAATTATTCAACTTTGTATTACCCGTCGTTTAGACGAATATTTTTATAACAAACCTGGGATTAAAGCGCTAAAGTTTTATGAATTCCGTGAAAACAAATTTTGATTGCTTCAGATCCAATATTTACCAAGATATGTAAGGTGTTTGAAAGCGTTGCGAGATTGACAAATACAAAATCATTAATGTAAATGAAATTCATGTCATAAACTTGAATTTACATATTAATTAAACAGTTTTTGTAAATCAGCAAATTTTCTTCAGCAGGAGTACGTTTTCAATAGATTCTATTCAAATAGCTGATGAAAATGAATGGCGATTACAAATGAGGAAGCACATTGGCGTAGTCAGTAAGGTATACTGAAGCGCAATTTCTCTAGGTTTCTATAGTTGTTATAACAATTTAATAATTTTAATTTCTGCTTTTTATTTAAATGAACAAATATGTATTTTGGCTTATTACAGGAACTGAGCATATCAAAAAACATGAGCACTTACATCAATTTGCAATGCACTAGAAAATGTTTTATATTTCATAGAAAAAGGTGTACCAAAATAGTTTTCACTTTTGATTTAATACTTTATAATGGGCAAAACGGATTACTTTCAAGAAAATCAAAATTTACAAAGCAAGTCAATTTTAAAAATCACATTATCTCATTATTGAATCTCCGACTTGGTCAGTTTCTGAAGTGAGCCGAATTATAATTTAAGAATAGCGGAATCTCACGGAACTTTTCTGCAATTCCCAAGATTGCGATTAACGCTAGAGTTAGTTATAAGGAAATGTTTAACTTTCCGTTCCAACTTTGAAATACACTCGAAGTGTATTAACAGAGAAATCACGTAGATGGTAGTGGTAAATTGTCTACGTCGCTGATTTCTTCGTTGTTGTGGAATAAAGAACGGGATTTTCCGAAAAAAATGTGGTTGTACGTTCACAAGCCCATCCAACTTAACGCCAAACGCGATCAAACACTTGAACAACCTCTATGGAAAATGCAACGATCAACGTAAGCATTTTCTACAAGTGTATCTTCTTAGGAGGAATCAAATACAACAATCAACCTCTATGGAAAATGCAACGATCAACGTAAGCATTTTCCACAAGTGCATCTTCTTAGGAGGAATCAAACACAACAATCAACTTCTATGAAAAATGCAACGATCAACTTAAGCATTTTCCACAAGTGCATCTTCATAGGAATTACGCTAGCCACGGATGGGTTCGCCAGACGCTGCATCAACATTATTTTTTAATATAAGAAGCTAAGATGTAGAATGTAATCTCTTTTTGTTTTGTAATTTGAATTGTAAAGACGCAAGACGTTTGTCTTGTTAATAAATGTAAATTTTAAAATAAAAAATAGGTGTTGTAAATGAACTGTCATCCGAGCAGGGACCGTGATCCGCGATACTTTTTCTGTGCTTGATCCTCGAAGTCACCTTCAAAGGAAAGAAAGAAGTATGGTGAGGAAGGCCCCCCAGTAGCAGTAGTATATATATATATATATATATATATATATACAGTACTGTACAACAAAATTTTGCTCACCCTACAAATTTTTGGAAATGCGCATATTTTGACAAATTCCAAGAAAGCAATGACCTTTAATTGAGTCTATAAATAGCTGAGGTCTTAGACGATTTTTTTAAGTTTAGTTAAGGTTGTTACTTGAGGCTAAAAGTGCACAAAATGGGAAAAGTAAGTGCTGAAAGCAATATATTGTTGACGTCTAAGGATAAGTTATTATCAACTCGAGCTATCGCAGCTCGAGTGGGTTGCTCCCAGTTTACGGTGGCCTGGATATTGAAAAATTATCGCGACAGGCACAACGAAAAGAAAAAGCGGTTCTGGAAGGCTTAGGAAGACCACTTTAGTGGATGACCGTTTTTTGAAGGTCCAAAGCCTACGGAATCGTTTTAAAACATCTTCGGACTTAAGGAGCGACTTAGTCAATGCTACAGGCAAAACGATTTCTTCAATCATAGTGAGAAGAAGGCTCATAAAAGCCAGTTTGAGGAGTCGACGCTGTGCTAAAAAGCCGTTTCGTAGTGTTTTGGCCAAACTCGCTCGCAGGATTTGGGCGCAGGAACATCAAAATTGGACTAAGAAGATGTGGTACCAGGTCATCTTCTCAGATGAATCCAAATTTAAACTGCATGTCGGCGATGGAAGGATCTGCGTACGTCGAAGACCGGCTCAGTGACCAGTGCATGCAGGCACTACCTCCCAAATCGGAAGGTATAATGGTCTGGGGCTGTTTTTCTGTAGATGAGCTTGAAGAATTAGCATTTGTGGACAGAAATATGAACGCAGATGTGTATATAAATGTTTTGAACCATCACCTGGAACCTAGTGTGCTAAAGTTTTTCGGGGAGACGTGCGACTCCATACTTCAACAGGATGATGCGCTATGCCACAAAGCAAAAAAGGTAAAAAAATGTTTCATTCTAAAGATTATCTTGCCTAGTTTAATGTTAAATTTTTCGGAAAATTTTAAATCACTTCTTTTTTGTTTTACCATTCTTAGACTACTTCCAAGAAATAAATATCTCCGCTATGAATTGGCCGCCATATAGCCCATATCTAAATCCAGTCGAAAATCTCTGGGCTATAATTAAATTAAAAGTAACAAAGGAAAGGCCAAGCACCAAAGAAGCGTTAAAAAATCTGATTAAAGACACCTGGGAGACGATATCACGGGGGACATTAAAAAACATTATTGCATCTATGCCCGAGAGATGCAGAGAAGTAATACGGTGGAAAGGGGGGAGGGTAACTAAATTTTAAAAACATGTAAACTGTATATAAAGTTCAAATAAAATATTTTTAATACGTTTATCATTACTATTTTTTTAAATTTTAATAAAAAATAAAATCACTTTTATCAAAAAATAATAGTTTTTTGTCTTTTTCCATTTTTTGATTTTTAAACACAATTGTAATATTTGTGGACAATTACATTACTGTATATATATGGAAAAGAATAAAAAGAATATAAGGGGCAAAGAAACGGCGCATAAAAGGAGTCCGGTTTCATCTACTTTATAGTGAAAACCTGCGTCTTAAATTTTTTTTAGTGTTTCTGTCTATATTAAAATAAGTTTTAAATACCGACTCGTTTAATTCTTACATGAGGGCTCGACCAAAATTTAAAAGAAAAGTGTCAGTTCAGTGTTATTTTACATGCCAAAAGTCACAAATAGGCAGCGAATTTGTGAAATCCCAGATTTCCCAACGACTAATGAGGAAAGTGTTGAAGACGATGAGATACAATAAGGATAAAACTATTGTTGCAGGTAGGCCTAATACATGGCAGCGTACACACATGTTGAAAAAAGAACAATTCGGACACAACAGTACGACGAAGAAGAAAAATGAAAGCAGGCCAGGAATACAAAAGGACAACGACGTAGATCACAAGCACAGCAGTAAGAAGTGCAGTAAAAGAGTGGTGGCAAGTGAGAGCAAAGACGACGAAAAATATGAACGACGCACAAAAATAGAGGCATCGTAACCTTTGCTGAACTGGACTATTTTAGTGAATATGGTACGTTAAGAATCGAGGCCTGGGTAGCAGATTTTGAAGAATCTGCTGACATTTTAGCTGCACAAACAGGATGCTAAGAGGTGCAGCATTGCGATGTATTCGAGTGCAAAAAAATCTACTTACCTGAAAACAATTAAAAAACTTTTCGAATCTAAAGAGCTGATCACCGCGTTCGAAATTCATAGGCAATTGAGGATTCGAACAACATAACCTAATGAAACATGCACGCAATATTTTTACGAGATACGCAACGTTGATATGCAAATTGATTTGGATGTACAGTCCTTAATCCAACATACAGTATGAGGCATTTTAGGCGACTCACCCAAAAAAATAATAATAGAAGGAGCAAAAGTAGCGAAACCACTATCTGATTTGTTGCGGGAAGGAGTTAAATTTACACTGGATGACGAGCAGTTGAATGCCATGAATAAACTCAAATCCAAAATGATCCAACGCCCAATTCTACGAATATTTTGACTCGGAGCTACAACAGAGCTTCACACCGACGCCAGCAAGAACGGATTTGGTGCAGTTTTGCTTCAACTGCAACTAGACGATAACGAATTACATTCTAAATATTACTGGAGCAAAAAAACATCATTAGTTGAAGAAAAATTTACGAGCTACATGCTTGAAATAACGGCGATAGTAGAAGCTGTCAAATATTTTCGTGTTTATTTGTTGGACCAAAAATTTAAAATAGTCACCGATTGTAAAACCTTCACACAAACGTTACAAAAAGGGGACATCGAAACAAAGGTCGCTCGATGGGGAAGAGTTTGAATATGTGGTCGAATATCGCAGTGGAAGTCAAATGTGACATGCAGACGCGCTAAGCAGGAATTCGATGGTAGCGCAACGGATATCAATGAAGGCAACAACATCGTGATATTACGACTAAGAAAGACGCAGATTCAAGATGAGGGACTAGTGGCGATCGCTAAGATTCTTAAACCAAATAGTTATAAGGATTATGTATTGCAAAATGGTATTATCTGCAAGAATGGTGAAGGAGCACTCTTATTTGTCGTCCCGGAGGCGATGAAGGATAACGTTATCAAACTGGTTCATGAGCAAGGCCATCTACATTACAATAAAATAGAGCAGAAAATCAACAGGCAATTCTACTTTTACAATTTCAAACAGCGTATCGAAAAATGCATACAGGGAAGTGGAACGTGTTCATCAGGTTATTCGAAGAGCTTTAATGGAACTATCAATTAAAGTTCCGGAAAAGTGGTACCAAAAGGTCTCCACTGTTGAAAAGTTCATGAATAGCTCATATCATCATTCAATCAAGATGTTAGCATTCGAGGTATTGACTGGAGTCCCAATGAAGATTGATAGAGATACCGAGATAATGTGATTAGTAAAGTAGGAGAATTTACTGGCTTTTCAAGACGAGCGAGAGCAGCAACGTTTATCAGCGCGGAGCAGATCAAACGTGTTCAAACATAGAACCACCTAGGCTACAATATGAATCGTATACAAGATGTTCAGTTTCGAATAGGAGATCTACTGGCGATTGAACGAACACAATTTGGAAGCAGCCTGAAAATTCGGCAAAAGTATTAAGGTTCCTACAAGGTATCAGCAATCAAGCCATATGATCGCCATGACATCAAAAAAGGTTGGCAAACACGAGGATCCTGAAAACACATCTAGCAGTCGCTGGGGCAGATGATATTGAAGATAGGTGAGTGCGAACGATGCCAAAAAAGATTTAAAAGACAGAAAAACCGGGCATAAAGCTTTGCAGTATTTCCGAAGGAAGTAGTCTGTTGAAACAAAATTTAACAAAGTTGATTTGATGGGCGTCCGGATGTTCCAAGACCTCATAAAGCAAATTTTTATCCCAAACTCACAAACCTTACCTTAAAGCACGAAAAAGCAAATATAAAACATTGGGCTGCTTTTTTTGACAAAAAGTTGGTTCATTGGTACTTGTAGAAGGCAACATGAATCAGATACAGTATAAAAGCATTCTCCCAAAGACAATGCTTACCAGACATGTGGCAATTCCAACAGCATAATGTCCCTAAGCGTACAGCGAGGTCTGTGAAAGAATGGTTTAGACAAAACACAGTTGATGTTATAGAGTGGCCTTCTTGCAGTCCAGATCTCAATCCAAAAGAGAATTTGTGGCAGAATATTAAGAGAAAGCTAAAGGCCTATATAACAAATCTAAATGATCTTCATCAAGCTACTCTGTAAGCCTGGCAAACCACAACAGTGGAACGAAGCCGACACTTAGTGGAGTCTATGTGATTATACAGTAATAATTGCTGTGCAGCAGTAATCCAGTGAAAAGAGCTTCC
>OZ012662.1:71394914-71743698 GCA_963942545.1 Oxycera nigricornis
CGAATGAAAATTGAATATGCATAGCACACCATTCTCTAAGCAGGTTTTTTATTACAATTTATTGTAAGGATATTGAACTTCATAATTCTTTTATGAGGTAGGGATATTAAATTAGATAAAAAAGTAG
The DNA here is from genome assembly GCA_963942545.1 of Oxycera nigricornis. NCBI lineage: Eukaryota > Metazoa > Arthropoda > Insecta > Diptera > Stratiomyidae > Oxycera > Oxycera nigricornis. The sequence goes on from OZ012662.1 coordinate 71,395,042, forward strand.
AAAGTAAGTTATTATAGGAATTGTCACGGAAGCGGTACCGTAAGGGGAAGTCGTGATAAGCGGCAGTACAAACCAAATCAGGTGGGCAGCGCGCTTGACCACGGTAATCGTACAATACACCCTCTCATGTCACGCTTGAGAGTATGTTTATAGTACATTCGAAGGACCCATTACCGATACTACCCAAACAATATAATCCATTTGAAATAAAAACCAATGGCACGGGTTTACCTAAAAATAAGTTTTGGTATTGCGTTGCGCCTCGATCCTCTTAATGGGATGCAGTGGCCTCCAGCATCCTCGATCGCAATCGTGACCGCTCATTGAAGCCTACACGGTAGGATCAATCAATTCTGTGTCGACGGAAATCGACAAAAACACGCCGCTGATTGTTGTCAACGGAAAACCATTGGTGAGACAAACTACCAGCAGCAAACGTCAGCAAAGACGACCAGCTGACGAGGCTGACAAGGGATGGTAGCTGAGCCAGCAGAAATACTGTAGGTAGACGTTGAAAAGTGTCATGGGGCTAGATATTTCGACACAGCGGAAATAAAGCTAACACAAATAAAGTGCTTGTTATTGAGCCCACTTTTGTGAAGAGTGAGTGATATTCGATGCTGCCGAACGAATCAAAAAAACTATTAAAATAAAACAAAAATAGCATTCCGCGTATATCTTTTATTGTTTCCGAATTCTAAACAGACGAAAGTGAATAAGTGACTCAGTGAATCTGTTTTCTTGCCCTTATAAGTTCTCAATTCTGAATTGGTACTTGCCTAATTTAAGCAGCCACCTTTGGAGTCTAGGCGATAGGTCTTTACCTCTATATTTGGCCTGAAAATATTTGATTGGAAGATGATCCATGCGTATGATAAATTTGTTGCCATAAAGATATGGGCGTAAATAATTCACCGACCACATAATGACTAAAATTTTTTTGTCAGTTATTGCGTAGTTTCTCTCATGTAAATTAAGCGTTCATGACACTAAGCACACAGGGTGGCTATCTTGAGGCAAGACGTCTCTTATCGTATAAAAGGAGGCGTCAGTAGTTACATGAAACTGCCTGTTAAAATTCAGTAATTTCAGGATTGGTGGGTACGCTTATAAGAGTCTTCAACTTCTCGAAGGATTCTGTGTAATTTGGATCATTTAGGTTTGTTTTCATATCCTTTTCCAGGTACTTAGTTATTGGTTGTGCCACTTTAGCGTAGTCACGGATAAATTTTCTATAAAAATCAGTTACGCCTAAAAAACGTTTGATTTCCTTTCCAGTTTTGGGTAATTGTGATTTCTTTATTATTTTTATTTTTCCTGGGTTTGGTTGCAAATCATGTCGTTATAATGTGGCCTAAAAATGGTGTCTGTTTGTACATAAACTGGCACTTGTCTATTTGGATTTTAAGTTTATTTTCTTCCCACACTCTAAATATCTCGTTCAGAGCTTATACGTGTTCCTGAATTGATGTCCTGTAAATCAGTATATCATCCAGATAGTCTATACAAGTTCTGTTAATGAAATTCCTGAGGACTTTATTCATCAGCCTCTGGAAAGTCGCCGGGGCATTTTTGAGCGCAAATGGCCTTCGAAAAAACTTGTATAGCCCATGAGGTGTTGCAAAAGCCGTCGTTTTACGATGTTCCTCTTTTACTAGGATCTGGTGATAGACAGGGGCTCTTCCCAGTCGAGTCTATGTTAGGCAGCGGGAACTTATCGTCCACTGTTACTTCGTTCAATTTTCGATAGCCGATAACAATTCGAAATTTTTTCTCACCCGAATTTCTTTCTCCTTTTCTTGGGTACGACTATCAAAGGACTTGAATATTTTGGATTACTTATGTGAATTATCCCCTGTATTTCCATCCCGCTTATTTGTCTACGAACTTCTTCCGCATTCTCGGAGGGTACCTATAAAGCTTCGAATTTATCTGAGCATCCATAGTGGTCTAAATTTCATGTTCGATTTTTGGAGTACTAGTCAAAACATCTCCTCCTTTTAAAAATAAATTTTCGAATTGTTTGATCAGCTTAGTTATTTGACGATTTTCTTCGTCGTTGAGAGGATCCAGTTTAAGACGTTGGATATAATCTCTTTTTATTTCCTTTAAGGTGCACACTTGGTATGAATATGGGTTGTTTATGAAGTATTTGACCATTGAGTGTTATTGTTCCGGTTTCTACACCAATGAGTATGTTCAATTTATTAAGAAGATCAATGCCAGTAATGAATTGGTAATTTCTTTTCAATAAAGATTGAACCTTCCAGCGTATTCTGACTTCTGGTGGTGGTTTAAACTTTTCTGGAGCTCGCGTATGCAATTCATAATTTATAGTGTCTTTACCAATTATTGTGGTGAAATGCAAAGGTTGAGTTTAAATTTTATCAAAACCCTCTACTCGACCATCTATTATGCTAAATGAAGAACCAGTATCAATAATGGCAACATATTTTAAGTTATTTGTTGTCATATGAATCATGAGAAGTTGTTCCGAGGCTAGTTGTAAAAATACTCTTCAGAATTATTAGATTGAATATTACATCTTTCATACGTTTCCTTAGATTTTTGGGTTTTATGACTTTCATATCTTTGAGTGTTATAAACTTCCATAGAATCTACCGCACGATTCCTATATTGATGAGAATTTAATCTAAACTGATTTGATCTATAATTTCCTTCACTGTATTGGCCAATATTTCGATAATCTTGATAGTTATTAAAGTTGTTGCTACGATGATAGTCATCTGGGTATTTTCTGCTTTGCCGTGAACGAAACCTGCTGTTATTATTGTAATTATTGAAATTATAAGTTATATATTGAATACTTTCTTCAAATTGACTATTACCGTATTTATTAAACTTAGGAGAATTTCTTGTTGCCCTATTATCACGTTTTCGGTATTCGTCTCTAATATATGCGTCTTCGTATCTTCGTTTACGCATTATTTCACTTATGTTGTCAATGCTAGTTTTATCGAATATCAACTCCGGCAAAACACCTTGCGTAATTTCTTTTATTACATTCACAAGCACTGACTCTACATCAAAATAGTTTTCTTCTTCATAATACACTAACAGATTGTCTATGTGCATTTTTAACTCTAGAATACTTAATATTAGTTCACTTACATTGTTTGCCTAGATTTTATTGATGCGTTGGTATATATCCGCGGTTTGATTTCCAGTTTAAATCGTAGCATCAGTTTCGCCTTGATGCTCTACCAGTTGTCCACTTCGCGGAGATTGATAGTGCATTTCTCCGCTTCTCCCACGATCTTCTCATAGAAAATCATTCGGGTCGCCGTGTTTCTGGTTGTGTCATCCTAGATATTGTTGAGATAGTACTCGACACTTGTGATGAAGGAATTAATGGTCGTCTCTCCTGTACCCGAAAACTGTTCATGTATTGCAAGTGTTTTAGCTCCTGCATATTTCCTCGTTTTCTATGACTATTTTCTCGCTCTTAATTTAGCCGAAGCTACTGGATCGCCTCCATTTCCTCTTCCAGCTAGGCTTCCTTCAGTTGAAGCTGTCTTTGTAGTTATTCCATCTCGTCTACTTTCCTTGCCAAACTTAGCAACTGTACTTCGAACTTATTAATTTTTGTTTTATTTGGGTGGTAAGTTTTCTGACAGCCTCGCCAGAGATTGTAAACAGTTTTTAAGGCCTCCGTTAAACTTTTCTTGCTATTTTATTGCAAAGGTTGCTATTCCGCTCAAATTAACCATAGCAACCCACGAACAGATTATCACATTTATTTTCGTTATGTTTTGCACCTTTAACACTTTTCAACCGTGATTTTGATCCTACCGACTGCGCCAGTTGCATTTGTTGTTGCCGAACAAATCAAAAAAAAATTTAAAATAAAACAAAACCAACTTTCCGGGAATATCTTTTAATGTTTCCGAATTCTAAACAGACGAAATTTAACAGCGTGTAATCAAGAACTGCCCACGCCGCACGTACCTCAATGCTTTTATTAATCGCAATCACTGATGGTATGTCCAGGATTACCAGGTTTTTCTCACTCTTCGCGCCCAAAAGCTTCGATAAAAACCCCCAAATCGGACAAAATTCTTTTAAAAAATACCAAATAATTTGAGAGCAATCTTTTTTAAAAATTTCATACAAAAAACATTGATAATTAGCAAAAAATGTTGTCAAATAACTATATATAACAACTAAATTTTCAATGGTATTTCATAGTGAGTTAAAGTCAAAATGGAACAAATATACTTTCGAGACTTAAAATTAACACAAGTAGCAGCATAATGAAAGTAAAGAAAAAATTTTAATATATTTTTGAAGTTTCATGTAAAATATGTAAAATTAACACATTATTTAAACACCTAAAACAAGTTTACTGCACTGTTTGCCTACATAAATTTGTCGTTTGATTTTGCCCATCAGGGGAATCCCAGGAATTTCTGCCTCACATTCTTGAATTCCATGGTATCAATGATAATTTGCTGGATATGCCAATACTTGAAGTCTTCGAATGGCACAATAAAAATTATTTTTAGTGTGCAATAAGTGAATCAGATTTTATAAATTACATTTTGCAATCAATTGATTAATTTGATAAAACTCCCATTTCACCTCCAAAATAAAAATATAATTAACTGACCCCCAAAGGTATGTAAAATACCCCAAAATGGGGGTGAAAACTCCCCAACTTGGCAACCCTGGCTATGTCTGCTACTTTGCAGGTGTGCTGTGTACTTTGGCAGTGAGGTCTCGCTTCCCCTCAGACAACACTTTTCTCTATTTGTCAGCATTATAAGTATATGTGACTAGTGCGTTGTAATCAGGGCCGGCCTTAACCGTCTAGGCGCCCCGGGCGAGTCAAGCATTTGCCGCCTTTTTTTATTTCATTATGATTTAAAAAAAATATTGTTAATTGTGTACCATATTTATTATGAATAGAAAACTTTAAACATGCATTTTATCCATTCGTTATCTAAAGAATGTACGTAGCTATTGTGTGTCCGTCAGTCACGAAACATTTAATGAAAATCAAAAACTAAAAACAACTAAAATCTTATTTTTTTAGCTTTTTTGTCAGCAAATTCTCTGATAAGACTGGCAAATTCTAGGTTTTCTGCAAACTGATTTTCAATGGACAGCGAGGCCAAACTAGTTAATCTTGTTTGGGACATTGTAGAACGCAAGTGGGTTTTTATCAACTTTAGTTTAGAAAAACTGCGTTCACCACTTGCAACGATCACTGGTATTGTTAACAGAATACGCAGCGATATCCAGGTGTTGGGATATAACTCTTGAAGATTGTGCTTTTTGATAAAATTTAATGTCTCAATAGGTGTTGCCTGAATGTCTTCGAGATAGTGTTGCAGACCTAAAATTTCATCGCACAACAATTCTCCATCAATATCAGCTTTAAAGTTGACCGTTAACTTTTCTTGCAGTGCAGAACAATGTCGCGTGAGTTCTTCTTTATTTTGTTTTTTTTAATGTTAAACAAGAAATTCCACGTGACAGAAAAATCTTGCATCTGTTGAAATCTTTCCTTAATAGATATAAGCACGGTGTCCAAAAGAGCATTAAAAACTCGACTTCAAACTTTTTTTTGGATCAGTTAGTGGTTCATAAACAGCCTCTTCACTCGGCCTACGTTTAATGCGTCTTAATCTTGCTGGTGGTTTGAAAAATGGCTGCGTACCAAGTTCCAATGCTAGTTCAGATGCTGTTGAAATGGCTTGTTCGAAACCTGTTTGTCTATATGTTTCCAAATAAGAGCAACATTTGTTAAGCATTTCGGTAAAGTCGACAAAGTTGATTTTAGGTGACTGGCTCGCTTTGCTCACAACGTTGATTTGAAACAAAACGTCGTACCATATTATCAAAGAAACAACAAATCTAAAATCTTTTAGTTGTCCTGCCAGTGTGGCTGCTTCGTTTGACGTCGCAGCATCGCTTTGTTTGGTAACATCAATCAACGAAACCAAAGCTTCATGTGTTTCACATAACTGATAACGAACCGCTTTGACGCTTTCAATTCGAGATTCCCAGCGCGTGTCACTTAATTTTTTCAGGGTGTATGTTTTCAAATGATCTGTCAAAATTTTCCATCTATTTACCGATCCTGCAAATAAATTAAACAATTTTTGTTAAATTCCGAACAAAGTAACGGATTTAACGGATGATTTTGCCGCATCACATAATACCAAATTGTAACTATGGCATCTACATGGTACAAAAAAGCCAGCGGATTTGGGCTTGTAATTCTTTTCTGTACGCCTTTATTTTTCCCCTTCATGTTCGCGCCATTATCATAACCCTGTCCTCTGCAGTCATTAATGTTAAGGCCATTATCAATCAATGTTTTTAAAATGCTTTCTGTGAGACCTGCACCTGTTGTATCATCTATTTGCAAAAATGAAATAAAATATTTTTGTATGCTTACGGCATCCTCTGTTATGTCAGCACATCTCAATGTGATTTAAAGTTGCTCTTTATGACTTATATCAGGAGTACAATCAGCCATGATTGCATAATATTTCGAATCCTTTATGCGGGATACTATTGTAGATATAACTTTTGATGCTATGAGCTCTATTAGCTCGTTCTGTATATTTTTGCCGCAACAATGGTCAGCCAAATCACCATTCATTGCCAATCTGACATGCTCTTCCATGATGGGGTCAAACATTGCCAATACCTGTACAAGTCCTTAAAATTTTCCGTTGTTTGGAGTAAATGATTTATTGGATGACCCTCTGAATGCCATGTTGTTTTCAGCCAAATACAATGCACATAACCATTAATCTTTGAAGCACATTGTTCCATCGTGATCTTTCTTCAGAAATGACCTTTTTTTCTTCCTTGTCAATAGTTGAGCCAGATTTGAACCTGATTTCAGCTTCAGTCCAGTGGATGAATGCGTTTTTATGTGCAAGACTATTTTAATGCATTTTCAAAGCCTCACTTAAATGTTTCCAATTGTTGAAGTCTTCAGTAGCTGTCAACTTTATAGTTGACTTTAAATCAAACAGTCGACAACAAAAGCAAAATACACTATCGCTTGATATTGAATAAACTAACCACCGACGTCTGATAGTTTCTTCGTTTGAAAGCTTTTTTAGAGTAATGAATTGAAGAGAAATGACGTCCATTTTCATCTTTCGGAAATTTTTTTAGATGTTCTTGTGACGGACCACACTGTATAATATGATCTATTCTGCTCGCACTAAGTACTGTTGACCAGGTAGCTACATCAGAAACATTGAATTTTTTTACCCCACGTGTGTCGATACTTTTATCAGCCATAGAAGTTATATCTTGAGTTTGACCTAGAGACAACTCAGACGGTTCATGCAAGGATTTAATGGACTGGTTGATTTGGTCGCATTGAATAGATATTGAACTGGTGCTATCGGACTCGAAAGTATCTGAAGTGCTCGTACTCGCCTTAGAAATTTCTTTGAAGTATTTATTAATATTCATACTTTGGTTAGTTTGTTCGAAAACTTTGTCTTTCTCAGCTTCTTCTTTTGCGACTTTCTGAACCAGAAAGTTTTTTTAATTATATCTTGATTTTCTACCATAATTCATCAAGTTGTGGCACTGCTCTATTTCACAATTACACACAATGTTGTATTACATCTATAACAAATATTTAAAACAATATCTGTAAGTAAATGCAACCAGAATAAACATTGAGTACCTATGTATTTAACTAGAAAATAAAAATGTTGTTCGGGCCATAATCAAACATAATATCACGGTCACACACTCGCTTCGGTCACTATACACTATAATCTTTTGATACGTAACAAAAAAATATAATCACTTTATTATAACAATTTAGTTTAGTCCAAAGTCTTACAATTTCGTCTAAGTTAATTACAATATTTATCACCACTACGTTACTACGCTAAGTACTCAACCATGCTGGCCAATATTTAAGATAGACGTGTTAAGAAATGAACTATTAGGCTTCTTAACCACTGGGTCAGAAATCGTGCGAATGAAATTCTCAGAATTCTCACAAAAATCTGCGTTCAATCCGCTTTCATGCATTTACGCAACGCTTCGCAAATTCAAGACGAAATAATTCTTGGAACTAAATTTGATCTCTGGCGCTCTTGTTTGGCTACTCTGTATTATGTATCGATGTGATCGATCGCAAGTTTTCGCAGTTATTTCTAGTTTCACCCCACCTTAAAGCCGGTACTGGTTGTAATCCTTGATAAGTGTCTTCTCCCGAGAATCATAATTACATTTGGTTTGAGGTCGACTCGGATCCGCTTTCCGTTTCAGGGTTCATGGTCACACCAGTCCTGGCATACAAACGGGAAGTGTCCCTTTCATAATTGTTTTTCTACGCTTCTCTATTTACCGCTTGCTGATCAAATCCTTCAGATCCATAAATACTCAGCGCGGCCTCAGACTATCACGGACCCATCATACAATTTCACAATAAATTATAAGTTGTGTATGTGCGTTTCTGTGTAATGTGTGAATGTGTGTAATGTGAGTCGATTTGAAAATCGTCGTAATCGATACAACCTTACATCTTGTTATCGGTTCCAATGATTTTGGACGTTATCGGTACCCTAAGGAAAAGATGCACAGGAGAAGCTCAATCAGCGAGAGAGAGAGAAAGAAAGATGCACCAGCGTAATGAAATTTGCAAACTTAGAGTAGAGTGCAACAAAAAACTATTACTGGTAAGTGCCATCTTAAGCTAAAGTTGGTTAAGTGAAACTTAAGGGAAAGAGTGTATTTAGTTATCGGATGTAACTTTTTGTCAGAAGGTGTATAAAAAAGAAAATTTCCAAGTTTTAAGTGAGATAGTGATAATATAGAGAGCATAAACATAAAAATCAAATTAAAAGTTCTGCATAAATATCCGAATTGGAGAAAAGGAAATTGTGAAGAAAATACGAAAATATTCAACCTATTAGAATAAAAACAAACATCTTAGGATTTTTAATGTACAAATTAAGAAAGTTTTCTATTAGAATACATTGTAAAGTCAAGCGGAGCACATGGTTTCTTGTTATCTTGGAGCTACAGCTCTAGCTGCCAAACTTGGTGACGTTTGGTGGCAAGCGTACTTGGTTTCCTTGGAAAGGAAAACTGATTTTCATGGTAGGAATATGCTACCAAAACCCTTTCCGATTCGGATTCGATGTCGGCTGGACAGTCAGTGCTTGCCGGACGAGTTGAGAGGTGCATAAAGTATAAATATACTGCCCCTTTCCTCAGGGAAGTGCCGGGCCAGGTTATCCTTCACCTGGCTATTCTATGCCTCAAGGAGAAAAGTGCGTGTAACACCAGGACAAAAAACTAGTTGGCACCGTTAGTTTGTAAGTAATTCAAACAATTCATTTTTCGGCGCAAGGAAAAATTTGATAACGATACAATTGAGTATTGAAATCGCTACTGTTTCAGAAATTTTATTAAGAAAACTTTTTCCACAAGTCGTTTTATAATTAATTCAACAAAAGTGGAGTCTATTTGTATTAATAATGTTACAAGTTTAATAAAATAACCTTAATACATTCTCAAGACACATCCAAGAACTAAAATTACATCCATTTCACACAAATCCATTTTTTCATATATCAATACCCAGATAGCATATGAAACAAGTTTGAAAGTAGTATTTTCGCTATTTCCACCTATCAATATCAACGAACACCAGCACGAAAAATATGCATCTGTATTTCAAGTATCACGTAAGCAAAGCGCAAAGCAGAAAGGGAAAGATTGCTTATAATCAATGGCTAAGAAATAGCGCCAACTTTATCTTCAAGTTCTAGAGCCAATGATCGAAGGTACGAAGAAAAGTATGTTGCATTATTTTTTTAAAGTTAATAGATTAAAGTTAAAAATATCTTATATAATTTCTATGGAAATAAAAACAAATTCAAAATTTTCATCGCTGATACGGCAATCACGAACATGTGTGCGTACATTTATTTCTTACACATCACATTACACTTATGCATCATTATGTGCATAGACCACAGCTTGTCCGCTCAGTCCTCCAGTGTTTGTCTAGCTCTCTGGTCTGACTTTGTTATCTTTCCTTAAGTGTATTTGTGGTTGAAAAATGTCACGTGTTCCATCCAAAAAGCGAAATGATATAGATATGGAGAAGAAAATAGTCATTATAAACATGCGCAAAGCAGGGAAAAGCTTGTCGAAGATAGCACGACTTCGCAGTATGGCAGTCTCTACTATATGTAAATACGAAAGTTAAATATAAGGACAGAATTAAAAAGGCTGTGAAGAAATCTTCCTCAATGATATCAACCATCATTTCCATGGTAAGGTCTGGTCTTATTTGTGAAACCCAAAAATTACTAACTGTCTGGATGGAAGAAAACCATCAGAACGGGTGTCCTCTAGGGTTGATAACCATAAGAGCAAGGCAAGGAGCATTCTCAAAGATATGAAGAAAAGAAATAACGATACAAACACTACATTTGTAGCAAGCCAAGGATGGTTTGATCGGTTTAAAGATAGCGGATTTCATTATGTCTGTATATCTGGAGAGGCAGCAAGTGCAGACGTTGATGCTGCGAACAAATATACAGGAACTCTGGCAAAGATAGTCAAAGATGTTAATTACTTGCCAGGGCATATATTCAACGCTGACGAGACTGCACTTTTGAAAACAATGCCTAATAGAACCTATATTTCTACCACGATGAAATCAATGCCGGGCTTTAAAATCGCAAAGTATCGGGTGACTTTACTTCTTGGTGGCAATCTTGCTGGATATAAATTAAAACCCTTGATGATAAAGCACATTGAAAACCCACATGCATTTAAAGGAATTAAAAAAGAAACACTTCCTTTCCAATTCCGATCAAATCGTAAGGCTTGGGTGACAGCTTCCTTATTTGAAGATTGGTTCACAAAGTGCTTTATCCCAAAAGTTGAGAACTACTGCAAGAAAAAGGAAATACCATTTAAAATCTTGCTTTGATAAGGTAATGTCCCTGGTCACCCTTCTCATCTCGACAGAGTTAATGAGCATGTGAGTGTGATTTTCATACCACCGAATACAACATCTCTCATTCAACTCATGGATCAGGGAGTAATAAGAGCTATTAAAGCATACAATCTGCGTAACACCTTTTCACAGACTATTACAGAAACCAATGACAGACCAATGAAGTTAATCGATTTTCGGATATCATTCGATGTTTTAAAAGCGATTCACATAATATTTCAACCATGGGAAAAGGTGACGGAATCGTGTATGATTGGAGTCTGGGAAAACATTTTGCCGAATTCTGAATTTTTGTGGATAAAAGCAATATTGACGCAGATATCTGAAAATTGACCAACGACATTTTAGCGACGGCGAATAATTTGAATTTAGAATCAGAGGAAGAAGATATGGAGCAGTTGCTGGACGTGGTGGAGCAGGAACTATCAACAGAAGATCTGGTAGAACAAGAAGCAGAAAGAAACATTAACCCTACAGATGAATTAGACAGCGATGACGTTGCTATGAAAGCTGGGTTTAAATTGAAAAAAAAATCCATGGCATTTAAAAAAATCCAAGAAGCTCTGGCGCTTTTTGAAAAAATGGATCTTGATGTGTCGCGTTTTTTGAAAATAGATAAGATAATTCAGCATGTTATATCTCAATATAAAGTAATCTATGACGAAAAAAAGAAAAAAAGTAAACAATCAACTTTGGATACATTTTTCGTCAGAGGAGCTCAAGATGTGAATATATTGGAGCCATCAACAAACTCGAAGTGATTTTTTCGTCATGTCATCTATGAATTCCAGCTTTGATGTCATTGTTGTAACTTTAGCTAACATTAATTTTGAAGTCATTAATTTTAGAATTTGTTGTGATGAAAACTTATTTTTTTGTTATAAATAAAATATTGTTGAGTTCGAAGTTTTTGTAATTGTTTGTCATCGAACGAAGTGCTGCTACTTATGTGTTTTAAACCCATCGCAATGAATCCAACTTACGTAAACCCACTCAGAACGAAACGCTTGCGTAAGTCGGGGACTTACTGTAGTTTATTGCTGCATTATTTTACACGGGTAGTGAATGCCTTTATTCTGTGATTGAAAAATCGTACCGAAAGCTGCTTGCTTTCTATAGTTTGTAATATAAAGTCCGCAAATGAAAAAGTACCCATCTCCAAAACAGCGTATCAACGTATCCTATTCTAGATATAGATCGGTATTCATATAATTCTGAATGTGAGCAACATCCACGATTTAATAAAATTTTATTTTATTCCATATTACAGAGCATTTATTATTTCTGATGCAGCACCGGAGATTTCAAAGTTTAGTTTTTTTGTCATGGTGAGTTTATGATACCGTATTCTGATACTACCTAATGCTAATTCTAATAGAACTTTATTGTCGCTTGAAAACTGATAGCATAGTACCAACTTTGCTTTGAAGAATTCCAAAACTCCTGGTGCTGCGATACTAAGTATTATGAAATTTGAAATTGACTACTGAATGATGGGAATATCCTCATGAAATGATTTGAAATGAGATTTCACATACATACTTTGAAAACTCATATGATAACCTATGAACCATCTTTTCAAACTATACCTCGAGAAAAGTTAAGCATCTAAATAGTTGTTAATTGTTTATCCTGACATATAATGCGTCCTAGCAAATGGCCTTATATTCTCTTGTGAACTGCAACGTCTCAAAATAGTGGAAATTTATTTCCGAAAATTTTGTAGGTCAAACTTGTCGAGCACTCCTTCCAATTTACGGTGGTCATAAACGTTCATCTGAACAGTCCACGTATTCTTTATTAGACATTGTTAATCCAACACGAGCTCGTACATTGGCTGCTCAGATTATGTGATTTGATTCCATTGGACTTTTTGTACTTTTGGTGTACGTCAAGTGACTTATCTATGTTGATGAATCAGAGATTTCAAATTCGAACAAACCAATTATATCGCTCCTATAGTCAAAATGCTGCGTCCAACACCCATTCGACAAAAAATAACCAAAGACTTCCACACGGAACACAACACGCAGAACAACCACTTAATTGTGACGTTTCAGCCAGATTCCTTCATTCGCAAACTTTCTTTCACAGTCTCGCTTCCATGTTATAAGGTGCTGTCAAAGTGAATGCTCAAAGTGGAGCGGAGCTGAGCCAAGTTGAACGCAAAACCGATAGCAATACGGAAAAATTCGATGTACATATATTATTTCATACGAATTCGCAGAGAGCGGAGCGGAGAGCAAAGTAAATCCAATGCGGGAAAATAGTTGCAAAGCGTTTTCCCGCGCTAAATCGCCTTACTGAAGTTGATTGTTTTCTGTTTAGTTTCAGCTAACTCCGTTTTCCAACGCTGTGGTCGGGGAGGAACTGGGGGAGGCACAACCGCCCTCAAGTATGCTTGAAAAAGGCGGCATAGCCGGGCGAGTATCTTGCAGAAAGAGGATCCGGGGGGTGTCGACCAGCAGATGTTTAGTACTCGGCCTAAGCAGCCAAGAGAACTGTCTCAAGCCAGTGCAAAGGAGGAGAGGTACTGAACCGATCCTCAGAATTGAGGTAAAGGAATGATGTTAAACAGGGTCTATCATATATATCCTTGGTGTAGAGGATGATAACCCTAAATACGGCGATCGATCCGGAGCTTTGCGTTTGGGGCTCAATCGAAGGGGTCGTGCTTGCACTTCCCCGAAACCTTACCAGAGGTATACTGGTGCCAGGGATTAACCGGGGCCCCAGGGACTTGTCCCTGCCGGTTTTGGTTGAGGAGCCTGTGGAGGCTGAAACTTGGTGGCTGTGGTTGACACAGAAAGCGGGTAAAGTCATTATAGATTCAGTTTGAGACCGGTAGCTATTCGGCAACTCTTCTGAATTGTGGTGCATTGGCGTGCTGTTGCGCTATCAACAGGGGAGCCGCTTCCCAAAGAGCGGCGAGGATGCTGATAGGTCCGATCCTTACCAAGGATTACGACGGAGTCCATGCAAGCTCCCGATAAGATTCTGGTATCCATACTCAGAAAAGCAGTGCTCGTAGCATATGGCTACGGGTTACTGACTAGTATATGGATGGGGACCTTAGTACGAGCCTATCGTACTCGTAGCCTGAGAAGCTCGTGGTGTTAAGACTTATCATGTCAGGCCACCACGTTAAACAACTAGGAACGCTTTCTGTTTAGTTTCAGCTGTTCTTTTTTGGAAGTCGTGTGAATTTAAGTATGAACATTAAAACTACGATTTGAAAACCCCCTGCTTTGTGGGACTAGAAAAACAAATTTTATCATAACCAGCTGTTAATGGAAACGGTATGGATAAACGTTGCAGCAGAAATTAAAGTACCAATTAAACATTACTCCAATTTATTTAACATCATTGAGACATAAAAAATTACAAAAATTTATCTCCTACCAATCTACCATCTTTAAGCTTGCTTTATTATATTCTTTTTGCGATTTTTTTTTGTATTTTGCTTCTTCACTGCTGCTCTTAATTTGTCTGTGAGTTTTAAACAAACTTTCTTGTCACAGTCCATTAATACTTTCGCTTATTCATAAATTATTTAGTTCTTCTGCACATTTTTATACACGTTCTAATTAAATTCCTACTTATTTTAAATATTTCTTCTTCATTGCAGCTATAATCTTTTTGTTCTTCTCCTATTCTCATCGTCTAGCCTAAATTTACTCATTATCATTAATCGGCCATAATATTGTTACCATTAATTTATATATTTATTTTAAATTTACATGTGTACTTCAATACCATCTGTACTTATGTTGTCCTGTTATTTAAATTTTTACAACGTTCTCAATGTTATTTGGTTTTTTCACATGGTCGGGACTTTATTCTGCAACAACCATTACTAACCGTAAATATCTTATTTTTAATTGCTTTTACAAGGTTTATAGTTTCATTTCATATTCTAGTTATTGAATCGTGATAATTTACTGCGAAAAACAAATAAAACTAACTCTTAAATCAATCAGTCGCTATTATGATTGCTAGCCAATGGTGATTTCTTCCTTCACATTTTTGTATTCAGATATTTACAACACTTTACTGCTTGCCGGCAGAGCGAGACCTCCGTGTGCCGTCCTCCTCTTCATCTTGGCACAGTCTGCTCGTGCTGCGTTCCAAAGAGCCGTTCCAGATGAACGGTATCCAAAACGGTCTCCCTCGCACTACGTGATTCGGCCCAATTGCGTATTGGGAAAAAGTTCTTGGCCGACAAAATTGGAGCCACGGCGTTTTTCTTTTTTTCGGCACCGCTCAATGTCCTAGTGACGAGCCCCCCGAGGTCAGCGAGGACGGCTCTTCTGTCCCGACACCCGCTAGCACTCCGAAATGCGAGATGTTCGCCATTCTTATTGCCAGCATGCGGTTTCCGATCGGGCCTCGTCCACGTAACGTGCACAACTCGCGGGAAGACGCGTGCGCGAAAAGATTGCAGTTTAGATGGGGTGCGGAAGATATCGCGAAATAACTTTCGTAACCTATCCCAGGTAACCTGCTTCGCTTCGAAAACCGGTGTCCAGAGTTCCCTAGGACACGTCCTCTTCCAACGAACGACACTAAACCAACCTCCCTCCCAGACCGGCTTCTTGTTACCTCACCGTGGTGGATAAGGTGAGCACGTTTCAGATGGTGTATTGTTTCGATCTGGCTTTGCGCGGGAAAAAATGTGAACTCTATATAAAAGCACGATATTACAATTATATAGCGGTAACAATTTGAATTCTTGATGATCCAACTCTGTTAATTAACATAATTTTAAAGCTTGAGCTTAGGGTTTCGGTTATGGTTGGTTTTTTAATGTGCCTTGCTTGTTTATTGTTTTGCCATAAGAAACAATTTGATGCAAATGATTTTGATAATTGAGACATTTTTTTCTACACATATCTTTGTGTCATCCTTAATAGTTTTCTAGTTTCGAAATATCCTTCATATTGTGAGGGAGGCTTATTAACTTCCCAGTATATGGAAAGTTCTTGTAATCGGCTCGAAAATCGAAATTGAAATTTTCAACATTTCTTTACGTTTTGAGATCTATAGAGTATATATAAAGTGTTTTTAGGAAGGGATATGTATGTGTGAGTGTGTGTGTGTACGTACATACGTACGTACGTTCGTGGACACTTTTTTCTACGACCATAACTCACTTAAACAAAGTCGTATCGATTTGGTTAAGGTGTCAATCGAAGCGCCTTTGCAATTTTAAGAGCTGATTAGTTTTTGGAATACTTCGGGCGGGGGGGTTTGCTGTTCTGCCCGTTTGAAGGTCATTTCTGTCATGCGGCATATCTCGCGAACCAAACATACGATTTGCATGATTAAGGTGTCAATCAACGCGTATTAACATTTGTGTGAACCTTTCAAATTTTGAAAAAAAATCGTTGCAGCCGTTTTTTAATTTAAGGAAAAAAAGTGCAAAAAATTAGGTTTTTTATAAGCAATAAGTTTTTAAACTGATTTACGCAAGATAGTATTCAATTTTTATAAGATTTATATATATCAAGCAATATGGGTAAAAACAACATCAAAACTTTTTGTTATCATAACGTAAAAAATTAAATAAAAAATAAAAAATCATTAACAGGCATCATGATTTTCAAGGTCATTTCTGTCATGCGTTATACATATCTCGCAAACCAAACATGCGATTTGCATGATAAAAGCGTCAATTGACGCGTAGTAACATTTGTGTGAATCTATCAAATTGTGAAAAAAATCGTTGGAGCCGTTTTTTAATTTAAGGGAAAAAATGTGCACAAAATTAGGGTTTTTTTTAAAACAATAAATTTTTAACCTGATTTACAAATATTTAAATACTTCAAACAATGTTTAAAAATAAATTTCAAAACTTTTTCTCATGATAACAAGAAACATTAAATAAAAAATAAAAAATCATTAACAGTCATCATGATCTTCAAGGTCATTTCTTCCATTCACTATATCTCACGAACCAGATATAATATTTGCATCATTAAGGTGTCAATCGTCGTGTTTTAAAATCTTTTTGATTATTTCAACATCATAAACATCCGTTTCAGCGGTTTTTTAATTTAATAGAAGAAAATGCGAAAACTTAGGGTTTTTTCAGAATTTTTTTTTAACCTGATTTGCACAACACAGTAAGAAACGTTTATAAAATTTATACATTCCTATCGGTTTTTGAGGAGAAACCAGCAAAACTGTTTTCATGATTCTGAAAAAAATTCAATTGAAAATAAAAAGTCATTCAAAGTTACCATATGAAAAGGGTTCTTCCGAATGATATTACCTTATATCTTTTATTCTAAAGACTTTGTTGTGAAGTCAATCAAAGTTTTAAAATGTTTGGATAATTTGAGCAGATTTTTAATAGATTTTGCAGTCTTTTAATTAAAATAAGTGGCTTAAATTTTGAAAACCATCAAAGTTTCATGCAAATTTGCATTTTTGGTAATCAATCATCATCACCCAAAAACCTTGCGTAATCAATGGATGCTCCCGTAGATGATATGATCAATATTAAATCATTCCTGTTACTGCTCTGAATACCTCTCATTATTATTATTTAAAGTAGTATTATTTTCAAAATTATCATTGTGTTTAATATTTTTAATGTTTATCTAGATATAACTGGGAAGTTGACCGTGTGGACCTCAAGGGTCGCAGTTCGCAGCTTGTTTACAAAATGGCGGCTATCACGGAGGCATCCGAAAAACTGGTTTACATGATATCTCCTCAATGGAGCATCTGAAACAAAAAATCCGAAGTCCATAACAAAACGAAAAAAAGCCGGATTTTTCAATTTTTTGACTTTTCAAAATCGTGTCACGTTTAAAGTTTAAGCAACTGCTAAGTGCGCTCAAACACGTTCTATTGTATCGCTGTATATATATATTTCTTGGCTTTGCCAATCAAAATAAAAGTTTTTACACTAATTCTGCATATATTCAGCACCTATAAATCATGTTATTAGAACTTCGATTTATTTTTGTAAAAAAAAATGGTTTCCTCATCTTCAGATTCTTGGATGTATTAACACGTTCGTATTCGTGCCTTTAGTTCATTATATTGACTGAAAGTCCTTGCTTTACAGAACATCTTTTATATCAATCCAGGAATTATGGGATAATGGAAATCCAAGCCATTTTACAAGCACGCAATCTTCCTTATGTTTCAAACTCCTCTCCAGAAGATAAAAATCGGGGTGTTTGACCTTTTTGACTTCTGTCTCTTTAAAACATTCTTCGATCATATTACCTTGATAATCTTCAAGAAAGTATGTGCCTGGCTCTGTTTTCCTTACTTTCTTCACCTTAAATATCTCTGGCAACCAGTTCGGGGTGTAGCCTTTAGGAGAGATATGTTTGTGGTTGCTAATGCGAACATGATCACCGATTTTATATTTAGGTTTAGAAGTGACTTTAAGCTTCCTATATACTTTTGATAGTAGATAAACCTCATTTTATGAATTAGCACAGGCAGGTTGTGTATTAATGGTACGATGCCTTGTTGTATTGAATTTATTGACCAATTTAGAAGACTGAGTCAGTGTCAATTTCCGTTCATGCTGAACTCTCTCCACATTTGACTCTTCAGAGTGCGATTAAATCTCTTGACAATTGATGCTTTTAATGCACTGAATGTAGAATAATGGTTAATTTCATAGTATTTGATCATCTGGTAAAATACTTTATTGAAAAATTCTCTTCCATCATCGGTTTGTAGATTCCATAGCCTTAGCCACATCAGTAGTTAGAATAAGGCGGTTCAAGCGCTTTTTTTCCCACGGTCCCCATTTTTCTTCCACGGGTATCGGATTACCGCCCCACGGATGACGTCACCTGTTATCGCTTCCGGTGGCGCCATTTCTTATCGCTGTCGGGGGTGCTTCCCACGGATGACGCCACCTGTTATCGCTGTCGGGGTGTTCCCCACGGACAGGTGTTTTCCCACGGCCAGGTGTTTCCCAACCGCGATGAGTCATGCTGATGAATAGGTGAGATAAGAAGTCAAGCTCAAGGTCGGTGTCAAGGTGTTTCCCCCCGGTCAGGTGTTTCCCACGGGCAGGTGTTTTCCCACGGCCAGGTGTTTCCCAACCACGATGAGTCATGCTGATGAATAGGTGTGATAAGAAGTCAAGGTCAAAGGTCAAGGTCAAAGGTCAAGGGTCAAGGGTCAAGGGTCAAGGGTCAAAGGTCAAGGGTCAAAGGTCAATGGTCAAAGGTCAAAGGGTCAAAGGAATTTTCCCAACCGCGGTGAGAGTCATATCCCAGGAAACACCTATGACATCATCTTCAATTTCGCAACAACACGCAATATTCTGATTTTGGAACAAAATGCAATATTCTGAGTCATATCTCAATTCTGAGTCATATCCCAGGATATGACATCATCTTCAATTTCGCAACAACACGCAATATTCTGATTTCGCAACAAAATGCAATATTCTGAGTCATATCTCAATTCTGAGTCATATCCCAGGAAACACCTGACATCATCTTCAATTTCACAACAACACGCAATATTCTGATTTCGCAACAAAATGCAATATTCTGAGTCATATCTCAATTCTGAGTCATATCCCAGGAAACACCTATGACATCATCTTCAATTTCGCAACAACACGCAATATTCTGATTTCGCAACAAAATGCAATATTCTGAGTCATATCTCAATTCTGAGTCATATCTGAGCACATTACCTCAAATACCTAAACCTTGAATCATCTATATAAACATCCTGCACATAATATTCCCATAAACACAAAAATAATAAACATCCACTTGAAATCCAATAAGATCAAGTTAACTTCCCAGAAACGAAAATGCCAATCACCGAAAATTCCACTGATAAGGTGGAATACAAAAGATCGTATTACTGCACTAGTTGCAAATCGGATCGGCATAACGTGAACAATTGCCCTTATTTGAAAGATAAAGATAAAAGAAGGAAATAATAAATAAAGATTAGCAATGGGCTAAATACAAAATTATAGTAGTTATAATATTAGGTTGCCCTTAAGGAATTTATAAAATAAACAATAGAATTATATAAAAAGAAAAGACCCCAACAGGAATCATTCCAGTTGCTATTCTGCGTTGTAAACCAGTATTCATTCAAAGTGAATTTTTATACCTTGTCGAAAAAAAATATAAAAAATTGCAAAAGATAAAAAGTGATTAAAATTTAAAAAGTTTATTTTAAATATAAAATAACTAAGTTTTTATTTAAAGTGGAAAAGGAAGAATTAGATCTTTCAGATATCCAATCCTCTGCTTTCACTTTGCATCTCAATTTAGGAAAGTTTTTATTTTGAGCTCAGTGAAAAAACACGAAGTGAATTGTATTCCTTAAAATGTTTTGTGAATTTTGTAATATCGAAGTCAATAGTGCTTGTTGGAACTATCATGTGCGAACCAATGCTCACAAAAATAAATCTATAGAGCCCCTCAACGAACATTTTAAAAGGGTAAAAAGTTGTTTTGGACAGCGAATGGAAACTCTTGTTTTTGAAAACAAAGATGAGGGTCTTTTAAATTCGGCGGAGTTTTTAAAGATGATGGAGATCCGTTAGTGAATTATCTGATGAGTGCACTAGATGAACGCGTGACACTCAAATTCAACATTGAACTCTTTGCTGAATTCATTAAAATGAATGATGATGATGAAAACGATTGCATAATAAGCATTAAGTCTTTCCATACAAAAATGCAAGCGATATTTCAAAAAAGTGAGTTGAAATTAGCTTTCGATAATATGGCTAATGAAATTCGAATCAAAATGGAGGAATTCCAGGAAAAAGACAGTGGATGGGCTCTCCTTAGAATTACGCACTGTGAGTTAAATATAAACGATTTTAAACCATTGAGAGGAACAAGTTATATTCCGCTACCAAGACAATTGGCAAATAAGCATGCACCATAATTCAGAAAGAACTACATCATACCGAATTGATGACATTGAAAACAGCGTTATACATCTTCAAAATGGTATAGTGTTGAATTTTCGGGGACTCAAGTTTCCGCTACAGGTGCAAGATATTGACAAATTTCAGGAATTAAACCAAACAATCAGTGTTAACTTATTTGGATACGATGAAGAGTTAAGAAAGGTTATCGGTCCATATCATATCACAAAGCAAGAAAAATCGCATCACATCAATCTGCTCCTGCTGCAATCCAACGAAGATTGTCATTATGTTTGGATTAAACATACTTCAAGGTATGTAATAGGGAATATTGTGTGTGTGTGTGTATGCGTGATTACAAGAATTTTCTTCTTCTTCTTCTTTAAAGGTTGATTCGCAATCAACAAACGCTACACGAAGGTTCTATATATGTTTGCAACAAATGCCTGCAATATTTTATTTCGAGCGAGAAACTGCAACTGCATAAAAACAGCTGTAGCAGAGTAGTTACGAAAATGGTGGAACCGGAGAAAGCAACGCTGCAGTATAATAGCTATGGACGACAACGCGAGGTACCTTTTGTCATCTATGCAGATTTTGAATGCCTTCTTCAGGACGTCGATACATGTGCACCCAATCCAGCACTTTCATCAACGTCAACAATCCAAGAACATACCCCTTGTGCTTTCTCTTATTTCATCAAGTGTTCATTCGATTCAAAATGAGACAGATTCAGATTATACAAAGGCCCAGATTCACCCAAAGAATTCGTTAATTCCATTGTAAATGACGTAAAATGGTTTTATATAAATCATATCAAGAATCCAAAGTCAATGGATGCTCTATCATCGGAAGAAGAAAAGGTTCAAAGGGAATCGATTTTCTGTCACATTTGTAAAAAAGAGCTTGACAATTATAGAGTCCGAGACCATTGTCACTTTACTGGAAAATATAGAGGTCCCGCTCATAACGAATGCAATTTATTGTATCGAGTACCGAAATTCTTTCCAATATTATTTCACAACCTCTCAGGCTATGATTGTCATTTGTTTGTGAAAGAATTGGATAGCATTGATGAGGAAATATCTATTATACCCATTAATAAGGAATTATACGTTTCATTATCTAAACGAATTCAAGTCGATGAGTTTGAAACGATTGAGCTTAGGTTCTTAGACTCAGCCAGATTCATGCAGAGTAGTTTGGATGCTCTAGTGAAAAACCTTTCTCCAGTAGATCTGAAAACCGTAAGATCAGTATATGAAGATGGGGAGAAATTTCAACTGCTTACAAGAAAGGGTGTATTTCCCTACGATTATATTAACTCGTGGGATCGATTGAATGAAGTTTGTTTACCACCTCGAGAAAGCTTTTACAACAAAATGACAAATAGCGAGTGCAATGAGATTGATTATGAACATGCTGAAAATATATGGAAAGTTTTCAATTGCACAACGATTTGGGACTATTTGGAATTATATCTGAAGACAGATGTGCTGCTTCTGACAGACGTTTTCGAAAATTTCAGGAAAGTTTGTAAAAATATCTATGGACTTGACCCTTGCCAATACTATACAACTCCTGGGTTATCGTGGGATGCCATGCTCAAAATAACATCTGTTAAACTTGATCTTCTAACAGATATAAACATGCATCACTTCATACAACGAGGAATCAGAGGTGGTATTACTCAATGCTCACATCGTCACTCAAAAGCTAACAACAAATACTTGGAAGATTATAAAGAAGAGGATCCTTCCAAATATCTGATGTATGTAGACGCAAACAATCTATATGGTTGGGCAATGTCACAACCACTTCCCCATGCTGAATTCCAGTGGGTTGAAAATATAGATGAGGTTGACATTCTCAATATTGCAATAGACGCAGACATTGGATACATATTGGAAGTTGATTTGGAGTATCCAACAACAAAGCACGATGAGCATAACGATTTACCTTTCTGTGCAGAAAATAAAAAAGCACCTGGTTCGAAAACTGCGAAATTGATCACTGACTTAACTAACAAACAAAATTATGTGATTCACTATAGAAATCTACAGCAATGCATTGCGAATGGTTTGAAATTGACCCGTGTCCATAGAGTTTTACAGTTTAAACAATCGAATTGGATCAAGCAGTACATAGACTTGAACACCCAATATCGCAAAGCCAGTAAAAATTTGATTGAGAAAAACTTTTTCAAGCTTTTAAACAACGCAGTATATGGCAAAACGATGGAAAACGTGGATAAAAGGAAAGATGTGAAGATTGTGACGGATTGGGAAAGCCGAGGCAGACACTCAGGCGCACGAAATCTTATATCGAAGCCAAATTTTCATAGTGCAGCCGTTTTTACCCCCAATATGGCAGCTATTCAAATTGATAGAGTATTCACATGCTACAACAAACCGACTTACCTTGGTTTCACTGTGCTTGATCTATCAAAATTGAAAATGTATGATTTTCATTATCGTTTCATGAAGCCCAAATATAATGAGAAAATTATTTTCAACTATATGGATACGGATTCATTTATTTACACTATTCAAACAAATGACTTTTACAGTGATATTATACCGGATATAGACAATCACTTTGATACTTCTGAGTACCCCCAAGATAACATATATAATATTCCGCTGAAAAATGGAAAAGTGTTGGGTATGATGAAAGACGAAAATAATGGAAAAGTCATGAAGGAGTTTGTAGGATTAAGAGCTAAAATGTATTCTTAAGTATAGAAAATGGTGAAACAATTAAAAAAGCAAAAGGTGTGAAGAAGCTTATTATGGATGGACTAAATTTAGATGATTCTAGAGATTGCTTGTTTAGAAAAAAGATATTTAGAGGTAGTATGTACGTGTTTAGATCTAAGCTTCACAATTTATATACTGAATGTATAAATAAGGTTTCTTTAAGTTATTTAGATGATAAGCGATATATAATGGAAGATGGGGTTAGCACATATGCTTGGGGACATTATAATATTGTAATGGATGTAGACTAGGAAGATTGAAATGAATAAAATTGAACGAAGCAGAGAATGGAGCTTTTGAAAATATTTGTTGTTGTATTGAGTATCGGAATACCTTTTCTTCAAGGTTATCCCCTACCAGTGGTGACTCTTAGTGAAAATGAAAGTACTAACAATTTAGCTTTCAATCTCGCATTACCTGATAACAATACGGTTCAAGTAGCATTATCTTTCCGACTAATGACTGTAAGTACAGGCTCAACAAGAACAGAAACAGCAATTAAACCTCAATTATAGGTCAGATGTAGAATTTTTAGATTTAAAGAACATGAAGCAAACATATACCATGAGTATTACTTGAACCGTCAACCGCTTCACAACGATGAATACTAAAGACGATAATGATGATGATGATCTTCAGCGTTCTATTGAGGAATGTAAACAATTTTTTGTTGAAAGCAAGCAACTAATTTTAACGGAGCACTTTGATAAATTTGTAAACAATTACACGTTTTTGAAAGCCTACGCTGTTATGCAACAAAAAGTCAACAAGTTTGGTAAACATTATGTGAACTGTCCTTGGGCTTATGATGATGCAGAATGCGGTCCCGATACTTGTGAATGTTACAATGTTCATAGGAGATTGTGTGAAGTTAAAAGGCTTGTTCAATTTTATAAACGATTAGGTTGGTTGTAGTGGCAGCCCCTTCGTCAAAAGGCGGCTCACCTAGGCCATGACAGGCCCATTGTGATACCACATTTCAATAGGGTGCGGCACTAAAACCTGTTGGGTGACGAGAACCATTTAGGTTCTCGTATGAAGCCGGCTACGCAGCTAATATTCAAACTGGCTACTTCCGTGAGGCTGTCCAGGAAAGGTGAGCCTAAAGTTTGCATGCGTTTTTTGGATAGTGCTGGGCATTCACACAGAAAGTGTTGGATCGTTTCCTCCTCCTCCTCCGATCTGCAGCTGCGACAGAAATCGTGGAAAGGGGCACCCAGTCTTTCTGCGTGTCTGCCAATGAGACAATGCCCCGTCAGCACGGATACGATGAAACTTAGTGTTTCACGGCTCGTGTTGAGGAGCTGCTTGGTGCGCTTTAAGCTAAGTATGTGCCAAGTTTGCCTGGTTGTCCTGCAGGTTTCTTCCAGCAGCCAGGCCCTATTTGCAGCCTCTATATAGTACTGCTTGAAACTTAGCTTGGCGGAGGCCAACGGATGGCCAACTTGGGGTGTTAGTGTATAATCCTGGAGTTCAGTGCCAGCTCTAGCTAGGGCATCAGCTTCGCAGTTCCCAGGTATATCACTGTGACCCGGCACCCAGCAAAGAATCACTTCACAGTGAAGCGACATCGCGTTTAGTAGTGTGCGACATTCCATTACAATTTTGGATGAGGTATACACGTTGGATAATGATTGGATAGCAGCTTGACTGTCAGAAAAGATGTTTAAATTTCTTATGGAAATTTTCTGACTTCTCAGCCAGTCAACTGCCTTATAAATCGCAATGACCTCTGCCTGAAAGACGCTGCAGTGGTCTGGTAATCGGAAGGATAGTTTCAGGCCCAGCTGTTCTGAGAAAACGCCACAGCCAACTCTTCCATCCATTTTTGATCCATCAGTGTAGATGTCGACCGATTCCTGTATCCTATTTCCTTCCATGATCCAGTCATCTCTGCTAGGGATGACGGACTTGAAACTGTGGTGGAAGCAGGGAATCGGCGGAGTGAGGTCTACTTTCTCAGGCGTTGGTCCATCCCTCCGTAATATGGTGGAGTGGCCGATATTCCCATCGCGCCAGAGATTTAGAGCTTTCAATCGAATAGCAGAGCACTTGGCCTGCTGTTTCGTTAGGAGCTCCGTCGGGAGCCAATTTAATAGCATAAACAATGCCTTTGTCGGGGTAGTGCGCATAGCCCCGGTGATTGCAATAGCTGCAGTCCTCCTAACCCTGTTAACCAGGTTCGCGTTTGATGTTTTTGCCATTGCTGGCCACCAAATAACCACGCCATACAGAAATATTGGTTCCACTATCGCTGTATAGAGCCACGATACAGTTTTGGGTTTCAGTCCCCATCTTTTCCCAATAGCTCTTTTGCAGCAGTAGATTGCGCATGCCGCTTTACGCGCTCTTTCCGCTATGTTTGCTTTCCACGCGAGCTTGGAGTCTAAAATCAGACCTAAATATTTGACCTGATGAGATGGATTGAGACTTGTCTCATCAAGTTTAGGTGGAACAAATCGTGGAATTTTGTATCTTCTCTTGAAGAGCACCGCACTCTTTGCTCCATTCGGTAAGAATACCTAGGGCTAAGTTTAGTCTTTCAGATAGTGTGTTGACAAATTTGCCCGATATTGCTATTGCAACATCGTCGGCGTAGGCTACGACTTTGCAGCCAGTCGTTTCTATTGTTGACAGGAGTTTGTCCACCACTAAGTTCCATAGAAGGGGTGATAGCACCCCACCTTGCGGGGTGCCTCTGCACGTCCGCCTTCTTAGGATGCTGTCTCCTAGTGAGGAGTTGATGCTCCTGCTGCTAAGTAGTTGCACGATGAACCTAATCAGGTTATCATCCACATTATTATTCTCGAGTGCCTTCTCAATAGCCTTGTGGCTGACGTTGTTGAATGCACCTTCGATGTCTAGAAAAACCGCCTGCGTATATTCTTTGACGCTTAGCGATTTTTCGATGTGGCTGGTGAGCGAGTGGAGAGCTGTTGCAACCGATCTCCCTTTTGTGTATGCGTGCTGCGCATTAGAGAGTGGTTGCAGGGTAGCTCTCAGATGAATCTCTATCAGCCTTTCCAGAGTTTTCAGCAGAAAAGAGGTGAGGCTGATAGGTCTATAGTCCTTAGGTGAGGAATGGGATGTCTTGCCCGCTTTCGGTATGAAGACTATTTTAGCTTCTTTCCACCACTGTGGAATATAAGCCATCCGTAGACACGCCTTAAAGATGGCTTTGAGCCACGGTAGCGCTGTATTGATTCCCTGCTGGATCTCAACAGGTGAGATGTTGTCCATTCCAGGGGATTTAAATGGTTGAAATGAGCTGATTGCCCAGCGTAGGAGCCTGTCGTCTACAGGCACAGCGTTTGACAGGCAGTTCGGGGGCATATGTGGATCAGCTTTGTCAGCCACATCCTCACTGCCCGGGAAGTGCGTGTCCATGAGAATGGCTAGCGTCTCGGAGCTGGATTTGGTCCAGGTCCCATTCGCATCCTTGATAGACCCCAAAAATAAGCGGGTGGTCGTCATAACTTTTCGCAGACGACTGACATCCTTGGAGTGTTCTATTTCTGCACAGAAACTTCTCCACGAGGTGCGTTTTGGTTTTCTGATGGAGCTTTTAAACTCTTTCAGTTTTAGTTTATAAGAAGACCAGTCATTATATACTTTAGCCTGATTAAAGGACCTCCTACATTCCTTACGCAGCTCCGCAATGTCACTATTCCATCAGGGGGGCTTATACTTCCCCCTAGGCTTCGTTGGACTACATGCAGATCTTGCTGCTTCGTTGAAGGCCGATGTAAGGGTCCCAACGGCTTCCTCCAGGCAACCTATGTCTTCAATCTTCGGAGGTCCACCTTCTAGTGCAGACTCGAATACTGCTTGGTACTTGACCCAATCCATCCTCCTTTTGTTAATTAAGGTTGGATTTTTGGGAGGGTCAAAAGCCACATCAAACATTATATATAAATGATCGGAGAACGAGCACTCTTGTGATACATGCCACCTTTTGATAGCGTGGTGCGAGTGCTCGTTCGTTAGAGTGATATCCAGAACTTCCCTACGGCTTGCCGTAAGGAAAGTAGGATCCTCACCTTTGTTAGCTAGGGCTAAGTCGTGCGTTAAAATAAATTCAAAGAGTGACTCACCCCTTTTATTCGTATCGGTGCTACCCCAAATGCGGTGATGGGCATTGGCGTCCGCGCCGATAACTAGCTGGATGCCCCGTGCAGTGGCTTCTGTGACGATCCTCTGCAGGTTAATGGGAGGTGGCAGAACATCGTGTGCCATATAGCAGGAGACAGCCCAAAGTGGTTTGGACTGCCTTTCCACTGCTATGTCAATGGTGTCCTGGTCACTGAAATTGTACAAGGTTAGAAACTTCAAGCCTTCCTTGATTATTATGCAAGCTCTCGGTTTACCTGCTGTGTAGAGGGATACTGTTTTGTATCCTTTCGTATTGAGCCCGCAGACCTGGTTGCCTACAACCCAAGGTTCCTGGGCCAGTATTAGCTCCTCTCCTTTTTGGGCCAGGTGGAGGAGCAGTGCGGCGGATGCCGCCTTAGAATGATGGAGGTTTATCTGTAGAAACCTCAGCATCACGACACAATGTTTTGTCCGCCTCCTCGTCAGATAAGGACATCTCCTCCTCGACCAGGTCTAGGGTTTGGAGAAGGTCCCCACCCAACTCCGTGGTGGAGGTGGTGCTTCTTCCGTCGTCGGAGAGAAGATCTGACTCAGAGAGGTTCACGGTCGGGTCTACTGATGCTTTTACAGTCACCTCGCTTCCACTCTCTTTGCTCGGTTCTCGTACTGCCTTCCCAGTACGGTCCTTGCGATATACTCGCAGGGTGATAGCCGAGAAACCGTAGCTTATCACCCCGCCTTTCGACTCCAATTGAGCTAACGCCTCCTCGTTGAGGATTATGAGGGCCTCTCGCTGTCCATTGCTGGGCTCGCTAACCTTGGCTACCTTCCAGTTGTCCACCGGAAGATCAGCATTGTTGGGCTTGATAAGCTCAACAATTTTCTCCGGTGTGGATGGCTCCGCCGGTATCCATGCCCTGGATCGAGGCCGATTCGGGATGTCTTACCTGGAGACAGCTTCTAGTTTTGCTCCGGGCCAGACTTCTCCCAGTCTGCTAATAGCCTGCATATATAGATCCGCTGAGCGTTGATCCGTGCAGGCTATCAGCTTAACGTGACCCTGGTACCAACCAGCATCACGGCAATTAGGTGGAGGGCCTGGGTTTGCCTCCAGTATGGGTTTGTACACCCGAAGAAGAGCGATTTCAACCATCTTCCAGTTTGACGGTGAGATGGTTCCATCGCTGCTACTCCTGTCTATGACGGCCCATACCAGGCTGCCCTTAGCCACTTCGCTAAAACTCCTGCCCTTGACAGGATTGGGCGCGACCAGTTTTGGTCTTTTGGTGACCTGCAGTTGAGCACTCGGTTGATTTGGGCCTTGATGTTGATTTGGGCCTTGCTGCCTCATTAGACCTGCATCTTTTGTGAGCAGCCCCTTGCTTTGCCAGAGAGGCTTTATGAGCCTCTACTGTTGTTGTTGCCCATTCAAGGGAGATTTTATCCTTGTGGGAAATCCCCTCAGGGGGTAAATCTTTCAGCCTTTCCAGGACTTTGAAGGCAGATCTTCTGTCCCTGTAAGCCGTAACAGAGGATTTTTGCTGCTTTTTGACACCTGAAGAAGAGGCGGTGCTGGAGGGCGCAGCGTTAACCGTACGGGCCGGCTTATTCGCCGTTGCCTTGGTGCTGTCGCTGGCGCCAATTGGCTTACCTGAGGAGGTGCTTGTCCCTGGCATAGCTGCCTTGGTGCATGCACCCCTCGAAGAAGTGGGGGGTAGGCTGATTGCTGTCCGATTGGACGTCACGGTCTTCTTCCCACCAGAAGGACGCGTAACCTTTGTCCACTTCCCTTCCGGGTTGAGTGGAACTTCCTTTTTAGATTTTCCTGTATTCATTGCAGTTGGGTCCCCCCTCGCAGCCGCTATCTCCACTCGTTGTGCAGTTTCCCTGAGACCCCATGGTTGTCTATGCCGAAGCAGGGAGGCCATGCGAGGGTTGCCACATTCCCTTATGAGGATATGTGCTCAGAGCCGGGCCAGGAACTAATCAGGAGTCCAAACTCAACTGAACCTGCACGGCCAGACTAGTTGCGACGAGTTTTGAACGTACCGCGAGGCCTGCCAGGGTTTTCCCGGGACGGAGGCAGCAGTGGCATTAGCCTGAAAGCCATTTCCGCAAGATGTCACTCTTGCGTACTCGGGTGACAGAATACCACTGCTACCAGCCCAAAGCATAAGATCGAGTCGTTTAGACGAAAGAATAGTCCGAAAACATTCGAGGTCGTGCCATGGTAGATCATTTAGCGTTATCCGGGATGCACCACGAGGAGGCGATCTACCCTACATCCCCCCAACGATTAACAAATAAATAAATTTTATTTTTCAATTATAACCACAATGTTTCATTTTGAATCTTAACACTAAAACAATGAATGAGTTATTCCATATCTTTAACATTTATCCAGGAATTATGTTCCTTTGAAAACCCCAACCACTTTACAAATGCTTTATTTCCCCTCCTTTTTAAAACTTTTTCCACAAGATAAAACGACGGATTCTTAGCTTTTAGCAGTTCAAGTTCATAAAATCCTCCTTGGATTGGATTTCCATCATAATCTTCCAAAAGATATGTGACGGGGTTGGTTATTTGAATTTGACGAATTTTAAAAATCTCCGTTGTCCAGTTTGGTGTATATCCTTTTTCAAATATATGCTTGTATTTACTAATTCGTACATAGTCACCCACTTTATATTTCGACTTTCCCATTACTTTAATATTGTTGTACACGGTGGACAGAAGTGACAGTTCATTTGAGCTATTTACAGCAGAAGGAGCCATTTTTATTGTTCGATGTTTTTTGTTATTATACTCCTTGGTCAAATCATCAACGAGACTAATCCACTTGTAATTTACATTCATGCTAAACTCCTTCCACATCATGTTCTTCAGTGTACGATTGAATCGTTCAACAATTGACGCCTTAAGAGAGCTATACGTGGAATAGTGGTTTATTTGATATTGTTCCATAATGTTTTTGAAATGTTTGTTGTAGAATTCTTTTCCGTCGTCTGTTTGCAAGTTTTTAGGAATGCGCCCCTGTTGAAGTATGTGTTCAATTGCCTTGGCAACTTCTTTACGAGTCTTCGTTTTGATAGAAACCGTCCACGCAAACTTAGAAAACGTGTCAATGATCGTAAGAAGGAAACGAAACCCTGTTTTTTCGCTAGCATATGCTCCCATTTCAACTAAATCCGCTTGCCACAAATCATCCAAACCTTTTATAATAACACGCCGTCGCTTAAAATTTTTTCGAGCAGACGCGTGCAATTCGTTAATAACTTGTCGTTTGCTCATGATAAAAAAGACTAAGCTTGTTTACTTGTATTTTTATTAATATATATATATGTAACGTTAATTCAAACACCAACAACATTTTTATTATTATCGCAGTGAATCTGAATTTGCCTGTCAACATATGCCTTTAGCTTCTCAACATACGTTTCAACGTAAACTTTTGTTGTAGCATCATCATCATCTAGGGGCGTGCCAAGATGCTTTAATCGTTTGAATTTAAGAATACAATCACTGTTCTCCGCTTTGTCGAATCCTACACCTGGAGGCCCCTGCGCACCTGGAACCCCCTGCGGACCTGGAGCCCCCTGCGGACCTGGAGCCCCCCGAGGACCTTCAGGTCCCTTGGGACCTGAAGGCCCTCGTTTGCCTCCACCTTCCTTTGAAAATCGACCAAATTTGTCAACACTCATTGTTTGAAACAGCTGGTGATTTCTATCGTATTTATTCTATTATTTGCGCTTCTTTCAATTCTTCAATGATCGATATAATTTCGTTTTTATGATAATTTTGACCGGCTTGTTGCGATCCAATGAGTAACTGCAATCGACTCACTAATTCATTCGGATCATCCCAATATATGTAGTCTTTCTGTTTGTCGGATGTTTGCATTAAACTATAATATTTGTGTTTAGGTGTTTGTCTTAACCCTGTTCCTTCTTTGTTGATGTTATTTAACAGTTTCAAAATTATTTTTCTATATTTAAAGCTTCGGTTTCCATTTATTTGACTATTGCTGTCGTAAGAACGTCTGTAAGCATTAGTGTGCAGAATAATACTTTTATAGTCTGCTAAATCTTCATTGGTATATAATTTTTCATCTGGATACTTCATTAAAAGCAGTTCGTATAAACCTCGAGTTCCTATGTAGGATTTCTCATTTACAAGTATTTGATTGCCATTGATTACGAAATCCGAATTTCCTATTTTCCACTGCTCTCCATCATCATCACCCGTATATATTCCATAAACACTGTCAATTGCAGACGGTTGATTTACATAAATATCTAGATAATGCCTAGGAATCTCCGGAAATTGGTTTTGCTTCATGTACTCTTCAAAATATTCTCGTCCTTTCGCAGTGGCAACATATTTACGAACAACTTTTGTAGAAGAAGAGTTGGATGTGGTGGCGGCGAGATTTCGTTTCAAGTTTGGTGTAGGAGTTTTAAAACTGTCTTCTTCTTCTTCTTCTTGATGACTATTTCCCTCATCTCGTATTGATGGAGGCTCTTCTTTAATTCCATTTTTTATGTCTTTATTATTTTGCAACAACTTGGCTCTTTTAACTAATTCTTTGAGAGGGCGCGTGATTGGTTTAAATGTTTCCTCTAGCTGAATCACTGTTCCAGCTTTGTTAGCTTTCAGCTGTTGATACTTTTTCCTTATCGAATTGGTTGTTGCTACAATATCACTGAGTAGCTGCGTCTGTTGTTGCTTATCAGACATTGTTTTTTTTTCATTTTTAACTTCCCAGTTCCCTATGGGAAGTTATTGTAATGGGGTCGATTTTGCGAATCCCAAATTTTGACATATCTCCACGTTTTAAGGTCTCTAGAATCCAAATCCATCGTTTTTAGAGAGATGTCTGTGAGTGTGTATGTACGTATGTGCGGATGTGCGTATGTGCGGATGTGCGTATGTGCGGATGTACGTATGTGCGTTCGGAATAATTTTTCGTCTCGATTATCTCAAGAACCACAGATCGGATTGACGTGGGACCGGTTTTATTTGACGCGTAATTACGTAACTTAGAACTGAATGACTTTTCAGCAAAATCGGTTCGACCGTTTTTTATTTAGGATGAAAAAACTGAAAAAACGACTAAAAATTGCTTATTTTTAAACTGTTGATACGCACTATTAATTCGTGCAGATACCAAATATCTTCATAGTAATATTGTTATTATTGTGCGTTTTAGCAAAATTGTGATCAAGTTTGTAAAAAAAAAATTATTTAAAAAAGATTAATTTATAAAATTCCAAACTTATATTATCAGGTTTGGATGAATGGGAGTAGAGACGCTAATGCAGTTAATAATTGGATATTGTTATAAATAATTTAATATTGTTAATAACAATCAAATAATATTAGTTATAATTTGATATTGTATATATAAAGTCAATTATAATTATTCAGTAACGATCAAACATTCTTAGTAACGAATGAATATTGTAAATAATAATTAAATACCCTCAATAATAGTTGTGGATTCCGAGGCCTAGATGGAGAACGAAGTTGAGGACGAAGTGGAGGACAAGAAGGATGACGAGGACGAAGAGGACGAGGTTGCCGAGGCTTTAGTATAGGATGACCAGGTGGTGGAGACGTCTTCCTCTACCAAAGCTTTTATGGTTAGATAAAAAATTGATAAAAATAATAAAAGTAATTATATTAATTTGGAATAATAATGTTTAATAATAGTAATTATTAATAAAAGCAAATTATAGCTTTTTATTCAGCCCACTGGGAAGTTAGTCGTGTGGGCCTCAAGGGTCGCACTTAGACCACATTTTTTATGAATACAACAGCAGCATTTCGTCGTCAAATTTCGAAAGGTATCTACAATATTTTGAAATATTCTTTCAATAGGTTCTAATTTGAGTTTGAAATGGTTTTTGCTGTACCTGAATCGATTTGTGGCTTTTTTGAATTGTTTGGTACTGTCTTCACTGTTGCTGCTGTACTGAAACCTTATTGAATTGTTATCAAACTGTATTGAACAGCTATCGAGCTGCATCAAGCTGGTAATCTGAACTGCTATTGAACTGCTTGGAACTGGTATTGAACTGCTTGGAACTGGTATTGAACTGCTTTGAACAGGTATTGAACTGCTTGGAACTGGTATTGTACTGTTTTAAACAGGTATAGAACTGCTTTGAACAGGTATTGAACTGTTTTAAACAGGTATAGAACTGCTTTGATTAGGTATTGAACTGCTTTGAACAGGTATTGAACTGCTTTAAACAGGTATAGAACTGCTTTGAACAGGTATTGAACTGGTAATGAACTGATTTGAACTGCTTCGATGTTTTTCTAGTATTATGAATACATCAAACCCCTTTCGATATCGACCCTTGTCTAAGGGACTGTCTTTATCAATTACACAGAACCCATATTTATCGCTCCAACATTTTCCACAGATGTTTCTAAACTGATCGAAAGTCATGTCTGTGTTTACGTGATTATTGTAAATGTGTCTTAAATTCATATCATCCTGTTTGAATATAATCAAAAAATTTGCATTATCTCGAATAAGGTGTTTTGGTATTCTCGTATAAGTTTGACACAGATAAAAACTATCAATATTATATTGTCTTCCCATACAGAAATATAATCGAACGTTATCTTGTTTGTCGTTGGCAATATCATCGAAAATGAAAACAGAGTTAGACTCAGCTTTATCTGGTGGAATCACTGCACTATTGTTTGAAAATGTATAGAAACCTAGTCCAGAAATAGGTTTTACAGCCTGCTTTAAATGTCTATATTTGGATTGATGTAATGATTTCGAGTAGATGTAGATGTTTTCAAATTTAACGCCATTGGGATGTTTCAACAGGGATATCATAACGTTAGTTTTACCACAGTTGGAGGGACCCACAATTATAGCTCGAATACTATTAGGCAATAAATTGCTATGTTTATTTGTAAAGGGTTCATTTGCAATGTCAACATTTTCCACCAATAACTTTTGGTGTTGTTGTATAAACCGCATCCTGATAACTAAACAGCAAACATGTAAATGACTAGGTTTTAACGAAAGTTTTACAGTCGGCGATGAGTTGTTAAACAAGGTGTATCCCTATACGCGATCAGTATAAAATGATTGATCATAAAAAGAAATGTACTAGTAGTTTACGAAAAGCCGTGAGCGGAAGAGGGTTCATTAGTACTCGAATTAATAAACTGCCGATTGAACTGCATTTGCCTGGCTATCAATATTGTGGACCTGGCACGAAGCTTCAAGAACGACTTGCCCGAGGAGACGCCGGAATAAATCCCCTTGACGAAGCGTGTAAAGAGCACGATATTGGTTATTCACAATTTAAAGAAACGAGCGATCGTCACAAACTAGATAAGATATTAACTGAAAAGGCGTGGCAACGCGTTAGATCAGCAGACGCAGGATTAGCCGAACGCACTAACGCGTTACTAGTAGCCAATATGATGAAAGCTAAAGTAAAATTAGGAATGGGATTGAAAGATAAACAGAAATTTGGAACAGTTATTTCCAAAGTCCGAAAAATCATTAAACAGAAGAAACCCAACAGTATGCAGGCGAGTATTAAGGTAGCCTTAGCTGCTGCAAAAAAATATTACAGAAGGACGGAAAAAAGCTATCAAAACTCCAAGAATAATACCCATTCCTAAAGTTGGTGGAGTTTTGCCGTTCCTAATTCCTCTTTTCGCAGGATTATCTGCTATTGGTGCTTTATCAGGTGGAGCTGCGGAAATAGCTAAAGCTGTTGATGATGCTAATAATGCCAAAAATACATTAGAGGAAAAAAAGCGACATAACCAGAAAATGGAGCAGATAACATTAGGTCGAAGATTACATTTGAAGCCGCACAGAAAAGGCTTAGGGTTGTATTTAAATCCTGTTCCAAAAAACTTTTAAAAACGCTACCCAAGAGAGCATTAAATGAGAATGATTTGAGAAAGTTTGCAAGATTCTTACCAACCTTCAGAGGAGTTTTTATGCGAAATAATTTACCAAAGGGATTTGCCATGCAAAACGAGTGTGGTATAGTAAATTTAGATAATATTCAAGGCTCTGGTACCCAATGGGTAGCGTACAACAAACAAAATCGTTATGTGGAATACTTTGATAGTTTTGGTAATTTACCTCCACCGATAGAATTAGTAAATTATCTGGGATCTAATATAAAATACAACTACAATACATATCAAAGCTATGACTCATACAACTGTGGACATTTATGTTTAAGATTTTTATACAAACGTTTGTAAATTGTCTAGTGCATTCATATAAATAAATACTTTACTAAAAAAACCCAATCATTGTGTTATATACTGCCATGGCACTAACATTAACTCTCAGTGGAAACACATCCATTCTTACAACAGAGTATTTTCCACCTATCGAATTACAAGATGACTATGTGTGCGGACTTGTTGATTTTCAAACATATAATTCTATACCTAACGTGGATGAAAACAATAATTTATTAGACATTGGAAAGCACGTTATAGAAATATCCGTTGGATCATACGAAATCGATGATATTGCAAATTATCTATATAAACAGTTGGCGAAGATCAATGACAAAATAAATTTTTCAATACGTGCCAATAATAACACTCTCAGAAGTGAAATCAAGTCAACTGCTCCTATTTACTTCAACAAAGAAAGATCCATTGGTCAATTGCTAGGATTTGCTAAACGAGAATTAAAAGTGAATGTCAAACACTCTTCTGATCTACCTGTAAGCATTAGTAAAGTGAACGTGATACGGATTGATTGCAACATAATTGGAAATTCCTATATTAATAATATTCCCTCGCATCCAATCCACGAATTCTCACCTGAGGTAGGACCAGGCTATAAAATAGAGGAGGTTCCTAGTAATGTCATTTATTTGCCGGTAAACGTTAAACGAATAAGCACGCTAACTCTTAAGCTGATTGACCAAGACGGAGATCTAATAAACTTCAAGGGGGAAACAATAACTATCAGACTTCATTTGAAGCCACAGAATGTTGTTATATAACGATGATAAATACCTGTCCAACAATGTAGATACAATCAGT
The DNA here is from genome assembly GCA_963942545.1 of Oxycera nigricornis. NCBI lineage: Eukaryota > Metazoa > Arthropoda > Insecta > Diptera > Stratiomyidae > Oxycera > Oxycera nigricornis. The sequence continues at coordinate 71,431,844 of OZ012662.1, forward strand.
TCAACCAGGAAAATCGATCGAGTAATACCCCGACTAACATTACAAAATAAGCAATTCTTGAAATTACTGGGGTTCAAATTAAAAAAAAAACAAAATGAGTGAGATTCTGAACGTTACACGCAAAGTCAGCTATGACAATAGTATCTCGAATATTGAATACCATAGCTACTCTCCATTTTTATCATCATTCAACTGTAGTGATGAAATTAGAATACCTCTACAACAGCAGGACTTGGGTATTTTGCCAAGTCAAAGCTTCATCTATATTGAAGGTGCTTTAATTAAATCAGATGGAACAACAACAACAACTGCTAAACTAACGAATAATAGCATCGCTTTTCTATTTGATGAGATTAGATATGAATTGAATGGAGTAGAAATCGATCGAAACAAGAATGTTGGAATAACATCGACACTGAAAAATTATGTATCACTTAGTGAAAATGAAAGTAAAATGCTTTATAATGCCGGTTGGTCGCCAGATGAATCTATCATGCCATCAAGTGGCGACTTTAACTTTTCTGTTCCGCTAAGAAAATTTTTGGGATTTGCCGAAGACTACAAGAAGATTATTGTAAATGCTAAACGTGAGCTAATTCTCATTAGATCTAGAAGCAATGAAAACGCATTTTTTCGCCCAGTGATGATGATGTATACATAAAAATTTTCAAATTGCAAAGGAAGGTGCCACACGTTACCCCAGATGGTTCTGAAAAATTGTCAATGTTGAAATATATTGAATCAGGACAACCAATTCAAGTAAGTTTTCGAAATTGGGAACTGTACGAATATCCGGTTTTACCATCAACGACAGATCATGTATGGAATGTGAAAACTTCAAGCCAACTCGAAAAACCACGATATATTATTTTAGCGTTACAGACAAATCGAAGAAACCTCAAAAGTGAAGATGTCAGCAAATTTGATCACTGTGATTTAACCAATATCAAAATACATTTAAACTCCGTATCGTATCCTTACGATGACGTTTATATAAAATTTACACGTGATCGATTCGCTCTGCTGTATGATATGTACTGCAACTTTCAACAATCTTATTACGGGGTGCAAGCACAACCATTACTCTCACGAAACGAATATAAGAATTCAGCACCAATTATAGTAATTGATTGCTCACGTCAAAATGAATCTATAAAATCAGGTTCAGTTGACATAAGGGTGGATATCAAAACATCTGTAGATGTACCTGCCTTAACAACAGCTTATTGCTTACTTCTTCATGATCGTGTAATAGAGTACAATCCTCTCACTAGTTCAGTTCAAAAACTTGTATAAAAAATAATTCTCTAATCAAATCGAATCATTCAATCATGGCGCCTTTCATCATTGACATGCAAGGATTTAGAGGATACAACAACAACGCCTTTATCATCAAAGAACTATCTATCGTGGATGTGAACAAGGATTTTCATCGACATTTTTTACTGAAACATAACATAACAACACTTTCGAAAGAGCTGCAGTTTCAAGCCAATTGGCTATACGAGCATCATCACGGTTTGCAATGTGAAATCGGATATACAACGTTTCCGGAAATGAAAGAATATCTATATCAAAACATGAAGGGTGCCTCAATATATGTGAAAGGCTCGGAGAAAAAACACTGGCTTGGTAGTTTAGTCCTTAGAATCATGACTGCTGCAGCTCAACGATAACTTTGCGGCATTGAAGTCCTCCATAACCTTATCGTTGCATTTTTGGTAACGACCAGGTAGAAATAGCCTCATGATATTGTTTAGGTCTACAACAATCGCTTCACCGTACCTTCAAAACAAAAAAATGAAAAATAAAATTAATATTATTTCATTTACAAAGCTCTGTCTTACCTCGTTTCCATTCTTTCTGCAGCTGTAATGCGGTATCGTTTTCCAATCTCCAAGTCGGAAATTTTTGTAAATACCAGGGGTTTGCAGCTAAGTAGTTCTTTCAATGAATCCATACTTCTTCGCAGACGATATTGTCACTTGTAACAAAATCTTTATTCACTTTTTATCTTTTGCAATTTTTTATATTTTTTCGACAAGGTATAAAAATTCACCTTAAATGAATACTCGTTTACAACGCAGAATAGCAACTGGAATGATTCCTGTTGGGGTCTTTTCTTTTTATATAATTCTATTGTTTATTTTATAAATTCCTTAAGTGTAACTTAATATTATAATTACTATAATTTTGTATTTAGCCAATCGCTAATCTTTATTTATTATTTCCTTCTTTTATCTTTATCTTTCAAATAAGGGCAATTGTTTACGTTATGCCGATCCGATTTGCAACTAGTGCAGTAATACGATCTTTTGTATTCCACCTTATCAGTGGAATTTTCGGTGATTGGCATTTTCGTTTCTGGGAAGTTTACTTGATCTTATTGGATTTCAAGTGGATGGTTATTATTTTTGTGATTATGGGAATATTATGTGTAGGATGTTTATATAGATGATACAAGGTTTAGGTATTTGGGTTAATGTGGTTCAGATATGACTCAGAATTGAGATATGACTCAGAATATTGCATTTTGTTGCGAAATCAGAATATTGCGTGTTGTTGCGAAATTGAAGATGATGTCATAGGTGTTTCCTGGGATTTGACTCAGAATTGAGATATGACTCAGAATATTGCATTTTGTTGCGAAATCAGAATATTGCGTGTTGTTGTGAAATTGAAGATGATGTCAGGTGTTTCCTGGCATATGACTCTCACCGCGGTTGGGAAAATTCCTTTGACCCTTTGACCTTTGATCTTTGACTTCTTTTCTCACCTATTCATCAGCATGACTCATCGCGGTTGGGAAACACCTGACCGTGGGAAAACACCTGACCGGGGGGAAACACCTTGACACCGACCTTGACCTTGACTTCTTATCTCACCTATTCATCAGCATGACTCATCGCGGTTGGGAAACACCTGGTCGTGGGAAAACACCTGCCCGTGGGGAACATCCCGACAGCGATAACAGGTGACGTCATCCGTGAGAAACACCCCGACAGCGATAAGAAATGGCGCCACCGGAAGCGATAACAGGTGACGTCATCCGTGGGAAACATCCCGACAGCGATAAGAAATGGCGTCATCCGTGGGAAACACCCCGACAGCGATAAGAAATGGCGTCATCCTTGGGAAACACCCCGACAGCGAAAAGAAATGGCGCCACACGGAATCGATAACAGGTGACGTCATCCGTGGGAAACAACCCGACAGCGATAAGAAATGGCGCCACCGGAAGCGATAATAGGTGGCGTCATCCGTGGGACGGTAATTCGATACCCGTGGGGCGGTAATCCGATACCCGTGGGGGCGGTAATCCGATACCCGTGGGGCGGTAATCCGATACCCGTGGGGGCGGTAATCCGATACCCGTCGGAAAAAAATGGGGACCGTGGGAAAAAAGCGCTTGAACCGCCTTATTCTAACTACTCACATCATTCAAATTTCTACTTTTGATGGGCAGAGTCCAAAATTATTCGAAAAATGTTTCAAATATTTTCAATAGAAATTCATTACTGCGATTTTCAGATGCATACGCAGCAGAAGAAAATTATTTGGTGCAATGATGAGAGGCATGCAATACCACCACATATGCCCTATAAGAATGTAAAATATATGAGCTTTATTACTGAGGGATTTCCAAACAGTACGAATCAACCAATGCTACTTATACTGGACAACATGGTGTTAAATGCATTTTAAAAACAGGTATGTGAGTTGTTTATAAAAGGATCGCCTCATCGTAACCTTTCTGTCATTCTGGTGAATCAGAATGTTTTCCATCAAGAAAAATTTTGTCCAGAGATTTCGCCAAACTGTTAGTGTCTAGTATGCTTCAAGAACCCACGAGACAGAAGTCAATTTCATCGTCTCGCTAAACAGATATACCCTAAAAACAGTCCGGACCTCAAGGGAATATATAAATAAATAACTCAGCAAACTCATAGATATTTGTTAAAAGACCTAGCACAGGATATAAATGACACCTTACGTTGTCGCACCGCCATATTTAATACAAAGTTTTTAACGTGTTATTGCTCCCCAGATAGCTTGATGGAAGACAATGGAGTCACGAATGAAATGATTGAAGGCCAATAAACATATGTTGTATGTCCTTAGAAATGCAAGTCCGTGTTTAAAAAAGGATATACTGAAAACAGCGGATCCTGAAGTAATCAAAACTCTTTGTGGAATCACATACAATACATTGAAGGGTAACCATACACCAGTGGCGGCTCTACCTTTGGGGCTGGTGGGGCTCAGCTTCACCACTTATTGATGAGCCTATATTAGTGCAAATGTAATAAAATATCATTAAAGATTTCAATATAGTTTTCATAATTTCATTTCATTTCAAAATATAATGTAGCATTTTTTTCGCCCATGCTGTAAATTACTTGCACATAATCTTCTTGCCCCGCACTGTAGATCAATTTGTTTTTCTCTTCGACTCGCTTCGTTGTGCCTGCACCGAGTAAAAGCTAAGAGTAAAATTCAAACTTATTTTCTCTTTGACCATTTTCCACCTTTACTATGAGGAAGGGCTACATGAAATACGCCCCGATTAAGAGAATTTCGATTTGAATGGCTGCATGAATTCTATGCTGAAGCGGTGGGAGTGTGCATGTTTGAAATAACTTGTCTATACATCGCGGACGGGCTAATCATATGCAGCCCGTTCAGTGCTTCGACAACGTTTAGTCTTGGCATGGTCTGAATAATATTTTTGAGCAGGCATGAGCAACATTTTTTTACGACGTGCCGCAGGGGGTGAAGGTGATGACTGTTAATGCAATAGTAGTCTCATCAGTGTAGTGCACGGTATTAGTACTTAGTGTGCCTTCGTAGTGTTTAGTATTTTTTTAAAGTTTTGTAGTGCTTAAAGTTTGTTTCAGAAAAGGGTCCTTCAGGTTATGGTTTTTTATGATTTTGATTAAATAAATAATTCACAAAATTTCCTTGCATGTGTTAAAACTTGCTAGAAGTTTGAATTTCAATTTTAGGAAAAAAATTCGGTATTTTCAGATTATGAATTCAGTAGAAAATTTAATTAATATTAATATTACGCTATTCGAACGAAATGTTTCAAAATATGTCTTCCATTGTTCAGCTTAACAGTTTTTTTGAAGATAATAACCTTTGTTCGTCTTCGCTTGCAGTACACTCTGTTTGTAATAAATTCATTAAAGAAATACTCAAAATGAATGAAAGGGTGATTGACTTGTTTGCTCAAAAAATCGACGTGCTGAATATTTATACAAACAAAACGTCTAGATAAAAGAAATTGCTTTTGTTGTTGATGTTGATTGAAGAACTATATACAATGTAAAACTGTTTTTGCTGAATTTATTTATTGATTGTTTTTGCTCTTGTCATTGTTGCTTTAGTTGAATTAAGTTATTACTAGTTTTTTCGATTGTTATTGTTGTTTTTGTTGCATTTATTTTAGTAGAGAAATTATTTATTTTGAAAAGTGCGACAGGCCTAAAAGTTGTTTCGTTGCAAGAATTCAAATGTTTTTAAACAATTTTTTTTATTCAGAGTGCACTGAACTTTTATGAAAGCTTTAAATGTTATTCAAAACACGATAATAGAAATATATATTTGATTGCCAGCGAATCTACTTTTGGGGAAACTGATCACTTAAAATCGCTTAACGCTCCACATGTGGTACCTCTTGGGTGGAGTGCAAACTCACATAAGAACTTATATTGGTGATAAAAAATTCGTACCAGTAGCCCCAACATACTTAACTCCCACGAGCCTCCGCTGCCATACACCATCTAGGAAAACTTTCACACGGCTGTGTAAATATAAAAAGAGCATGTATAAACTAACTGATGCAAAAAATCTCTTTCGCAACAGCGTAAAGTATTAGTTCAACAAGGCGTATTGTTAACTGTATTAATGTGAAGTGTATTTTCAGGTGTGATAAGTTCTCTAATTGAAAAATATGCATGAGACCAAGAGTCTTAATAAAATGCTTCTTTTATCTCCGGAGGTATATGAACACTTAGATGAGAGAATTGTGAGCTCTAGTACTTAGAGTTTCCTTGAAAAAAACATGAATAAGATACTGAATAGCAAAAACCTCAATGATATGGCGAAATGAAATCAGTATAAGAAATTTTTAAACGCAAGACGAACAGTTCTTAGGTGACAGAATACCACAGCTACCAGCCCAAAAGCATCAAAAATAGTCGTTAAGACGAGAAAGATGGCCAGAAAATATTCGTTGTCGTGCCGGGGTAGATCATTTGGCGTTATCCAGGATGCACCACGAGGAGGCGATCTACCCTATTAACGCCATAATAAAGGATTCAATGGATAAGATAATGATTCTGGAAAATACAAAGCAGCTGGAAAAATTTGTTAGTGCGTTGGAGAATAGAGCACGACGTGAAGTAGGAACGCGAAATCTTAAGGGATCTACCAAAACCACTTTAAAACATTTCTACACATATGTTATCAAATCGAAAATACCGGGTGAGGAGTTGATAAGAAATCTCCGAATAATACCATTAAACACTTATGACAATGTGTTTAGATTTCTTCACGTGGATTACTGTCCGGTAGAAAAAACCTATATGGAAAGCATCTCTATCAAGATCACAGACCATCATGGGTAACTGGTTATTTTCGAACCAAGCTTTACATCCACCTAAACAACTATACATATACACTCATAGAATATATCCGAATAATATTGATACGAATCGAAAACGACATTTAAAAATGAGAAAACCATAAAAGGTAAACCAATTAAAAAACATAAACCCTTTCAAAAACACGTGTTAGCTATATTCGACAAATAACATTCGTTCACCACAAACTCAGTTCACAATAATATTCTTAAAACAGAGGAGATCTCATACAAGCCAATAGCGTCATTGTATATCTCTTAACTTTTGAAATTTGTATCTCTTGGTCATGGAGATACATATTAGGATTTATGCAGCATTTACTCACGCCTCAAACTGCAGCTAGTATAGTTCAAAACTATTTTATCTGTATTCGTAGAAGGATGACTTCAAGCCCCGCATCAAAATTCTGGAGGCATCACTGCACATGAACCATGTAACAGTCAACTCATCTATATTGCTGGCACATGAAACTGTTCTTCAACGTTCAAACGCCGTTTATCCTAACAAACGTGTAGAAGTAAAACTAGTAGTAAGTGACGTACCTTGGAACCAGGTTACGTATGGGTGGGAACTTGTTTTTCAATCAGTTCCAACCAATGCAGGTTGGTGCTTGGTGTACGGCGATGCAAGGGGTTTGGATGGGGAATCAGTGCGTTGTTGAGTCTGGTGTACGGGTGCCAGGTGTCTGTGATTCGTTGTTTGTAAGAGGGGTATTGCGTTTCGTTGTTTGGTCAGTGTGAGGAGTTGCTGAGCGTGGTTGGTAGAAGGGCATAGAGGGTTGTTCAGGTGTGTAGAGCGGTTATTTGTGTTGTGGTGTGAGAGGTTGCTAAGTGTAGTTGGTAGAAGGGTGTAGAGGTTTGTTCAGGTTTGTAGCGGTGATTTGTGTTGTGGTGTGAGGGCTTGCTGAGCGTAGTTGTTAGAAGGGTGTAGAGGTTTGTTTAGGTGTGTAGCGGTGATTTGTGTTGTAAGGTTTGCATGGCGAACAGATGTGTGCATGTAGATACATTAAGAGTGTGATTTTCGAGGCATTGAGTGATGTTGTGGACCCAGTCTGTTGGTTGTTGGGGGTGTAGGGTGTGTTAGAAAGGAGAATCTATTGAGTTTTTGTGAAATGTATTACCAGGGCGTCATGATAGGCTGACGGCAAAATATGCATGATATGTCCTGTGCCCAAATTTTTCTTACTACATTAATGCAATTGTAGGTTCTGGCCACGGTGAATATATGTAGCGTCTGTTCAAGACAACGAATGATGGAGACGGGTTAAGCCTTGCACGTACATTTTCTGTAGCACTGTATCAAAACTAGCTTAATGTACTACGAACCCAATGATCTTCAATGCGCCGTGTTACTATACGTTATTTGTGCGAAAGGATGGGTGAAAAGAAGTGTGAAATTTTAATGGTAATTTCCAATCATACTGAATTATGATACTAACCTTAATGCATTACAAAAAGTATCCAATTAACTTCATACACATTTACGTTGAGATGTATTTAAATAGCCATGATCAGACAGAAGTATGGTAGTACATATAACTATGTATTAATTTTATTAATACTGCGAGACAGTCTACCAGAAGTTCATTAATTCAGAAAGTTAAAATATCTCAAGTCCTTTTTGAAGGCGAACGAATTATGGTAGAGAGGACCATCAACTTGTATGAGGCCGATACATGTTTATTGTAATTAAAGGTATTCCCCGAAGGTTGATCATGACGTCGCATTGACCCTGTTCCAACAGGTTCTTCTTTCGAATAGAGATGTATCATGAATGGTCAAGTAGGTAACGGCCGATGAATCGTTTTTCTTGTTGTTGCTGGAGAACTGTAGATATCATTAAAATAACGACTTTTCTTCCGCATTCTGTACGAGTTTTTTGTGTTGTTGGTGGAAGCATGTACATATTTTACTTTTTATTGCGAAATGGTGTAATTAAGTGATATGGCTCAATTTCCAATGTGAATTGATTCCGGGTGATAGCACAGGCTACATGCATATGCTTGCAGTTTGCACATTGTCAATTGTGGTGCGTGTGTTTTGATTTGAGTATTTATAGGGTTGTCGTGAATGGGTTCAGGGGGAATGAAAGTGACCAAGCTATGATCACCTGCGTGGAAAAAAATGTAAAAAAATCTGTCGTTGGTACCATGGGCTATCATAAATTGGCGGACAGCACTCTGATAGGTTATCAGCGAGGTAAGTGTTTTTATTTTTAAGTTATCATTTTTGATATAATAACAATTTCTCATTTTTGCTTACAGCATTATTGTCAATTTTTGTAAATTGCAGCTCCACAAGGCCTAAGCTTAAGGTTCACCATCTAACATTTTCAAATTGTTTCAGTGTGAATATATAAAGAACTTTGAAAATGGTATGTTATACAACTAAGTTTAATAGCTTTGAGGCTTACTATCAATTTTTCCTTTCAGGAAACCGTGGCATTTTTAGACAACATTTGCAACTATACCCTTGATCAACATGTTGCGCTTGCTACATTGGACGTAGGTAAAAAATACAGAATTAAATGTTTTCGATTGATAACCACGCAGTATGGAGCACGCACGGGACCTACAGTTTTCTTCCGCCAAGATTCTCGGATAAAATAAAAAAACAACGTCAGGTTGAGGAGCTGAACGAGATCACAAATTATAATCTCATATTCGAGGGTAAAGACGATACAAGGGGTGGTTATTTCAAAATAAAATTTGTTCAAGATAGCAACGATGAATAAAAAACATTTTTTGTCATACAACAGTTTTTATTTCAATTCACTTTTTCCATATCACAACTGTATGAAAAAATAAAAGACTGATTTTAAATTTAATTTAACATTGTATCAAAATGTCACTTATACAATTTCAAAACTTAACATTTCTTACTCTGTAATAAAACACATTAACTTCCGTATTCTGTTAAAGTCTTTTTCAACATCACAACACTCACATGTATCCGGTCCGGATTCGGCATTGTCATAAAACCATGGACAGGAATTGTAGTGTATTCCGTGAATTGATGTGGTAGACGGGATCTTTGAGTATAACTTCAATGTTTTGATATCACTTAGCAGCCCCTCACGATGTTCATCCAGTAGTACATCCATGTATTGCGCAATAAAGTCGTCATATTTGCGTAGTTCCACAGCACTAGTCATCTTGTTCGCACAAAGTTTGTTTCTAAACTGACAATGTTTTCAATGAGAGGTTTTGAACTATACAATATGTGAAAACCTCTCATTGAAAATGTTCTCCCTGAATTTGTTAGAGAGAACGGGTTTTATAATTTCATGTAGTTGTGAAATGCAATGTTTAAATCTAAACCTATCACGAGCATGTATTTCCAACTCGCCTTTACGACTCATGCGATACGCATAGCCCCAGGCTATCATATACCTCATGTGAACGCTGTCTGCGAATCTAACGTGCTTTGCAATTTCAGCGAGTGGTGATAGGATCCTGGTTTGCATTCACATTACGTCTTTTATATCTATCCATAAATTATCTGCCGAAAGAAAACCCAGCCATTTTACAAAAGTTCGATTTTTAACCCTTTTCAAAATCTTCTCAACAAGATAAACATCGGGATATTTCACCTTTAACAATTCTGTTTCATACAAACCACCTTGTAAGGTGTTACCTTGATAATCTTCAAGAAAGTATGTCCGTAGTTGTGTTTTCTTACTTCCTTTATAGTGAATATTTCAGTCGGCCAGTTCGGTGTGTAGCCCTTTTAAAACATATGCTTGTACTTACTTATTTGCACATGATTTCCAAATTTACATTTAGGCTTTGACACCACCTTAACTTTCTTATAAACAGTTTCAAGTAGATGTACTTCATTTGTTACGTTAACATCTTTGGGACGCATCTTGATTATGCGACGTTTTGTTTTGATGTACTTGTCCGTCAACTTCTGTATAATGCTAATCCAATGATGATTCCCATTCATACTGAATTCTTTCCACATGATGCCCTTCAGAGTTTGGTTGAATCTCTCGACAATTGAAGCTTTTAATACGCTGAATGTAGAATGATGGTTTATTACATAGTTTTTCATTATCCGATGAAATGTTTTATTTGAAAAATTCTTTTCCATCATCGGTTTGTAGATTTTGGGGAGAGCCCAAGCGTTCTTGGAAAATGTATTAATTATTGTCAATAGAAATTTATAACCGCGATTATCATATCAACCAGATATGCCTGCCAAAGATCATTAATACTCCTTATAACAACACGTCGACGTTTAAAGTTTTTTCGAGCAGTTCTATGGAGTTCATTATCAATTTGCCTTCTACTCATCTTGAAAAATGTATAAATAAAAGTTCTGTAATAGCTTATGCTGCACTTTGAACACCCTTTTACAATGATGGTGGCAGGCCCGTCTGGCTGCGGGAAGACGACATTTAAAGAAAATCTTCTTAGAAACGATGCAATGATTCAAACATCAGTGAAGAAAATTATTTGGTGTAACGCTGAACAGAGTGCTATACCACGGCAAGCGCCATTTGAAATATGGAATATTCGAATTCTATTCCTGAGGAATTTCCAAATAGCACGAATCAACCAATCCTAATTGTACTGGACGATATGATATTAAATGCTTTTTCAAGACAAGTATGTGAGTTGTTTACGAGAGGTTCCCATCATCGCAACCTCTCTGTTGTTCTTGTGACTCAGAATGTTTTCATCAGGGGCAAATTTTGTAGAGATATATCGCTAAACTGCAAATATCTAGTGTGTTTCAAGAATCCCAGAGACAAAAAGCAATTTCAGTATTTGGCTAAAAAGTTATATCCTGAGAGCAGTTCGGAGCTTATGAGAATATATAAAGAAATCACAATGACCCCCCACAGTTATTTATGAATAGACCTAACTTAAGATACTAATGACACATTACGGTTTCGTACTGACGTACTTTCAATAAAAAATTCGTAACGTGTTATTGCTCGTCAAACAGTTTGAAAGAACACAATGTTATCACGAATGAAACGATTGAGGGACAACAAGCATATGTTGTACGTACTTAAAGGTGCTATATATTGTATTAGAAATTCTATACTTAAGACAGTTGATCCGGACGTAATTAAAACTCTTTGTGAAATCACAGTAAACAAGCTGAAAGGAAATCATTTGCCTAGAGGAAAAATATTCTTCCGGCTTTGTAAATATAAAAAGAGCATGCGTAAGCTACAGTGGCAAAGCGTTCAAATAAGCCGATTCCCATCGGCTTCCCTTTCCAAATATGTTCCAAAAATGTCCAACACTTCAGTTTTACAAGGGAATGAAGTGTTTATTTACTTGCATACATCACTGTAAACATGCACAATCGTTCCACTTGATCTCAGTGTTTATTCCATCATACTCCATTCTAGACATCCTCAAAGTTCCATAATAGCCAGCAAAGCGATCAACATCTGTAAGAGTTGCAGCAAAGCTTTCCGAGTCTCGAATTTACTAATACATACTGTTGCAGTCTATATGTATGTATATAATATTTCATAACTGATCGTAATTTAAAAGTATTTCTCTATATGCTCATAATATACTGCTTTGTCTGTTAAGGGTCCATGTCTTTCAAATAGTAAGCGGCTTACCCACAGTAATTTTTCACCCCTCGCCACTGGTAAGCTAGCGGAGGCTAAATGATCCGTTCCACGCCAACGTAAAGTGTTAATTCAACAAGGCGGATTTTTACCCGTATTGCTGGGAAGTGTACTTTCAGGTGTTATAGGATCACTAATTTATAAATATGTATAAGAACAACGGACTTAATAAAATGCTTTTGTTGTCGTCAGAAGTCTATGAGAACTTGAAGCAGACAATTGAAAATTTTGGTACCCAATCTCTGTTTGACAAAGCTTTGAATAATATATTGAAAACTAAAAAACTTGGAGTTAGAGAAAATTGGTACCTGTACAGAAATGAACTTATAATTTTTTTAAGTTCAAAGCGAAAGCGTACCGCATTTTTAGAAAAGAAAGGTTTACCGATTGAGCAAGCAAATAAGCAGCAGTATAAGAATTTGTGAGATAATACCACTTAGACGAGATTCTTTTTCACAGAAAAAAGACTTACGCAAACTTCACCCGATCGTATGGAAGAAATATTTGAATCATTAAATGAGGTGAGTCCCCCAAGACAGGTATTAACCTCTAGCGCTAAACGCCGATTATCAGCGAGTGGAATAGCGAAAACTCATAAGCTACCATCGGAATTCCGGAAAAGGAATAGAGATGTAGATGATATACCAGACAAAGACTATAGGATAATTACCGACGATGATGGAATAACTCAGTACACAGTTCCAAAGAATAGATATCAATGATGTTTTAAATAAAGGTATTATCGATCATGACGCTGATGTGAATGACCCTGATAATGATGATGTGGACAAAGGCGCTGCTGTTAGTAGCGACAAGGGGCTAGAGCAGATCAATTCGCCTTCTGTACATTCTATATTAAGGCTCTCACGCCTGAATCCACAGCAATACGAACTTGCTTTTCCGATAAGGAAAGCAACGCGACAAAGCGACCGACTTAAGGATAAGACGGAGCGTAGTTCCAGTGTGCCAAATTTAAATTGGGAGAGAATTTAAAAAAGGAAACAAAATGCCTATGACTATAACGGATGTGCATTTTAAGCAACAGTTCTTAAGACATTTATCCTGATAACACACTGTCATCATTCATTCATCATTACCGTGTACGTGCAAGTTTACTGGCAATTGGAGTGTAAAAATGTTAAAAGTGAAAGAGGTAGGAGCGGTATTTTTAAGCTGTCTATACATTCTGAAGCAGGTACAGATGTAAACGATCCCAAAGTGCCATGACCTTTGCAGTCTCCGAAAGAATTGAGAACAATGATTGTTCAAGTTACTGTACTGAAAAAATACCTTGTTCGTTTTAAATGCGATACTAATGATTTGCAAAAATTATGCTATGAGGGAAACGACATGAACTTTCCAAAATTTCTTTCGTCATTTTTGTTAGCAATTAGACCTGACTATTATAGCTATTACCTGGCCGAAATTACACAAATGATATGCAATTACATCGAAGAAGACAGAGACAAAAAAAAGACAATCTTAGACATAAGCGATGTTAAAGAGAAAGGAGGCGATTTTTCCATTTACATATACCAGTCCGGAAAGATTGCTGAAAAAGTTTATTTAAAATTAAATGTAAAATTCGAAACAATCAGACTTCATAAATTATATAATTGAGCAGATTCCAAAAAAAACGAAACCATACCGAATTATTACATATGATTGTTCAATATATTTATCCGGAAAATAGAAGAAAGAAGAAGAAGCGAGACAAAGAATCTAAAAGATTGCGGCGTGAAGCTTAATGTAGAGCTAACTATTCCGTCATCGATTGATATTACAGATTTCATTGCCCTGTTACTTGGCGGAATTGAATTCAATGATGAAGAGTTGCTTGGTAGAGCAAAGTCAATATGTATCACAACATTTCAGCTACGAACGCAGATGTTTAACAAAATTGCCTCGGCAATTCGAGGGTCTATAACTCGTGCCGCTAATATTACCCGATGGTTGGATGAAAATTGATTCTATCACCATCATAAACATGCCCTACAAAAAAGCTGATGTATCTGTGGGCACAATTCCTGTTTCAATAGAAGTCGTTAAAACCGATAACATTGCCGGTTTATTCATCGACGCTTTTCTAAAAACACCCATTGAGGAACGCGATCCGGAATTGATCGATGAAACAATAAAAGAGTTAATTGATAAATCAAGGCTTCTGGACAGTATAAGTCTGATCGAAAAATCATTGTCTGAACTTGAGCAAAGAACGCGTCATGACACGCCATCCAAAGTTATTGACGCTTGTGAAATAAAAAAAATGTAATACACGTTTACACGGATATTATTAAACCTAAAATTACCGGGAATAAATTAGTAAGAAATCTACGTACAATACCTCTGAAAGGTTGCGATAGCATTTTGAGATTTGAACACGTGAAGTACAGTCTGCTGGAAAAAACATTCATTGAAAGTATCTCAATCAAGATTACAGACCATCATGGGCCATTCCCCAGTTGTCAACTTTGAGCCTAGTTTCACGCCTACATATATTATGCTTCACTTCAAGCAAAGGTAAGAATCTATAAATATGCAAACGCTGGAATCATCAGCATAGTTTTTATACAGAATTTAACACAGTCCTCTACTATAGATATGCATGCACACTACACACGCTACTATCTTATCCAGAGTGGGGGTAAATTATTTGATATTGGAGAATTGTATCGATCGCCACTTGTGTACCAACGTGGAAGAGGTATTGGTAGTTTTTTCAGTGGACTGATACGCTACCTTCAACCATGATTCTTATCTTGCGCAAAAGCTATAGGAAAACAAGTCGTTGATACAGGAAAATTGGTATTCAAAGAGGCTGGAAACAAACCATTCAGGCAAATCTTAAAGGAACAGGGGAAATCAGCAGTGCATGAATTGCCACAAAAAGGTATAAATTGAATGTTTGATAAAATGGAAGGAAGAGGCAGACGATTCGCTATAAAAAGAGCTAACCCCTTCACAAGTAAGCAGATGAAATCCAAAGCCAAACATAAAAAAAGTGTAAAGGCTAAAAAATCATCATCAATTGGGAAGAAGAAAACTATAAAAAGACGACGATCTTTAAGAAACCGTGTGTTGGATATATTTGATAATTAAATATCATCACGATGCCAAAAGAGTGTATGAAATCTGAATTGGATGTTTTCACAACTCCTCCAATTCCAAGCAACATTTTAAAAACTGAAGAAGTTGCCTACAAACCCATCACATCTCTGAACAATTCTTCTGTGTTGGAATTTGTCTCACTCGGCCATGGAGATACATATCGTGACTTATCCAGCATTTACTTACGACTCAAGGTGCAGCTGAACTTAAAGAATGGTAAAGAAGAACTTTTCACGAGAAAGGAGAAACTTAAGAAATCTGATGGGACTGATATTTTAGCTGATTCCGTAGGTGTAGCTAACAACCTCATGCATTCAATTTTTAGACAATGCACTGTACAATTGAATGGTAAGAATATAGCTCAGACAGACAACAATTACCACTATCGCGCCTATATTGAAAATTTACTGAATTATGGTACAGACGCTGCATCAACTCATCTCAAATCAGCCGGTTGGTATCTACATCAGAATGAGATGGAGATGATTGAAGACTCAAGACCTGGCGGTGGTCCTACTGAGTTAAATGAGGGCTATCTTAAAAGGTCTGCAATTGTGGAAAAGAGTAACGTCGTTGAACTGATGAGCACAATTCATAGTGACATGTTGAATCAGGATAAACTACTTATGAAATGAGTGGACTTCCGTTTAACGCTTTCATTGGAAAAACCGGAATTTTATTTGTACTCGAAAGAAGATGACTTTAATCCACGTGTGAAAATTATAGAAGCGACAATGTTCATGAATCACGTCACTGTCAACCCAAGTATATTGCTAACACATGAAGCTGTACTTCAACGATCGAATGCTGTATATCCGAACAAGCGGGTGGAAGTAAAAACCTACACTTTACCCACCAAAACCTATGAACTATCCCTTGATAATGTAGTGATAGGACAATTACCGACTTTGCTAGTTTTTGGTATGGTGGATAGCGACTCTTACACCGGAAAGCGCACAAAGAATCCATTCAACTTTAAACATAACAACACTACCAACTTCAACCTATCAGTTAAGGGCGTTCAAGTACCAAATAAACCCCTCGAGTTTGATTATTCGAATACGAAACCTATTAGTGCCAGGTGCTATCTCACTCTATTCAAGGGTACTGGTATAAACTACTTCGATAAAAGTCATCAGATATCCAAGAAATTCTTTGATGATGGCTGTTTTCTGCTGGCGTTCAATTTAACACCGGACAACTCATATGACTCAGGATGTGGAAGCTTATTAAATCAAGGTGTGGTCAGGATCGAAGGGCGGATCAGAGAAGCTTTGAAGAAAAGTGTAACCTGCATTATTTACGCTGAATATTATGGAAGTATTGAAATTGACAAGAACCGTAAGGTTTTCACAAGTTTCTAAAAAGTTATATATACAGCGATAATACATCAGATAGTATCTATTCTAGTATGTAGCAGTAGTCATGATACATTGCCTAGTTAATGTTGAATACTTCACAGAAGGGCATTTAACCTTCATTAAAAAAGTATCACTGGCCAGGTGTCCTTCACAGAACAAACTCTACTCAAAAGAAATCACATACAAATATCCTACTTCCTTAGCTATAACTACAGGTCAGACGGGTGTATTCGGAAACTTGGAACTGAAACGGCTTGATACGAATCTTGTCAGATTTTTGGCAAAGTTTTCAATAGTATTTGTGAACGACGATTCAACAAAAAAATTCTTACAGAGCTACATAACATCAAATACAATGGTTGTAAACCTTGAAAACATATGTATGAAAGAACAGGAATGAACACGATAGAGATTGGCGACGCCTTAAGAAATAATGCTATTACAAACAGGATTTTTCGAGGTGTTTATCCATGCAATCGTTTACCACGAAAAATAAAGAAGCCTGCATGTGGCATAGCCAACACTGATCCGATAAGTAAGCGTGGTACACATTGAGTTGCCTTTTACTACCCTAAAAATGGCCCCATCAAGTATTTCGACTCGTTTGGTAAATATCCTACTAACAAGTACTTCAAAAACTTTCTTCAAGTCAATGGTAAAGTATTTGTATATAATAAGCAGAGGTTACAGTGTGCATTCTTGAACACGTTGTAATGGTAGAAGCTTCAAAAGATTTCTGAGCCGGTTCTCTTCTACAAACTATGACACCAATGATGATGAAATAGTTAATTTGTTCCAGAGAATCCATTCGAGGATTTCTTCGCAAAATGTAGGGGAGTGTTACAACCAGTCCTGTAGCCAGGAGACATGCGGTATAAAAAAAGCAGCGTGAGCTCACTTTAAAGGGATCGGCCAGAAACACCTGACTTTCAGTCTTACTTTAATAACCTTTCGGACAGTATGACATCACCTATTCGGAAAATCGTGGACATTGCAAAACCACAGCGATCTAACAAAAGCAGCAAACCTGGAGGCACAGCTGAATTAATTACTAAAAGATCTTGCAGGCAGAAAAGATCCGAGGTTCCTGGTGAAGATGTGCTACTGAACTACACCTACTATCTGGATGGATGTCAAAACCGGAAAGATACGTTGGGCTTCAATCCACTCACATTTGAGGTTAAAATAATCTTCAGTTATCCTAGACGTTTCCCTGTATCAACTGACTACCTAAGGTGGACTTCATTGTACATTTATCTGATCAAGATGAAGCAAGAATATATTGAAACTGTCAAAGCAACACAATCTGATTTAAAAAAAGGAGTATATCATACCAGTTGATCAAGTTAGTATCCGGCTAACACCCCAGAACCTTTTAAATTTGTTCGAGAGGATGGAATTCTTCAATATTATTATATAACACAACAACAACGCAACCGACAATGTGAGAGAGTATTTCAAACAGTATACAACTAGATGTAAGGCTAAAGATGTATTACAACTATCGAGTGATGACTTTTTTTATACCCTCACGTGCTTCATATGTGCACATAAACTATTCTCGACTTTTTATGAAATTCCATGGTTTTGTAACCCTCAAATTATTTATAATATAACGATTGGTTAATAAAAGTATTAAATAACAACACATTTTCATCTTTTACCCAATATTTTTCATTTATTAGCATATATAAGTAGATGTTTATACAATTTTGCACTGTACATCGCTTGGACTGTGTCCCCTCGTGAATTTTGCAATATGTGTGAAACTTTTTCAGTTCGCTAAGTTTTGGTAATTATATCTGTTGATGGTAGATATTTTTTCACAAACTTCTCTTTCATCTCACTTTTTACATTGATCGTCGATGTTGCATATTTTTCAAATATATCTGGTATACTGGTGTAATTGATATGACCATCATTCCAATGCAAACCTTTAATGTTATCCAAATCAAATTCGTTCTGTTTGCAGCCCTTAAAAGATAACTCCTGGTGTGGATACGGTGGTGAAAGATGATACATTGATGGTATAAGTGATCCGAATTGTAGGACAGCAAGCTCTTTCGCAAAATATTGCCCGTTATTTCCACACACAAACTGGATGTCTACAATAATATGTGCCATATATGATGGTTGCAAGAGTAGTAGTGAAATGAAAGAAATGTTTAGAGTACTGGTACTTATATTTCATTCCAACAACTATTCAAATTTGATCATATGATCTGAAAGTAATTACTTAATTTCATAATAAGACAAACATCACATATCAACTTATTTACATGATATGAATATCTAAACTATAAAATACAAAAATAAAATTTCATACAATAAAAATGGATAATATTTATTCTTCATACAAAACTTTCAAATGTTATCAATTGTTTGGTCTTCATCTTTTAAAACCATAAGGATAAGAGAAATATTCATCTGACACAACTTTTTTGTCAAAAGTAAATCTCAGGAGTTTTTTTTCGGGTTCTAATACAACAACACCTGAACGCTTTCGCTTGATGTTACGTTCGGTCGTCACATGTACGCCATCAGATAAATAATCCTCCAAAACTAAAGATTTTAAACATTCAAAATTTACAACTATTGAGTTTTCGAAATTAAGAGTTATGCCTTTACACTTAACCACATGTTCATAACCATGTTCAGTTTCAATTTTTAAACCATATGTCTTAGGGCCTGTACTCACCTTTTCCGATATATTAGCATCATAACCGGGTAAATTGAAAAAATTTCTACACCTGGTGATTGGAGAAGCTCACAAAATTGTTTGAAATTATTAATCACTTTAGTGTTTGTTTGATCATTCTTTTGACCGAACTTGCCCCACAATGAGTTTAAACAAAGTTTGGCAATATTAAATTCGTTTTTTTTCTAGCTATTAACTCCAAAATCAAGAAATGACCAGCATGGCCTTGTAAATTATGTGCATAACAATATACGTTACTCACATATGGTCACTTTTTTCAAATATATGCTGTCTGACACCACATGCATCACATGGTTGTTTAATATCTTCATCTTGATAACAATTGTGACAAACATGTGCTACAATTAGATTTGCAACATGTACAAAAGTTGAAGAGCTGTCTCCATACAGGCCGTCTTGAGTAGTTTCACAATCAAAAAATATGATAAGAAACTTTTTATCCTTTCTACCTATGTAGGGCTTTATAAAACAGTTATATTGGGACGATTGTATTTTTGAACACATCTGACAGAAGTATTCGTCACATTGATGTTTGAGTCATTTTCTGTATGTAAAATTTATAAATTTTGTGCAAAATACACATATCTTGAAAGTGTCACATACAGTTTTTCCTCTGAACTTTTTATCTAAATGGTTAGCGAAACATAGCGGTCCTCTAAACCCACGATTACACTCGCTACAGTCCACCATCTGTGGTACATACACGCAGGGTGGGAATGTGATACAGTATGGACATTTCATTTCACATTTATGAAACGAATGATTTGAAACTTTATCGCAATAGTTACAAATATAACAATCCGGTGACCAATTTTATGACGTAAAAATGTTTTGTACTCTCGAAATAGAAGAGGTAAATTTTTTTGCTGTTATATTCTGTAGAGAAATTTTAAAAAGGATGGAATTCGGATCTTGAATATTATCGAAAACAACAATTTGATACCCACATAAGTATTTTTGAAATTTATAAAGATCTAGGATGTTGCATCCATTCTCACTGATTACCACTTTGACATTTTTACACAATTGATCAGCCTTCAAATCCAAAGATTGTAAAATGACTGAATTAATAACACGGCTTATATTACCCTCAACCATTTCCATTGCGTAACAAATACACCTTGGTAAACATGAAAAATCGTCAGCTTTAGTGGTTTTACCCGCATCCACTAATACTTTTTTCCTGTTTAAAAGTTCATCATCATCTGTGTACTTTTTATTTATACGCCCCCCACCGAAAGGAATGTTTACGACATCCGCATGGAACTGAATGATATCATCTGAAAGAAATTTAGTGTTTGATTGGTTGACATTTGCTATAAGACCCATTATGTACTTCCAAATTTCCTGAACAGGCTTTAAACTCGACCATATGGGTTTAACGTGTGGTGATTTTGGGAGTGTTATTTTAAAGCTCATTTTACACTCCGAATTTACGTTACCAAGGATGTCTCCAATTATCTTATCAAATATATTTTCTAAAGCACTTGAAGGATCAACGGCTATATTGGTGAAGTCCTTTATGTGAAAACTTAAGGTGACACCTGTGACGTTAATTTTTTTAAATTGCTTCTCTTTCCTGGAAATTATTTGAAACGATCCTTATATATCGCTTCAGCCACCCCCTTGTTGATTCCCTTCACCAACACATTCTTGTTGAACATCATTAGAGCTGGAATAGTTTCCATTATTCATTAAAAGATTGAATGTTTCGTTTAGCAAATCATTTGAAAACGACAGGTGATGTAGCTTTGAAAACTCTATCAACTGCAGTAAAAACCTGTATTTCTCATCTAATGTTGGATAAATAGTTCCATCTCTAAATTTATTTGTTGTATTCCTCAACCAGGTAATACAATCTTCAAAACTAGATGCTATCGCAATTTTGAAATCTTTCATTAAATTTTCCATCTTTTTATTTTTTCATTAAATTTACTTATCTCTCTATTTTACAGTATTAAAACTAATACAATATTTTAAACTATTTAAAACTTTTATTTCCACAATTTTAACCGCTCCAGTTGTTAGGGGTACTATCCTGTGCAGCTCAGCCCTCTGCTGACCTAACTTGACCTGACGTCCACCCCGCTTCTTTTTTTTTTGGGGGGGGGGGGGGCTGCGTTGACGTAGGTTCAGGCACGAAACTTTTGCGCTGCAACCGTCTTTGTAGCTCTTCTTTTTATTTATTTATTTATTCAGATATTATCTTACAGGCTATAAATCCAGTTACAAGACAAATAAGAAATCAATAAGATACAAAATTAACTAAATAAAATGCGCTTCAGATTCTGTTTAAAATATAAAGAGAGTGAGTAAACGGACAAAGTTGCAGAGTATTGTGATTTCTGGGGAGCCGCAAAATAGGCGAATGGAAGTAAGTTGCACTCCTAGCATATGTAACGGCAAATGCAATATCAGATCTGCAGGGGCGTTCAGAAAAACGATAATTTAAGCCGTCGCGGAGGGTAGAGTTTAGTTGGCGGTGGTGAAGCCGAAACAGAAAACATTCATCTAAGAGGAGTCTACGGGAATTCAAAGTAGGAAGTTGAAGCATGGAAAGTCGCTCAGTATAGGGCATGTAAGCAATATTATATTTAAATAAAATAAAAGGAGTGAATTTGTGCTGTACAGATTCAATCAGAGAGTCTAAGTATTGAAAATATGGTGACCATACTTGCGAGCAATATTCCAGGATGGGTCTGACAAGGCTATTGTATAGGTTAACAGAGGAAGAAATTTCGGTTAACAAATGAGAGTTCCTTAAAATAAAACCAGAGACTCGAGAAGCGCGCGCAGATATAGCCGTAATGTGAAGTTTAAATTTACGTTTGGGGTCGAAGATCACTCCCAGATCTTTTATTTGGAAAACAGCCACGAGTGGAAGATCATGTAACATATAAATGTGATCAATTGGACTAGGCTTTCAAGAGAAGGACATTTTGTGGCATTTCTGGACATTAAGGGAGAGAGAATTAGTTTGGTACCAAGAATCGAAAGCATCCAGATCCATTTGGAGAGCGATACAGTCGTCTTCTGAGCGAATAACTCCGAAAATTTTGAAGTCATCAGCATACAGAAGGCACTGAGATCCTAAGACAGACGGGAAATCATTGATGTAAAGAAGGAAGAGAAGAAGACCGCGGATAGATCCCTGAGGAACACCAGTGATAGAATAGAAGAGCAAAGAGATCGTTCCAGATAGAGTAACACAACATGAGCGAGAACTGACGTAAGACTCAAGCCAAGAGAGTACTGGACCAGACAGGCCAAAGTGTTCCAACTTTTGAAGTAAAACACTAAGGTTGACAGTGTCAAATGCCTTACTGAAGTCAGTATAGATAACGTCAACTTGCAACGATTGTCGAGAGCCTTAGCGACAACGTGGGTAAGCATAACAAGATTAGTGTTGGTTGATCGATTAGGAACGGGGATAGTCTACAACAAAGAGCTTGGTAGATTTTATTGTAGACAATGCGCTCAAGGAGTTTGGGAAGGCATGATAGTAGTGAAATAGGACGATAATTGGAAGCAATAGATGGGGAACCAGACTGAATTATAAGGAAAATGTTCGCCAGTTTCCAAAAATTAGGAAAGATACCGAAAGATAAACTAGCGTTAAAAATGTAGGAAAGTGGAAGGCATATGGCTGAAGATAAAGATTTAATGAATATATTAGGAAGGCCATCAGGCCCTGGGCCAATGCTGAAATCCAACGAATCAATCAATGATTGAATTTCAGCTGTGTTAGTGGAAATAAAGTTAAGAGTAGACAGAAAGTGAAAAGGAATATCAATAGTAGTACTTTGGTCTGAGGAACCAGCATAAATTGAGGAAAAGAGAGCAGCAAATACTTCGCAGATTTTTTCAGGTGTCGAACCTTGTTGGTCGTTCTAGAGAACAATTTTAGGAATCCTGAACGAAGATTTTAGGGAATTGATATAAGACCAAAAAGGCTTGGTTTGGCTTGAGTGCAGCGAATTTTGATGATGAGGATCAGGAGGAACATAGGAGTGGGGGGCAGGCATCAGTGGCAAATTATCATGGTCAATGGTAGACAGAATAAGGTCAAGAAGTCGACCATTAGAGTTCAGGACATAATTGAATTGAGAGAAAGAGGATGAAGATAGAAAGTTGGAAAGAAGGCTAGATTGTCTATTAGAAGAAATAATATGAATACAAGGGGAAAACTGCCAATCAAGAGATGGAAGATTGAAGTCACCATAGATAATTATTAGGGAAAGAAGGATTAACAGATAGGCAAAATGAGCGGAGAAAAAAAAAGAAAGACTCATAGAGCTCGGTGGGAGAGTTACAAGGAACATAAGTAGAGGATACATATGAAGGGGCAGATGTAGAAGCATAATCTTTGACGAGCATACATTCGATAGGAGAAGGAGGGTGGAAGTCTTCATAAAGAGAACTGGGGAAAGAAATCTTAACAGCTATTAAGACTCCACCACCGTCCGATTTATTAGAGAGTACGTGATCACGGTCTTTCCGATAAACGTTGTAATTATGCAACAATCCTGGATTATCGATGCCGGAATGCAGCCAAATTTCAGTTAAGCAAATAATAGTTTCATTGCCTAGTAAGCACAAAAGATTCAACACATGCAACTTGGTTCGTAAGCCTCGTACATTCTGATGATAAATACTAATAGCAGAATTGTCAAAGTTCCAACTTGTTAAACATGCAAGCCGAGACGAGTTACTTTGGGAAAAAAATTTCCTTTTCAGCGGGGCAAAACGTTTGATCAGAACACCAACAGGCTATACGCTAGCCTCCAGAACGGCAGTACACTCAGCGGGAACGACTAATTTGAAAGACGCAATTAGACGATGTGGAAGGTTATCTTTTGTTAGCCTTCGACACTCAACAATGCGACAAGAGGAACCAAGCTTAACCTTGGGGTGCTACAGAAAATGTACGTGCAAGGCTCTACCCGTCCCCATCATTCGTTGTCTTGAATAGACGCTACATATATTCACCGTGGCCAGAAGGTACAATTGCATTAATGTAGTAAGAAAAATTTGCGCACAGGGCATATCATGAACATTTTACCGTCGGCCTTTCATGACGCCCTGATAATACATTTCACAAAAACTCGATAGATTCTCCTTTCTAACACACCCTACACCCCTAACAATCAACCAACTGGACCCACAACATCACTCAACGCTTCGAAAATCACACTCTTAATGTATCTACATGCACACATCTGTTCGCCATGGAAATCTAACAACACAAATCACCACTACACACCTGAACAAACCTCTACACCCTTCTAACAACTACGCTCAGCAACCCCTCACAACACAACACAAATCACCGCGACACACCTGAACAAACCTCTACACCCTTCTACCAACTACACTTAGCAACCTCTCACACAACAACACAAATCACCGCTACACACCAGAACAAACCTCTATGCTATTCTACCAACCACGCTCAGCAACTCCTCACACCAAACAATCAACCACAACACTCCCCTTACAAAAACAAATCACTGCATAGCGCCTGACAACCCCAACCAACCAACCGCAACACCCCTCTTACGAACAACAAATCACAGTCACCAGGCACCCGTACACCAGACTCAAAAACGCACTGGCTCCCCATCCAAACCCCTTGCATCGGCGTACACGAAGCACCAACCTGCATTGGTTGGAGCTGATTGAAAACAAAGTTCCCACTCATACAAAACATGGTTCCAAGGTACGTCACTTACTACTCACATTCACACTTTCATTTAACAATGTGATTATAGCACAATTTCCAAATATGTTGGTTTTCGGTATGGTTGATAATGATTCCTACACAGGTAATAACACAAAAAATCCACACAATTTTAAACATTACAGCATAAAGAATTTAACTTATCGGTAGATGGCGTACAAATTCCAAATCAGCTAATAGAATTCAATTTTTCCAAGCAAAGCTCTATCAGCACTAGAGGTTATCCTACCCTTTTCAAGGGCACTGGTATAAACAATTTTGATGAAGGTCATCATTACCCCAGGCGTAAAGTAATCATTGAGAAGATATATTCAAAGTATTTCTTCTAAGCAAGAAAGGTTTCTTTTAAAAATTAAGTGGCACACGAGCAGGAATCGCTGTCGTGACACGTGCAAAAAAGTTTGAAGTGTGATAGTGCAATAACCAGGCTGGCTCACCAACAATGTGAATAACCGTAATCACAAAATCAGTGCTTATACCTGAAAGAGGTGCCATAGAAGCCGAAAAAGGAGCAAACCGGAGCAAATATTACAAGTAAGCAGCCACCCTATAAATAATGGAAGGCGGTCTGGAACTCGACATCAAGTTTCAACGTTTTGAAAACATAGTTCTGGAAACCAAAAGGAAAATGCAAAATGCAGCATTTATAATAGCTCTGTAAGTAAGCATTCTAATGGTTTCAATTGTAAATCCAGGAAAGGAGTCTTTAAACTAAACTTGAAAATCAAAGTGAAATTGCAGAGAAAAGCACTACTATAGTGTGTTTGGTATCAATTTTTCTTTCATAGCACAGATTAAAAATTTTGTATAGGGGAAGCAGTGGGGAATGCCGTTCACTTAAGGAAAAACAGTCATATTTTTTTGTATTTTTAACTTTATCTTGATAGTATGACAAAATAACAATGGCTTATCTAATCTTTAGCCAATAATTTTAAAAAAAGTTGCGAATTCTTCACTACATAATTAGTAATTAAGCATTTACAAAAAACCGTTTTGAGCGCCATTGCTCTTGACCACGGGTAATACCACTCAGGCAAAAGGGTAATGACGCTCAAACTTGTGTGTATGAACAAAACGAATAATATCAATTTTAACGAATCAAATATTAAAGAAATAAACTATAAATAACTAAATCAATGTTCATGATCACAATTGTAGCTTGTTATCGGAAATTATAGTTAAAAATAGGAACAATATTGATGAGGAATAATGACATTTTAGTGTTTGGCACATAAATCACAAATATAATGTTCTGCAGAATCCCATCCAGATCACTTGGCATGAGCCTAATGTCCGCATGAAGTACATCGATACCACATCTTATTGTTTCTTCCGAATTCTTCACAAATAATACACTTGTTGTATTTACCATCATCCACACTCATGTCGTCATCACTGTCGTCATTGAAAATATGATTTTCATATTCAGTGTCCAAAGAACTTTCTTGTAGAACTTTTCGTTTGTAAGATTTCACACTAACGTTCGTTTGATTAGTTGCTTCCTTCTTTTGATTCGTTTCTTTCCTAGTTTTTATTTGATTTTGGTTATCACTCTTAATTTTCTTTGCATTCCTTTTTTTTCTAGCATACTTTTTAACCCGCGAACGGTGACGCATATGTCTGTGAGACCGGTTTCGTAGAAAAATATGTTTATGAAAATACCATAGTTTTTTAGTGTTGCAGGGTAATTTTATTATTATTAATAAACGTGATGTGATGTAATAATTTTTTGTGTTTTATTATACTTTAACCTTGTATTTTTTAAGTTCAAATTGCTACATTTACAAAAATTGTGTTATTTTGGATTGATCTTCACTCGAAAATTTCGGTCTCTGAGACCGACGTCACCAACTATGTAAGATAATTTTGCGTCACCACTGGCGGGTTAATGGAATTGCTGTTAATAAAATAGGATGTTGTTTTGTTTTTCTTCGACCTGGTTTAGAAGATGGTGCTGTAGTTTGGGTCTTAGCTATATCATAAAATGCCAGAGGAGTTTGTCTTTGTTCATCGTATAGATCTTGATTAGATGGTCCTGGAACAGTTGATTTATTGGTGGCGTTCCTTAGCCCATTACATCGACTAGGGGTAGGTGTTTTAGGCCTAGGATCAGAAAGTTCAAATTCTAGGTTTGGTGTCGTAAGCAATGAACTGGGTAGATGTGATGCAGACTCCTCATTCGCAGTTGTGTCACAAAGTTGAGCAGGTTCAAAATCATTAGCCATTAACGATGCTGCCAAGAAGTCTTGCTCGGTGAAAACGTTCGGGTGTAAAGGGAATATTCCCGTGGCTCGAAATCCAGTTTCTCCTTTGCTTATATTTGCAACTTGTGCATATGCTATATTGAATAGACCTGCAACATCATATGGAGTTATTTTCGCCATCAAATGTTTCTTCATGTGAATGTTGCATTCTTCCTTGTAGGCAGCTTTTAGGGGTCCAAACAAAGACACATAAAAAGGTTGAGTTCTGTGAGAGCTGTGTGGTGGAAACGAAAGCATGCCAATATGATTTTCTTTGCAATAGTTGAAAGCTGAAAGTGAAATGTGACTGCTATGGCTATCGAGTATTAAAAGCACAGTAGATTCTTGTGTAGGTTTGCCATATGCTACAAAATGTTTAAGTCACTCGACAAACATATCTTCGTTTATCCAGCCATTCTTTGAGTTGGTGTACAGAGCACCAAATGGTCCATCCTTTTCCAATAATGGTGTCATTCTCTGTCTGGGAAAGATGAACATTGGTGGTATGAAGTTTCCAGCCGCATTCATTGCACACATAGCTGTTATGTTCCTGCCTAGTTCGCCGCTTGTCACTGCTCCCACTCTTCGTTGGCCTGCCGTTTTGCTGCTTGTATCAAAATTGGTTTTTATATTATGAAGCTCAGCGTACTTGTAAACACATTTGCGTAGATCTGCTACAGTCAGCCCGTAATATAACGACCCTAGAAGCTTCACTTGTTGAGCTATTTCTCGTTCTTGCTGCTGATTAAAAATTGGTTTTCGTCCTAGTCGTGGGCTGCTCATTTTTTCATTTTTAAATCTGTATCTTAATGTGGTAAACGAAATGTTATGTGGTTTTGCTGCTTTCCTTTTTGACATCCCTCTTTCAAAAGCAGTCTTAGCGTTGACTAGGTCTTCTTTGCTCCAAGCCGCTTTAGCGATGAACCTTGGACGATTTCTGGGCATATCGGAAAACAAACACCCTCATCACTGAGGGGTAATGGCGCTCACTGTGGGCGGCATAACCCCAAACGACGACTTTGTTTTTAGGTTACAATTTGACATCAACTGATTAAAATTCATCACGAATCTTTGTGATATCGCTAAATACGATAGTTCGTTACCTGAATTAATAATATTAACAATAAAAAAGTATTAAAATTTCAGACTTACCGATGCAAATAATAAGCCAAAAATTATATCAGAGCGACCGCAAACAAACACACGCACTTCATTTTCTCTTGCTGTAGACGAACTGGCAAATCATGTCGCTGCCTGCTCCAGCATCACAGCCTCCACAGTTCATCCCACGTGCCGTGTTTCTAGGTACCGTGGTTCTAAAGTTATAAGTGTGAGCGGCATTACCCTGTGAGTGCCATTCCCCCTGCTTCACCTAGATAGAACACGTGCGAAGTTGCTGACAAATACCATTTTTATTATAGTGCATACAACTTTTTCTCTTATTTTGAAATTATTACTTGGTTAAGAATTTACTATAGCTTGGGGCGTTGATGATTGTCATTTTTTACGTGTAGTGAAAAATTAAAGTGCATTACGCCGGTTATTTTTGTTTCGAGATAGAGTGCTCTTCACGTAAATCTCTTTGGTGCTTTTATAATGGCGCGTGGCATGGTGCGCTCAGAAGCGGCGATCCCGCACCTCATTGACGTCGACCTGAAAAACCAGTCACATCGCTTGAATGCGGGAATTTGGTTTGGCAGCTACCCGACCGGTTCTTGCGAGAGAACTGTTGTCAAATCGGGAGTTGAGTCACTGACGGTAGACAAAGGAGTCTTGTTAGTGCCGGCTGTGTGGACGGAGAAATTTGAAAAAGTGTAAAAAAAGCGTCCGGTTCGTACCGTCGACCCGTGTAGTAGGTTTTAAGCAGAATTGCTTTTTTCCTTTGAAGAATTGGAAAAAGACTAAAGCTGCAATCGAAGCCCCCGATTCAGTGAAACTCAGTGGGAACCAGTGACAATGGAAGAGTGTCCAATGAAAGTGCCCCATTGCGTCTTGCTCTTAGTGAATATGTGAACAACGGGGACTACGTAGTGTAAAACGTTCTAGATCAGTATTGAACCGATCGTATTATATATAGTCTGACGAATTTTTAACTAAGTCTTATTGAAATGCATTCCATCACGTGGAAGCAGTTCAAATAGGGCTTGTGCTGAATTTTGAGCGAATAATAGTTTCCGCCATGTCGATAACCATGACGGTTTGGTTAACTTTATCCAGGGATAATTAAATAATTAGCAGAATGTTTGGTTCAACCAATTTGAAAACCATGCGAAGTGTTGTTCAAAAATGGTGAAATACAACGTCAACTTTTCAATATGGAAAAAACTCGGAATCTTACATTGCAATTGGATGAAAGGAAGAATAAAAACTGCACATGTCGTGAGTCAATGATCTTCGCTTAAATAGGGATGAAGATTAATAGAGTCCATCAAATATTCCTATGGTGTAAAGGATGATAGCCCTAAATACGGCGATCGATCCGGAGTTTTGCGTTGGAACTCATTCGAAGGGGTCGTACTTGCACTTCTACGAAACCTTACCAGGGATATACTGGTTTCCAGGGTTAACCGAGGCCCCAGGGACATGTCCCTGCTGGTTTTGGTTGAGGAGCCTTTGGTTGCTGAAACTTTGTGGCTGTGGTTAACACCCAAAGCGGGTACAATCATTCCTAATACCGTTTGAGACCGGTAGCTATTCGGCAACTCTTCTGTATCGTGGTGCCTTGGCGTGCTGTTGTGCTCAACTGGGGTGCCGCTTTCCACAGAGCGGTAAGGATGCTAATAGGTCCGATCCTTACCAAGGATTATGACGGAGTCCATTCCAAGCTCCCGATAAAAATCTGGTATTCATACTCGGAAAAGCAGTGCTCATAGCATGAGCTATGGATTACCGTCTAGTTCGTTTATGGGGGCCTTGGTGCAAACCTAGCATTACCCGAAGCCTAAAAAACTCGTGGTGTGTAGATATATCTTGTCAGGTAGCCAAGGTAAACCCTTTTTTTGAGTAGTTTCGGAATTTCACTTGGGTAGGTCTTGAACGTGGTATAATCTCGGTATGCGTGCGAGAATTTCTTGTTTAAGTAACTAAGGAGGTATAACCTCAACAGATGTATAGTATGTTTTGTGTTTTTCTTGATAGATTTTTTTGTCGGTATGTAATCGGGCAAACCGATGCCTGAATCTCTGGAAATGAGATTCGCGACTGATGCGAACAGAACGCACCTACGACATTGCGTGCCGAACTGAGCTGGCTTGCCAGCAGCCATCACTCCTCTAGCTAGGTAGAGGCCGAGCCCGAATTCGTCGGAACGACACAAGGGCTCGTTCCCTCGTCCTTGGGACTTAACGTCCATTGAGGCCAACGAGACGAAAGTCTTGTTGCCTGAAAATTTCGAAGCGATAACGTCGCCAACTTTCATTTCATTATAAATGGCGCCAAACGTGGGGCTCCAAACAGCTTTTCGCAGTCAGATATTGAATTGGAAATTGATGTTTTTCGGAGAAGTTGCACTCTGTGAGCAATAGCTCACGTGAATTATTCTTCTAGAAGTGCAGGTCGGCCAACTCTAATTCCAATTTTTTTTAATTCTTGAAAGGGAGTCCCGACGTGATGTCCTGTGTACTTATTCACGCGAGGAAGCTCATATCTTTCACTTGAGAACTACCAACTTCGTGGGTACCTTGATTAGTCTAGTGAAAAATTTGACCTGTACTTTGCCTTTGTGTATTGGGAGTTCTCTATAATTTTTGAATGCGGCACATGTGAAGTGGGGCGCATACAGTGGATTATGGAGATCGCAAGAACTACGAACTACCGAGTGCTAAATTGTGCGAGTTATGTTGGGGCTATTTCCTAGCTCCAAAAAACTTAAATATTTCCTTACGCGGAACTTGAGAAATAACACACAAAAGTATCTTAATGACGTTTATTGATCACAACCAAACCGAAATGACACTGAACTACAAGTTCCTCGCTCGGGATGCGAGTTCGTTCTTATATATTAGAAAGATGCCAATGTTGCATTAATACCAAGTCTTTGTTATGCTGACTTCAGCTTCCCACGATCGGCTTATCTCCGATATTGAATTTGGTCCACAGGATGTTTTGTCTGTGCGAATTTTAATTAAGTTTCGTTTAGGCGACTTTGTATCTTGTGCAACATTGTATCTTGTACAACATTGTATCTTATGCTTCGGATAAAGACTTAGAGAATTGGAAAAAGACTATAGCTGCAATCGAAGCCCCCGATTCAGTGAAACTCAGTGGGAACCAGTGACAATGGAAGAGTGTCCAATGAAAGTGCCCCATTGCGTCCTGCTCTTAGTGAATATGTGAACAACGGGGACTACGTAGTGTGAAACGTTCTAGATCAGTATTGAACCGATCGTATTATATATAGTCTGACGAATTTTTAACTAAGTCTTATTGAAATGCATTCCATCACGTGGAAGCAGTTCAAATAGGGCTTGTGCTGAATTTTGAGCGAATAATAGTTTCCGCCATGTCGATAACCATGACGGTTTGGTTAACTTTATCCAGGGACAATTAAATAATTAGCAGAATGTTTGGTTCAACCAATTTGAAAACCATGCGAAGTGTTGTTCAAAAATGGTGAAATAAAACGTCAACTTTTCAATATGGAAAAAACTCGGAATCTTACATTGCAATTGGATGAAAGGAAGAATAAAAACTGCACGTGTCGTGAGTCAATGATCTTCGCTTAAATAGGGATGAAGATTAATAGAGTCCATCAAATATTCCTATGGTGTAAAGGATGATAGCCCTAAATACGGCGATCGATCCGGAGTTTTGCGTTGGAACTCATTCGAAGGGGTCGTGCTTGCACTTCTACGAAACCTTACCAGGGATATACTGGTTTCCAGGGTTAACCGAGGCCCCAGGGACATGTCTCTGCTGGTTTTGGTTGAGGAGCCTTTGGTTGCTGAAACTTTGTGGCTGTGGTTAACACCCAAAGCGGGTACAATCATTCCTAATACCGTTTGAGACCGGTAGCTATTCGGCAACTCTTCTGTATCGTGGTGCCTTGGCGTGCTGTTCTGCTCAACTAGGGTGCCGCTTTCCACAGAGCGGTAAGGATGCTAATAGGTCCGATCCTTACCAAGGATTATGACGGAGTCCATTCCAAGCTCCCGATAAAAATCTGGTATTCATACTCGGAAAAGCAGTGCTCATAGCATGAGCTATGGATTACCGTCTAGTTCGTTTATGGGGGCCTTGGTGCAAACCTAGCATTACCCGAAGCCTAAAAAACTCGTGGTGTGTAGATATATCTTGTCAAGTAGCCAAGGTAAACCCTTTTTTTTGAGTAGTTTCGGAATTCCACTTGGGTAGGTCTTGAACGTGGTATAATCTCGGTATGCGTGCGAGAATTTCTTGTTTAAGTAACTAAGGAGGTGTAACCTCAACAGATGTATAGTATGTTTTGTGTTTTTCTTGATAGATTTTTTTGTCGGTATGTAATCGGGCAAACCGATGCCTGAATCTCTGGAAATGAGATTCGCGACTGATGCGAACAGAACGCACCTACGACATTGCGTGCCGAACTGAGCTGGCTTGCCAGCAGCCATCACTCCTCTAGCTAGGTAGAGGCCGAGCCCGAATTCGTCGGAACGACACAAGGGCTCGTTCCCTCGTCCTTGGGACTTAACGTCCATTGAGGCCAACGAGACGAAAGTCTTGTTGCCTTAAAATTTCGAAGCGATAACGTCGCCAACTTTCATTTCATTATAAATGGCGCCAAACGTGGGGCTCCAAACAGCTTTTCGCAGTCAGATATTGAATTGGAAATTGATGTTTTTCGGAGAAGTTGCACTTTGTGAGCAATAGCTCACGTGAATTATTCTTCTAGAAGTGCAGGTCGGCCAACTCTAATTCCAATTTTTTTTAATTCTTGAAAGGGAGTCCCGACGTGATGTCCTGTGTACTTATTCACGCGAGGAAGCTCATATCTTTCACTTGAGAACTACCAACTTCGTGGGTACCTTGATTAGTCTAGTGAAAAATTTGACCTGTACTTTGCCTTTGTGTATTGGGAGTTCTCTATAATTTTTGAATGCGGCACATGTGAAGTGGGGCGCATACAGTGGATTATGGAGATCGCAAGAACTACGAACTACCGAGTGCTAAATTGTGCGTTTTATGTTGGGGCTATTTCCTAGCTCCAAAAAACTTAAATATTTCCTTACGCGGAACTTGAGAAATAACACACAAAAGTATCTTAATGACGTTTATTGATCACGACCAAACCGAAATGACACTGAACTACAAGTTCCTCGCTCGGGATGCGAGTTCGTTCTTATATATTAGAAAGATGCCAATGTTGCATTAATACCAAGTCTTTGTTATGCTGACTTCAGCTTCCCACGATCGGCTTATCTCCGATATTGAATTTGGTCCACAGGATGTTTTGTCTGTGCGAATTTTAATTAAGTTTCGTTTAGGCGACTTTGTATCTTGTGCAACATTGTATCTTGTACAACATTGTATCTTATGCTTCAGATAAAGACTTAGAGAATTGGAAAAAGACTATAGCTGCAATCGAAGCCCCCGATTCAGTGAAACTCAGTGGGAACCAGTGACAATGGAAGAGTGTCCAATGAAAGTGCCCCATTGCGTCCTGCTCTTAGTGAATATGTGAACAACGGGGACTACGTAGTGTGAAACGTTCTAGATCAGTATTGAACCGATCGTATTATATATAGTCTGACGAATTTTTAACTAAGTCTTATTGAAATGCATTCCATCACGTGGAAGCAGTTCAAATAGGGCTTGTGCTGAATTTTGAGCGAATAATAGTTTCCGCCATGTCGATAACCATGACGGTTTGGTTAACTTTATCCAGGGATAATTAAATAATTAGCAGAATGTTTGGTTCAACCAATTTGAAAACCATGCGAAGTGTTGTTCAAAAATGGTGAAATACAACGTCAACTTTTCAATATGGAAAAAACTCGGAATCTTACATTGCAATTGGATGAAAGGAAGAATAAAAACTGCACATGTCGTGAGTCAATGATCTTCGCTTAAATAGGGATGAAGATTAATAGAGTCCATCAAATATTCCTATGGTGTAAAGGATGATAGCCCTAAATACGGCGATCGATCCGGAGTTTTGCGTTGGAACTCATTCGAAGGGGTCGTGCTTGCACTTCTACGAAACCTTACCAGGGATATACTGGTTCCCAGGGTTAACCGAGGCCCCAGGGACATGTCCCTGCTGGTTTTGGTTGAGGAGCCTTTGGTTGCTGAAACTTTGTGGCTGTGGTTAACACCCAAAGCGGGTACAATCATTCCTAATACCGTTTGAGACCGGTAGCTATTCGGCAACTCTTCTGTATCGTGGTGCCTTGGCGTGCTGTTGTGCTCAACTGGGGTGCCGCTTTCCACAGAGCGGTAAGGATGCTAATAGGTCCGATCCTTACCAAGGATTATGACGGAGTCCATTCCAAGCTCCCGATAAAAATCTGGTATTCATACTCGGAAAAGCAGTGCTCATAGCATGAGCTATGGATTACCGTCTAGTTCGTTTATGGGGGCCTTGGTGCAAACCTAGCATTACCCGAAGCCTAAAAAACTCGTGGTGTGTAGATATATCTTGTCAAGTAGCCAAGGTAAACCCTTTTTTTTGAGTAGTTTCGGAATTCCACTTGGGTAGGTCTTGAACGTGGTATAATCTCGGTATGCGTGCGAGAATTTCTTGTTTAAGTAACTAAGGAGGTGTAACCTCAACAGATGTATAGTATGTTTTGTGTTTTTCTTGATAGATTTTTTTGTCGGTATGTAATCGGGCAAACCGATGCCTGAATCTCTGGAAATGAGATTCGCGACTGATGCGAACAGAACGCACCTACGACATTGCGTGCCGAACTGAGCTGGCTTGCCAGCAGCCATCACTCCTCTAGCTAGGTAGAGGCCGAGCCCGAATTCGTCGGAACGACACAAGGGCTCGTTCCCTCGTCCTTGGGACTTAACGTCCATTGAGGCCAACGAGACGAAAGTCTTGTTGCCTTAAAATTTCGAAGCGATAACGTCGCCAACTTTCATTTCATTATAAATGGCGCCAAACGTGGGGCTCCAAACAGCTTTTCGCAGTCAGATATTGAATTGGAAATTGATGTTTTTCGGAGAAGTTGCACTTTGTGAGCAATAGCTCACGTGAATTATTCTTCTAGAAGTGCAGGTCGGCCAACTCTAATTCCAATTTTTTTTAATTCTTGAAAGGGAGTCCCGACGTGATGTCCTGTGTACTTATTCACGCGAGGAAGCTCATATCTTTCACTTGAGAACTACCAACTTCGTGGGTACCTTGATTAGTCTAGTGAAAAATTTGACCTGTACTTTGCCTTTGTGTATTGGGAGTTCTCTATAATTTTTGAATGCGGCACATGTGAAGTGGGGCGCATACAGTGGATTATGGAGATCGCAAGAACTACGAACTACCGAGTGCTAAATTGTGCGTTTTATGTTGGGGCTATTTCCTAGCTCCAAAAAACTTAAATATTTCCTTACGCGGAACTTGAGAAATAACACACAAAAGTATCTTAATGACGTTTATTGATCACGACCAAACCGAAATGACACTGAACTACAAGTTCCTCGCTCGGGATGCGAGTTCGTTCTTATATATTAGAAAGATGCCAATGTTGCATTAATACCAAGTCTTTGTTATGCTGACTTCAGCTTCCCACGATCGGCTTATCTCCGATATTGAATTTGGTCCACAGGATGTTTTGTCTGTGCGAATTTTAATTAAGTTTCGTTTAGGCGACTTTGTATCTTGTGCAACATTGTATCTTGTACAACATTGTATCTTATGCTTCAGATAAAGACTTAGAGAATTGGAAAAAGACTATAGCTGCAATCGAAGCCCCCGATTCAGTGAAACTCAGTGGGAACCAGTGACAATGGAAGAGTGTCCAATGAAAGTGCCCCATTGCGTCCTGCTCTTAGTGAATATGTGAACAACGGGGACTACGTAGTGTGAAACGTTCTAGATCAGTATTGAACCGATCGTATTATATATAGTCTGACGAATTTTTAACTAAGTCTTATTGAAATGCATTCCATCACGTGGAAGCAGTTCAAATAGGGCTTGTGCTGAATTTTGAGCGAATAATAGTTTCCGCCATGTCGATAACCATGACGGTTTGGTTAACTTTATCCAGGGATAATTAAATAATTAGCAGAATGTTTGGTTCAACCAATTTGAAAACCATGCGAAGTGTTGTTCAAAAATGGTGAAATACAACGTCAACTTTTCAATATGGAAAAAACTCGGAATCTTACATTGCAATTGGATGAAAGGAAGAATAAAAACTGCACATGTCGTGAGTCAATGATCTTCGCTTAAATAGGGATGAAGATTAATAGAGTCCATCAAATATTCCTATGGTGTAAAGGATGATAGCCCTAAATACGGCGATCGATCCGGAGTTTTGCGTTGGAACTCATTCGAAGGGGTCGTGCTTGCACTTCTACGAAACCTTACCAGGGATATACTGGTTCCCAGGGTTAACCGAGGCCCCAGGGACATGTCCCTGCTGGTTTTGGTTGAGGAGCCTTTGGTTGCTGAAACTTTGTGGCTGTGGTTAACACCCAAAGCGGGTACAATCATTCCTAATACCGTTTGAGACCGGTAGCTATTCGGCAACTCTTCTGTATCGTGGTGCCTTGGCGTGCTGTTCTGCTCAACTGGGGTGCCGCTTTCCACAGAGCGGTAAGGATGCTAATAGGTCCGATCCTTACCAAGGATTATGACGGAGTCCATTCCAAGCTCCCGATAAAAATCTGGTATTCATACTCGGAAAAGCAGTGCTCATAGCATGAGCTATGGATTACCGTCTAGTTCGTTTATGGGGGCCTTGGTGCAAACCTAGCATTACCCGAAGCCTAAAAAACTCGTGGTGTGTAGATATATCTTGTCAGGTAGCCAAGGTAAACCCTTTTTTTGAGTAGTTTCGGAATTCCACTTGGGTAGGTCTTGAACGTGGTATAATCTTGGTATGCGTGCGAGAATTTCTTGTTTAAGTAACTAAGGAGGTGTAACCTCAACAGATGTATAGTATGTTTTGTGTTTTTCTTGATAGATTTTTTTGTCGGTATGTAATCGGGCAAACCGATGCCTGAATCTCTGGAAATGAGATTCGCGACTGATGCGAACAGAACGCACCTACGACATTGCGTGCCGAACTGAGCTGGCTTGCCAGCAGCCATCACTCCTCTAGCTAGGTAGAGGCCGAGCCCGAATTCGTCGGAACGACACAAGGGCTCGTTCCCTCGTCCTTGGGACTTAACGTCCATTGAGGCCAACGAGACGAAAGTCTTGTTGCCTTAAAATTTCGAAGCGATAACGTCGCCAACTTTCATTTCATTATAAATGGCGCCAAACGTGGGGCTCCAAACAGCTTTTCGCAGTCAGATATTGAATTGGAAATTGATGTTTTTCGGAGAAGTTGCACTTTGTGAGCAATAGCTCACGTGAATTATTCTTCTAGAAGTGCAGGTCGGCCAACTCTAATTCCAATTTTTTTTAATTCTTGAAAGGGAGTCCCGACGTGATGTCCTGTGTACTTATTCACGCGAGGAAGCTCATATCTTTCACTTGAGAACTACCAACTTCGTGGGTACCTTGATTAGTCTAGTGAAAAATTTGACCTGTACTTTGCCTTTGTGTATTGGGAGTTCTCTATAATTTTTGAATGCGGCACATGTGAAGTGGGGCGCATACAGTGGATTATGGAGATCGCAAGAACTACGAACTACCGAGTGCTAAATTGTGCGAGTTATGTTGGGGCTATTTCCTAGCTCCAAAAAACTTAAATATTTCCTTACGCGGAACTTGAGAAATAACACACAAAAGTATCTTAATGACGTTTATTGATCACGACCAAACCGAAATGACACTGAACTACAAGTTCCTCGCTCGGGATGCGAGTTCGTTCTTATATATTAGAAAGATGCCAATGTTGCCTTAATACCAAGTCTTTGTTATGCTGACTTCAGCTTCCCACGATCGGCTTATCTCCGATATTGAATTTGGTCCACAGGATGTTTTGTCTGTGCGAATTTTAATTAAGTTTCGTTTAGGCGACTTTGTATCTTGTGCAACATTGTATCTTGTACAACATTGTATCTTATGCTTCGGATAAAGACTTAGAGAATTTATTGGTAATTAGGGTATCTTTACTATGTGTAACTCCTCCCTCCTGAAGTTCAAAGTTGTCCTCAACTGGTTTTATGACAGGTAATTCAATCATTTCTTTCGTTCTATTTTCGTTAATGTTAATTTTGAAAGATTTATGTTCTTTACAGTAAAGATATAGAATGAAAGTGGAGGTGAGTATGATTATTATTATCATTAAGGTTGATCCCGTTGTAATTATATTTCTCTGGTGAATGTACTTTATTTCTTCAATCTTTTCGAAGTTTTTTATATTTTCTAGTTTCAAGTCCTCGGTATTTACTTCATAATTGTATTCTGTAATATTCTTTATTGGTTCTAGCGCTAATATTTGTTGGAATTCTTTTATTTGGTTTGTAAACAGTTTTCCATTTATTTCAACTTTACAATTTTTAAACCTTATTATGTATGTACTTTGTAGTTGGTAAGTTTTTTCATTACAATTTTGTTTTATTTTTTCTTCACCATTTATTAGTAATAATAGTCCTTTTTCTATTTCGTCTATACTAGTTTTGTTATTTATTTTAATGATACAATTCTTGTTCTTACATGATAGCGTATTTTTTAATAATTTTGTTTGTTTTTTTACTTCATAATATTTTCCATTATATAATACTTCTTCTTTTATTCCAATATATAAAGTTTCTGATTTGTTATTTGGTATCCTTTTTAGGTGATATGATAATAATGGTGGTGTTAGTATAGGAATGTTGATGACAAATATTATGATTCCATCCTTAAATAAAACGTTCATAGTTATTTTTCTAGGTTCGTGGATTGAAAGGTTATGGGAATCTATTTCGTCGTGTGTAAGTAAGGATCTTGTCATAATACCTGTTTTTGCAGAATTTATGTTGTCGAAAATTTTTCTAACTCGTTTTTTATTAGCTCTAGGTTGTGATTTAACTGCATGGTGGTTAGGATTTTATTTATATGTTTTGTGTTATTTGTGAAATTATCCGCCATTTGTTTTAATTGTTCATTAGTTTGGTTAATATTATTTAATATTTTAGTGAGATTATTTTGAAAAATATTATTAATTTGCATTTGTTTGTTCATAGATTCTATTACTGCATGGTTGTTTTGATCTATGATATTTAGATGTTCTAATATTTCTTGATAGTCATCATTGTCTACCAATCCGAATAACCATTTGTATACGTTGCCTACTGGATCGATTAGTCCACGTTTAATTTTTCGTTGTCCTCGTGATATTTTTGCAAATTTGTTTTTATTTGAGTGAGTATTTATGTCCATTGAAATTTTCTTACTTGCTTCGGTATCAAAATGAAGCAACTTTAGTTCTCCTTTTATAGTTTTATTGTTTCTATGGTGTAAGAGTCAGGTTCTGCGTCTTTAGTTATTTGTTCTAGTGCCTTGTCGTATTGTTTTAAGTCGATTTGATGGTATATTCTATGGTAGTCCTTTATTAGTCTTACTGAATCCTTTTTTATGAGTATGATTCCAGATTCTGCGCTAACTTTTTCAATTGTTATTTCAGCTTGGCTAAGTTGTAGTAGGAAGAGAATTGTGAGTATAATTACAGATTTTGAATTCGGATGTTTCCTATTTTGGTGGTGAGCAATCTGTAATTTAGATTGAGTTTCTAGTTAATTAGAGCGTTTAGTTTAACATATTTTATTATTTTTGTTGTGGTTACGTTGTTAATTTTCCTTTAGCTAATTCTAGAATTATTTTCTGACGAAAATATGGCATATCGTTTTGGGTAAAATCCAATGGATGATTTCTTGCAGTATATTCGGCTGTTATGCAGCTAAATACGCCACAATCGTAGGAGTTCGTTTGTTTTGGGATATTTTCCATGTTTGTTTTGGTGAACATGTTTATATCGAAATTACGTATTTCCTTGGATTCCGCTTCTTTTTCTAAATATTCGGCTAAAGCGTTTAAAAGGGGTGTGTTTGGTTTTCCAAATGAATCATAGTAATTGATAGTTTTTTCCACAAGGTTTATAATTGCTATGCACCAATGTGTTTCATTCATATGCACTGGAACTAATATTATGTCATACGAGAATATGTTTACTCTACGTGTCCATCGGTAGACTGCTTGGTATCCTGAAAGGAGTAGTCGTATAGTGAAAAATGTATCGAAAGTGTATATTTTTGGTAGTTTATTTGTGATGTCTTGGTTGTTACGTTCTTGTATGAGGTTCATATTGAAATTAATAGTTTGATCGTCTAGCCATTTGTTTTGGTCAATCCTTTTTATATCTCCTCTGGTTATGCTTAGGCCAAATTTTGATATAATGGTTTCGTTTGGAGATCCTTCCGATGTTATGTTTTTGATGAAGGATTTGTCTGACTCTGATATGGTTAGTTTTTCAACAACTTTTGGTTCTGTGGTATATTTCTTTATTCTTTTTATTCTAATAGGATGTATTTTGTTTCTAGATTTGTTGTTTTTAACCAAGATAATTTCATTATTTGTATCTTTCGTTATTTCCACTTTACGGTATTTAGGTTGTTCTGTATGTCGTTCATTAATGTAATTTTTTATAAATACTTTATTATGAGGAAAATCTTGTGGTTTTTCGCGGTTTTGATTATGGTATTCGATCCATTTAGCTTTCTTCGCTTTTAGTGACTCATATATTTTATTCCTATCTATATTTCCTAGTTGAACTTCTAATGGTTTGCATTCTATGCTAGTATGTATTGTGTTATTATAGTATTCCGTAGCTTTGAGAACTTTTTCTTCGATGTTTAGATCTGGTTCAGTAAGTGTAAGGATTCTTATCTGTTCCAGCAGTGTGCTGTGACAGCGATTCATGTCGGCGTTTCCGGTATGAGACTTAGGTGATGTGAAGTGCATTTCGACTTTTTCTCGTCTAAGGAAGTCTCTAACATTTACCGTGTTAAACTTGTTGTCTGCGATGATTTTCTTCGGTTTTCCCATAATTGCGTTATATTCTCTAATCAGCTTTACGAATGTTATTGCATTTTTATCCAAGGTTTCCTTGGCGTATAAGTGTTTCGAAAATTTGTCTATTGCCGTAAAGAACTGCTTTTTTCCAATCATAAATATGTCTACATGAACTAATTTACTAATGTCCTCGGGTGTTTCTGATAATAGAAACTCTGGTTTTACGGGTTTTTTATCGTATTTGGCAAGACTACATACTTCGCAATTGTAATATACTTAGCGACCATTGTTCTCATATCTTGGAAATAGTATAAGTTTTTTATTTCCTCATAGTTCTCTAGAATTCCTCTGTGGTTACTGCCTTCATGTATTTCTTTTATTTTTGTAAAACATTGATCTTCATCTAGTAGATCCTTTGCATGGTTTGTGCATTTTATGAATCTCATGTTTCGATTATTAGAATATAAACTCATAATTGTGAGCTGTATTTTATTCCATTCGGTATCACTTAGTTCACAGTAGATTCCGATTTTGCCTTTGTCAGTTAAATATCGTCTCAATATGTCTTTCAAAATATGTTCTTCTCTAATATCTCTTTTATCTATGTATATTTTTCGTTTTTTATTTATCATTTTAAGTTCTTTCTGCTTTCTTTCTACAATTAGTATTTGCGTTTTATAGATGTTAACAACTCCTTTCGTAATGGGTATGAAGTCAAGGTGATCTTCATCTCCTGAATGGATTGTTGCTCTGTCACTTAGGTTTTCGTTATCTGCATTGTCTTCGATGGATATATTAATTTCCTGTTGCTCAATGTTAATTCTGCTGAGGAAATCAGCAACTTTGTTATCCTTACCGTTGACATATTCTATGTTGAAATTATACTCGTTCAACTTAATCTTCCACCTCTGTAGCTTACTGTTTGATTCTTTTAAACCGTTAAGCCAGACAAGGGGTCTGTGATATGTTGTGATGTCGAACTTGGTACCAAAAAGGTATGGTCTAAAATACTGCGTTGCCCATACGATAGCAAGTAGTTCTTCTTCTATCGTCGAGTAAATCCGTTCGTGTTCGTTCAAGGTTCTACTAGCGAACGACACTGGATGTCCTTGTTGTGAGAGGACTGCGCCTATTGCTTTTTCAGAGGCATCCGTTGTTAATACAAACTTTTGTTTGAAGTCCGGGTAATGCAATACAGGGTAGTTAGTTATAAGTTGCTTTAACTTTTCAAAAGCAGAAACGAATTTCGGGTCGTCTATGTCTATTTTTCTTTCCTTTTTTAATGCATCAGTTAGAGGTGATGCGATTTTTGCGTAATTTTGAATAAATTTACGGTAATATCCAGTGATTCCTAAAAATGATTTAATTCTTTTTGTAGTGTCGGGGATTTAAGGTTTTTTGTCGCTTCGATTTTGTCAGGGTTTGGTTTTATCCCATCGATGGATAATATATGTCCCAGGTATTCTGTATGTTTAGTGAAAAACTTGCACTTATCAATTTGCACTTTTAATTTGCACTTACGTAGGGCTTGGAATATTTTTGTAATATTGACGAGCATTTCCTGCAGTGAAGTAGCGAATATAAGAATGTCGTCAAGGTAAACGACAGCAATTTTGTTAATGTGTTCTCGAAGAACTTCATTCATCATCCTCTGAAAAGTAGCTGGAGCATTTTTCAAACCGAAGGGCATACGATTGAATTCGTAGTGTCCTTGGGGTGTGGAAAAACCCATTTTGTGACGGTCGTGCTCTTCAATTTCAATTTGATGAAATCCTTTGGCTAAATCGAGGGTAGTGAAATATTGGGCTTTTCCTAATTTATCGAAGATGCTTTCGATATTTGGTATTGGATACTTGTCTTTTATCGTTTCTTCGTTTAGTTTTCGATAGTCGATGACGATTCTCCACTTTGTTTTACCCGAGTTATCCATTTTCTTTGGAACAACCCAAATAGGGGCATTATATGGAGATGTCGAGTGCCTTATTATTTTTTGCTGTAGCATATCCTGCATTTGAACTTCTACTTCCTGTTCATGGATTTGGGGGAACCGATGTATTTTAGAATATAGAGGTCTGTTTGATTTTGTAACAATTTGATGTTTAGTTTGACTTGTACACGTTAAATTAGTTTTTTCTTTATAAAATATGTCTTCAAATTCTTTTAGGAGTTTTTGTAGGGCTCTACTTTCTTCTTTGTTTAAATGTTCATATAGTTTTGACATTGTTTGGTTGTTACTCGTTAGTTCGTTTTGGAAGTTTATTTCTTTTGGTTTAGCATAATTGAAGCTAATTATTTTGTTGTTAATTTCCATATTACCGTCTCCTAGGTTTAGCTTTGCGATTAATGGATAGAGTATATTTTGACCTATGATAGCTTTAATTGTTTTTGGGAAAAGTCCATTAAGTTCCAAATAACTCTATGGGAATTGGGGAGTCCAAATTCGGTAGGCATTTCAGTTTTAAGTTTCCGTGTAACAAAGGAAGTTCCACCTAGGCCGTTAATTGGAATTGGATTATCTAATTCTCTGTATGTTCGGAAAGCTGTGTAAATCTAAGCTGGACGTTGAGGCGCCTGTATCTATTAAGACAGGGAATTTTTCGTTTTCTATGGTAAAGGGTTTCCGAGGCTGGCATGGAAAAATTTGTATCCATGGGCTCAGGTTTTGGATAGTTGCGGTTTTGACAATAGATATTTGAATTATCTACCTGCATTGGTTCTGCTCAGTTTTGTTCTCTATAGCGGTGGTAATTTTGGTTATTATTGAAAGGGCCTATTACGATTATTTTGGTTATTATTTCTGAAATTGTTATATCCGAATGTGCTTCTGTTAAATGGTCTCCAATTTTGATTGTTTGAATTATTGTTTAACTGACGATTATTAATGTGTCTGCTATTATATTGGTTATTGTTTCTGAAATTATTTCTATTATTATTTTTAGGATGTTTTTCGCTATGGTAAGCGTCACAATTAGTATTTTGCTGTATTTCTGACAACAGATTATATGCTTGATCCAAAGCTACAACATTTCGCGTTTCGAGAAGGAATACTTTGTATTCAGGTAATAAGGATTTAAACTTGTTTAGCACCAAGTTTTCATTTCGTACTGGATTAAACTCACTATGAAGGGCACGTTGGGGGTCTTGTAGGAACTTAGTGTTTAGGTTATTTAAAAGGTTATTTAATTTCTGAAAAGTGT
This sequence comes from Oxycera nigricornis, assembly GCA_963942545.1. NCBI lineage: Eukaryota > Metazoa > Arthropoda > Insecta > Diptera > Stratiomyidae > Oxycera > Oxycera nigricornis. The sequence continues at coordinate 71,476,546 of OZ012662.1, forward strand.
CATCAATATTCCTACTACTAGGACTCACCCCGTGAATTTTATTCACTATCGAGTTGTATGATTCGTTGACTCCATAGGTTGATGTGAGGATCGCCTTTACATTTTGCCAGGTTGGTTCAGGAATCTTTTGGATGGTGTTTCGCGCTGGTCCTTGAAGCTTGTTTACGATGAGCCGGAAAAGGTACGTCCTTTGATCTCCTGGTTGCGACAAATTCAGGATGATGTTCGCTTCGTCCATCCAAGCGTTCAGTGCGTACTCCCTATTGTTCCCTGTGTAGATCGGTAGTCGTCTTGCTTCTTTTAGAAGGTCTTCGAAGCTCATCTCCAAGGGGACTACTGCTTCAGGTATTTGTTGAACGTTTTGCTCCGCCATTATGGTGTCTGGTTCCTTTTACTGGGATGCAACAGTTTTCACCTTTCACTTTTGTTTTGTTATTTAGTTTTTTAAAACAGGATCCCTTGCAGCCTCTCAAGGAACTTGCGAGATCGTAAAGGCTTATGATCTCCTGTTAGATACCATTAACGATTAACACTTCGTTAATGTTTTTTATAAGTTTTATATTTATTTCGCGATTTATCAATTTATATCCGATTCTTTCCGTACCGGTATTTTCGATAAATCTGCTTCTTGTACAAATGTACTTAGTGAAGCCGCGTTACGTATTGGTTCGTTCTAAATTAGAGATTTCCTCCCTTTTTAGAATGACGACTGCGCCAGTTATGTTGGGGTTATTTCCTAGCTCCAAAAAAATTAAATAGTTCCTTACGCGGAACTTGAGAAATAACACACAAAAGTATCTTAATGACGTTTATTGATCACGACCAAACCGAAATGACACTGAACTACAAGTTCCTCGCTCGGGATGCGAGTTCGTTCTTATATATTAAAAAGATGCCAATGTTGCATTAATACCAAGTCTTTGTTATGCTGACTTCAGCTTCCCACGATCGGCTTATCTCCGATATTGAATTTGGTCCACAGGATGTTTTGTCTGTGCGAATTTTAATTAAGTTTCGTTTAGGCGACTTTGTATCTTGTGCAACATTGTATCTTGTACAACATTGTATCTTATGCTTCGGATAAAGACTTAGAGAATTTAGTGGTAATTAGGGTATCCTTACTATGTGTAACTCGCGTGCATTTGTCCGCTCTTCTGGTAGCTCAGAGTTGTCTGCTCAATCGCCTTGGTAAATGTTTGACATTTTTTTCGGGAACCATTTTTTTTCTCTGTAATGACGTAAATGCGCACTCTCGACAAAAGATGAGCTTCAGTGGATGCTAATTTTTCAGCCGGAAATCCTTTCCATTGGAAGGGAGAAACTAAAAAGGAAACTCTCATATAGTTGGTTGGTTGATTGGTTGGTTGTAGTGGCAGCCCCTTTTTATCCAAAGGTAGCTCACTTAGCCCACGAGAGGCCCATTGTGATACCACAGAATATAAGGGCGGCACTAGAACCTGCGGGATGACGAGAACCATCCAGATTCTCGAATAAAGCCGGCTATGCAGCCAATGCCCAAATCAGCTACTTCCGTGAGGTTGTCTAGGAAGGGTGTGCCCAAGGTTTGCATGCGCTTCCTGGACAGCGCCGGACATTCGCACAGAAAGTGTTTAATGGTTTCTTCCTCTTCCTCTGATCTGCAACTTCGGCAGAAATCATTGAAAGGGACACCCAGTCTTTCTGCGTGTCTGCCGATCAAACAGTGTCCCGTCAGTACGGAAACGACGGAACTCAGGGTTTCGCGGCTTATATTGAGGAGCCGCTTGGTGCGTTTGGAGTACAGTGCGTGCCAAGTTTGCCTGGTTGTGCTAGAGGTTTCTTCGAGCAGCCAGGCCCTATTCGCAGCCTCCACGTAGTGCTGCTTAAATCCTAGCTTTATGAAAGCTTGAGGTTGGCCGACTTCGGGGTTAAGTGTATATTCCTGAAGCTTGGTGCCAGCTCTCGCTAAGGCATCTTCTTCGCAGTTTCCAGGTATATCACAATGCCCCGGTACCCAGCAAAGAATCACTTCACAGTGAAGCGACATCACGTTCAGTTGTGAGCGGCATTCCATAGTAATTTTAGATGAGATATCCTCGCTGGATGATGATTGGATGGTAGTTTGACTGTCAGAAAAGATGTTTAAATTTCTTATGGAAGTTTTCTGACTTCTCAGCCAGTCAACTGCCTTATAAATCGCAATGACCTCTGCCTGAAAGACGCTGCAGTGGTCTGATAATCGAGAGGATAGTTTCAGGCCTAGCTGTTCTGAAAACACGCCACAGCCAACTGTTCCATCAATTTTTGATGCATCAGTGTAGATGTCGACCAATTCCTGTATCCCATCTCTTTCTGTGGTCCAGTCCTCCCTATTCGGGATGACTGACCTGAAACCATAGTGGAAACAGGGAATCGGAGATGCAAGGTCCACTTTCCCTGACGTTGGCGCATCCCTCCGTAGTATTGTGGCGTGGCCAAAGTTCTCCTCACGACAGAGTCACAGGGCTTTTAATCGAACAGCAGTGCACTTGGCCTGCTATCTCGTAAGTAGCTCTGTCGGAAGCCAGTTTCATAGCATGAATAATGCCTTTGTCGAGGTAGTCCATACAGCCCCGGTGATTGCAATAGCCGCACTCCTTCTGACCTTGTTTAGCAGGTTTACGTTTGATGCTTTCGCCATAGCAGACCACCAAATAACTGCGCCATACAGAAGGATTGGTTCCACTATCGCCGTATAGAGCCATGATTCAATTTTGGGTTTTAATCCCCACCTTTTCCCAATAGCTCGTTGGCAGCAGTAGATGGCGCATGCAGCCTTGCGTGCTCTTTCTGCTGTGTTCGCTTTCCATGCGAGTTTAGAGTCCAGAATAAGACCAAAATATTTGACCTGATGAGATGGGTTGAGACTTATCTCATGCGCATTAGAGAGTGGTTTCAGAATAGCTCTCAGATGGATCTCTATCAGTCGCTCCAGAGTTTTTAGCAGAAAAGAGGTGAGACTGATAGGTCTGTAATCCTTAGGTGAGGAGTGGGATGTTTTACCTGCTTTAGGTATGAAAACTATTTTTGCTTCTCTCCACTGCTGTGGAATGTAAGCCATCCGTACACATGCTTTGAAGATGGCGTTCAGCCATGACAGTGCTATATTGATACCCTGCTGGATCTCGATAGGTGAGATGTTATCCATGCCAGGGGATTTGAAGGGTTGAAATGAGCTGATTGCCCAGCGTAGGAGCCTGTCATTTACAGGCACAGTAGTTGGCATGCAATCCGGGAGCGTGTGTGGATCCGCTTTGTCAGCCACACCCTCACTGCCCGGGAAGTGCGTATCCACGAGAACGGACAGAGTCTCCGAGCTGGATTTTGTCCAGACTCCATTTGCGTCCGTAACGGACCCTAAAAATGAGGGGGAGCTCGTCATGACTTTTCGCAGGCGACTGACATCCTTGGAGTGTTCTATTTCTGCACAAAAGCTTCTCCAAGAGGTGCGTTTAGCCTTTCTGATAGAGGATTTGAACTCCTTCAGTTTTGTTTTATAAGAAGACCAGTCATTAGATTCTTTAGCCCGATTGAAGGACTTCCTACATTCCTTCCGCAGCTCCGCAATGTCACTATTCCACCATGGGGGTTTGTACTTCCCTCTAGGCTTCGTTGGACTACATGCAGACCTTGCTGCGTCATTGAAGGCCAATGTAAGGGTCCCATAGGCTTCCTCAAGACCGGGTATGTCTACAATCTCTGGAGGTCCGCCTTCTAGCACAGACTCGAATACCAATTGGTATTTGACCCAATCCATCCTCCTTTTGTTAATGAAGGTTGGATTTGTCGGAGGATCAGATGCCAAATCGAACCTTATATATAGGTGATCGGAGAACGAGCACTCTTGCGATACGTGCCATCCCTTGATAGCTTGGTTCAAGTGCTCATTCGTCATAGTGATATCCAGAACCTCTCTACGGCTTGCCGTGATGAAGGTAGGATCCTCACCTTTGTTAGCTAGGGCTAAGTCATGTTATAAGATAAATTCAAATAGTGACTCACCCCGTTTATTCGTGTCGGTGCTACCCCAAAAGCGATGATGAGCATTGGCGTCCGCTCCGACTATTAGAGGGATGCTTCTTGCAGTGGCTTCCCTTGTGATCCTCTGCAGGCTAGTTGGAGGTGGCAGAACATCATGCGCCATATAGCAGGAGACAGCCCAAAGGGGTTTGGACTGTCTTTCCACTGCTATCGCAACGGTGTCCTGGTCACTGAAATTATACAAGGTTAAAAACTTCAAGCCTTTCTTTACAATTATGCAAGCTCTCGGTTTACCTGCTGTGTTGAAGGATACTGTGTTGTATCCTTTCAAGTTGAGCCCGCAAACCCGGTTTCCAACAACCCAAGGTTCCTGGGCTAGTATTAGCTCCTCTCCTTTTTGGGCCAGGTGGAGGAGCAGTGCGGCGGATGCCACCTTAGAGTGCTGGAGGTTAATCTGCAGAAACCTCAGCATCGCCTCCTCGTCAGATAAGGACATCTTCTCCTCCTCGACCAGGTCGAGGGATCTGAGAAGATCCCCAGCCAACCCCGCAGTGGAGGTGGTGCTTCTTCCGTCATCGGAGAGAAGATCTGACTCAGAGAGGTCCACAGTCGGGTGTATTGATGCTTCCACAGTTCCCTCGCTTTCACTCTCCTTGCTCAATTTCCGTACTGTCTTCCTAGTACGGTCCTTGCGATATACTTGCAGGGTGATAGCCGAGAAATAGAAGAAGAGATAGAATAGTTGGAGAACAAAATATTTAATTTGTTTTCGCTCCCAAATCTAGGAAATCTTGCCTGTTATATTTTTTGTGGTACAACTGAGAATTAAAATGTCGCTTAGATACAGTACGCTTGCAGAAGTTCACCTCAGCGAAGTTATATGCCTTATTTGCACATGTGAATACGTCGTAGAAGAGCCAGCCGTGCAAGCCACTTGCTCTCACGTGTTTCACGCTGTGTGCATGGAGCAATGAATGAGAGAGAATCCAAGCTGTCCCTTGTGTCGGAAGCTCTGTAATCTTAGAGATCTAAAACCGATTACTCTGAAGAACCGTAGGGGAATTGTGGGTCTTTCGACAGAGGAGGAGTCTCAACCACTGACTCAATCTCAAGGAGCTATACCAAGATCATCTCGGTACCAAACTCGATCACAGAGAGCTCGACGAATGGTGTCATCTACCTTAGAGCAAGGAGCCACAGCTACTGAAAATTTTCCGCTCCAGGAAGTGAACGTGAAGAGGAATGAGCGAGCAGACATTATATCCTCCCAACCAGAAATACTCCGGCACTGACTCTTCAACAATTACAGCAATGGTTACCTCAACTCGTACGAGACGGGGTCAGGCAAGAGATAGCAAGTCTGGCTCATGCACTCCACCAGGTCCTGTGCAGTTGGAGAAAACACTTTCACACCATAGACGCTATCGTCATGTGTTGGACGAATCTATCGACCGGCGAGTTCAACTCAACCCGTTCTCCACTGAATGGGCCCTAACCATTATTCAAGTGTAGAACCTGAAGTTAAGCGTCAGACTGGGATCTCTTCCAGTGGAAAAATTTTTGTTTCAAATCCGCACGATAACTCGAAACACGCTTTGAGGAAACATAAGCAAGCTATGCGAGTTTCTGCAAGTTTTTTTTTCAACGTTGGGCGGTGGAAATCTTCAAAAGATACCGATCAGCTCCTGCCTCTCGGCATGTTGGATTCCTACCGACTAAAAACACCTCCGTTTCCTTCATTCACTCTCTTCGTCAAAATTAAGTAATTCTGCGTATTTAAAATTTTAGGACACCGTGCTTCCCAGACGATAAGAATCAGTATAAGGGATAGTACCAAATCTGTAAGTTTTAGTTTGATTAATAGTTTAGACTATATGTTTATGAATTATTTTCTGTTGATTACATGTTTCGTTTGGAGTTTAGTGGAGCTGATTGTACTTGTAATTTACTTCGAAAGTTGGTCCTGAAGGAGATATTTTTTAGTGTCGTTTTTAAGGAAGTTGGGTTCGCTATGTTTTTAATTTTGTCCGGTAGTGTATTGTAAAAGTTAGCTACTTTGTTGATGGGATCTTCTTTTAGCCGATCAGTTCTGACAAATGCTATAGCTATATTATTCATGTTTCTCATTCTGTAAATAATTTTCCGTCAATTTATCTAATTTCACAGCGGTTCACTCATTACGGTGTAAATTCTTATAATTGAATTTAGCTATTTCCATGGAAATCATGCCCTGCAAACGCAATTCTTGGGCTGTTTTGTAAATTTCGCTCGTTGAAGTTGGCATAGGGAGATTGTTAATGATCTTCTACGCCTTGATTACTAATCTGGAGATGACCATGAGGTTACCTTTAGAAATTTGGCTCCAATTCAAGATGCCGTAAGAAATTTTGGAAAAGAGATGCGCATACATAATTTGGATTTTTTTTTGGAAAGAAGTACAAGCGACGTAGAAGACCAATGACGACAGCCAGTTTTTTCCTTAGATCATTTATGTGTGGAGTCCATGTAGTTTCTCGTCTATTAGAAGTCCTAGATATTTTATTTGTTCTACTCTCTGGAGGCTTGTGTCAGTCTTATTCTTTTGCGGGATCGTTTCGAAGTAGGGTGTACACGAACCGTTTCATGTGTTCTGCGAGAGCATTCACCGGCTTACCGACCGTTTGACGTCTCCCAAAGGTAACGTTGCGCTAAAGGAGTTACTGCGCTTGAGCTTGCTGCATCTTCCAATTACTTCGATGCAGATGCTGCAGTTGTGCGGATAAAGGAAAATCTAGATTCCCAGAGAGATATCTTTTGCCCTCAAGCACGTCACCCTTTTGGACCACGATAACTAATCTCGGTATTTGGTACCGACCACTATACGCTGCTACCATCCGAACTCTCTACAACCTGTTGATATGAATTCTCCAAACTTAACTCTATCAGAACTACCGGATCAACGTCATTGATAGAACTGTCGGAAGGCAGGACACTTATGCAACGAGTGCAAAGCTGAGCGCATCATATTCTGCTATGGATGTGGGGAAGCAAGCGTATACAAACCCAAATGTGAGTTTTGTGTACAGAGAATAAACTGGAGAAGGGAGAGACCTTACCAACATCCGAGGTCTCCCCTTATTAAGTACCGGCCCTTAAAATAAATCCCGTCAAAGCCCCTGTACCCTCCAGTAGTTTGGGACCGAACACGGAAAACTTTACCTCGCGTCTAAGTGCGAGATAATCTTCCGTTTAATCTTTCACCTCCCTCGGAGGATCCATTTCATCAGCAGGCCCGCAGCAATTCCACAGGTACCATCACCTTCCACGGTTACTTAATCATTCGTGATTATCCCTTCCCTAAGCTGTATCTGGCGGTTGATTTATGTATCGATCCAACAACTTTGAACCCCACGACTGTGAACTCACTGGAACCAGAGAGTCATCGTCATATTATAAAACCAGTTTAGCAAGACATTCTCAATTCCGTCATCGTCAGCTCTCCGTCCTGTTTCAGGACTGGGGCGTATCTCCTTAAACTCACACGTTATTGATGTGGGAAGTAACAAGCCTTTACCATCAATATTGAAAAAAGCAAGTTCCTCATGAAAGAGATAAGATATTTGGGCCACATAGTTGGTCACGGCACGATTTGTACAAGATACAAACCATAACGAAGTTCCCGCGGCGCACTTCCATAAAGCAGTTGCGGAATGTGTGGTTGGTACCGACGCTTTGTACCAAATTTCGCATCTCTATCTACCGCATTCACGGACCTTTTTGTGGAATGATGTGAGCCTCAGGGTCTTTCAAAACTTGAAAGACGCTCTATGCAGAGCACCAGTCTGCACAGCCTCGATTTTACACGCCCCTTTGCTATACATTGTGATGCGAGTCAACAATGAGTAGGCGCAGTGCTCATGCAGAAGACTGCAGATAGAGCAGAAGTCCCTGTGGCGTATATGTCACACAAACTAAACCCTGACCAGCGCAATTTCACCGTGTGTGAACAGCAGTGTCTGGCCGCCGTATTAGCCATCAAAAAGTTCCGAGCCTATGTGGAAGGGCATGAATTCGAGATCATCATGGATCATGGCTCGCTACAATGGCTTAAGACGCTCTCAGATCTACATGGCAGGTTAGCCAGATAGGCTTTGAAGCTCCAGGGCTTCAATTTCACCATTTTGCATCGGAAGGGAAGCCAAAATGTAGTGCATGGCTCGCTTTCGCGCGTATTTTCCCAGGAGGGTCTAGTACTAGAGGAGATTTGCAACACCACCTTAGAAATCGATCTTACCTCTCCTCATTTCAAGAGCGGAAAATACTTAGAGCTTCCGAAACGAATCTATCACAATCAAGCTCAGCTGCTGGATTTACAAGTCCTGGATAGATTCGTGTACAATCGATGCCAGTGTGCTGGTGACATTTCTACAGACAGAGACGAATGAAAACTTTGGGTTCCGGACGAGCTGACTGCCTCCATAATACAGCGAGCACACGACCATCCACTTAGTGCTCACGGAAGTATCGGAAAACGCTCAGGCGACTCAAAGAATTCTATTATTGGCCATCCATGACCAAACAAGTCACTGAGTATGTCAGTTCGTGCAACGTCTGCAAAATGACAAAAGCGCCCAACCAACCTCTCCGAGCTCCCATGCGTCCTACGGTTGTTCCGGATCGCATTTTTCAACATTTTTACATCGATCTCTATGGACCATACCCTCGATCTTCGGCAGGCCACACCTTTATTATAGTAATCCTGGACCATTTGTCCACATTTTTTTTTTTAAAACCACTCCGGGCTACATCAGCAAAACTTATCACGTCATATCTAGAAGAGGAAGAAGTTGTCGGCCATCAACTGTGCACTACATACTGCCCATCATACTTCTCTGGAAACAGCTCCTTATTTCTTGGTGTTTGGACAAAACATGGTCGGACACGAGAGTTCCTTTGCTTTGCTGCGAAAACTGTATATGTTAAAAGATCCTGAGTCCGAATTGCAAAAATATGCCGACAGTTGACAGATTGTTTGGTTAAAGCCACACAAACTCAGCTGAGGGTATACAACTTGCGCTTTCGTGAGCCTCATTTAAGGGTAGAGGACACAGTCTACGTCTGGAATTTCAGTCAAAGTAAGGCTGTGGATCATTCCAACGCCAAACTCGACAATCAATTCCTTAAGGCCACCATAGCAGGTAATAATAGCAATGCACGTTTTTGAGTATTGCGCCCCGGCAACAAGGTCTTGGTAGTTGACCACACGAAGGACATGCAGGCATAAGGGTCTCAGGCATGACTACTAGTGATACATTCGCCCTCAAGCCTGTGATGTAATGATCCTTGAATATCTTGAGTTTCAACATTGCGGACGACTGAAAACTTATGCAGGGCAGTTTCCACGTAAGAAATCGTTAACTTACCGAAGTTAAAATAAACAGTTTCGCAGTGGAAAAATAAAGTATAATCCAGATCATTGTTTACGGTTACAAGATTAAACGTAAGGATAGGAGAGCTATAGGCTGAAGTGGGAAAGCAACAAGCACTGCACACTGAAGGCATACAATGAACATTAATAAGAATTATTGGGTTTTGTGAGTGCAAGAACCCAGGAATTTGTCATCGAGAAGACAATCTTGCATTTTTCAGTCTCATTTAATGTACAACCAACCACAATGCGATTTAACTTGAATTATCTTATATCAGATCTAGCAGTAACGTTAGTGTAGTGTTCCTCAAAACGTTTTGGATTATTGAGCCGAAAATCAATAAGAAGCCAAATCGAGATTTTGGATTTTTTTTTAATCGTCACCAACCAACAATATCATAATGTTAATCTGTATTAATGTTCAGGAGGATACAGATAAGCCGACGGATTTGTGTTAAAAGTTTTCATACAGACTATTTTGTGCAGATAGGATATGAAATGTTTATCTGGTAAGGAAGTAGATAAAGAATAAAAACAAAAAGGTCGATTTAAGTTCAGAATTGCCTGAACATTAAAATGAACACGTGGAATTTTTTCAAACTCATCTAATGTCCACTCAAATGCGTATGAATTATTAAATTAATTAAAAACATAATCAGCAGGAGTTTCCCTAAGGGTCCTCCCTCCTTCTTGCTTTAAGGAACAGGGTTCACCCCGGCTGAAGTAAGTATTGGTGGGCCTAGCGCGCACAACACATGCAGACACGCAAGCGGTAGGAGGGCCCAGGCAGCGACATCTGCGCCATGCGAGCTCCGCTGAAGCTCGTTTTCTAAGCGGGAGTAGCACGGCTACCAAAGAGATTGTGTTTGTACGCGGCAGTCTTTCCTTTTATTTTGTCTTTTTTTGAGTGAATTTCACCCGCAGATCGAAGTAACGTAAAGGATTTGTTTAACTCTTGGGTAGGTCTTGAACGCAGTATTATCTCGGTATGCGTGCGAGAATTCCTTGGTAAAGTAACGTAGGAGGTATAACCTCACAAGATGTTTATTATGTTTTGTGTTTTTCTTGGTAGATTTTTTTTGTCGCTATGTAGTCAGGCAAATCGATGGCTGAAAATTTGGAAATGAGATTCGGGACTGATGCTAGAAAACGCACCTACGACATTACGCGCTGAACAAAGCTCCCGCATCCCTAAACTATGAGAACTTAGCGTTGTTAGTTTTAAGGTTGGTAATAGAAACGCTGCAACTAGAAGGAAGAAACATTATAAACGGTATTAGAAACCCTGCCATAGATAATAATAACGACATTGGCAAACCAATCAACGTGATGGGAATTTGACAGAATTGGTCAAGATTCCTGAAGTTGTAAAAAGGATTAGGAAATTCTCCGGCAAACCGGGAGAGTTTAGTTCATGTAGAAAGAGTGTAGACCGCATCCTTGCTATCTATGAACTTCTGAAAGGGTCTCCAAAATGCAATCCTTTCAATTATCAGAAACAAAGTTGGGGGAGAAGATGTCGCTCTCGAGTCATATAACAAATAACGCAACATTGTTGACTTTGCACTACGCTGACAAACGCGACTTAGGTACTTTCGAGTACCAAATGACAACTCTAGTTCAGGGCAACAGTATTGTATACGAATTCTATCAAAATGTGTATCATCATCTATCCTTCATATTAAATAAACTATCCTGCACGGAAACGGGTCAAGAATCCATTAATAACACGACGCAATGTTATCGCGAAAAGGCACATTGATACATTTGTGAGACAATTGAATGGTGGTCTGCCCATTTTCTTCAGCATTAGTTGATTTGTCGCAGGCATTACAACTCTGCGTTAAGTTGCAAAATATCAATTATCACATCGAGCAGCTCCCAGAATAACGCACGCAAAATCTCTTCCAAATTCCACCACTAATTCCTCCAAAAACGTGTAACCTCCAGTTTTCTCAGTACCAAGCAATAAGAAAACGGAATATTACCCCACATTACTCCATAATCCACAATTTCTTCAAACGCCACGATTTAAAATGCAACAACAATACGCACAATATCCTCAAGCTAACCGAACTTCAGGACAACAACATCCAAATTACTGGCAGTTACTACCCAAGCCACGTAGGTACGAGCCTATGGGTGTGGATCAATCCATAAGCAGTCAAGCCATAAATTAGCAAAATAAACCGCATGTTGGTCGCCAATTCCCAGCCAAACAGCTAGACTTTAGAAAAAAATTGCAGCGAAACTATTACACTCACAGTTACAACATAGTACCTGAAATTCTGCAGGTCAACCAAGCAATTTTGACACGTACTTAGCTCAAAGCGCTCCAAGCAGCTCCTCAACACGAGCCGTGAAACATTAAGTTTCATCATATCCGTACTGTCTTATTTGCAAACATGTTGAAAGACTGGATGCCCCTTTTCACGATTTCTGCCGCAGCTGCAGATCCGATTTTCTGTGCAAATGCCCAGCACTATCCAGGAAACACATGCAAACTTTAAGCTTGCCTTTCCTGGACAGCCTTACGGAAGTAGTCAGTTTGAATATTAGCTGCATAGGCTGCTTCATATGAGAATCTAAACGGTTCTCGTCATCCCACAGGTTTTAGTGACGCACTCTTTCTCTTTGTGGTATCACAATGGGTCTATATTGGCGTAAGTGAGCCGCCTTTCTGACAAAGGGTACTGAAACTACAACCAACCAACCAACCAGCCTTATTCCATCTATGGAAACCCCGGTTATTGCACTCAGAAACCTTCATCCTTAAGATTGGTCATGGAAACAGCCATCAGACTAATAACCAATTTGAAAACTACACCAGACACACCTTCATACAACAAAACTACAAAAAACAAAATCTATCTGCTAAATATCTTCAAAAGGTGCCTTAACCTGAACACCGTAAACGGACTACTTTACGATTAACTAACTATGGGACTCGTACAGGAAATATATCCAAACCAATTTAACAGCTACAATATAAGTCATGCGCATAAAATTGTCGAGGATATCTCGAATGAAGTCGAGCAAGAAAAGAAAATCATTACAAACCACCGTAGAGCTTAATGCTGAAGAAAGCAGCCTTCAGCTATTGCAAATCTTTTATTTTCCGAGAATGTCAGCAGAGCCTAAAAGATTAGTCATTCAATGTACAATCTGCAAGGAAAACAAACATGACCGTCATCTTAACAAACCGTACATAAACGCAACTCCATTTCAAATTATCCGGGACACATCATAGATAATTTTCCCACCGAAAACCCTTGGTCTTAACCGCAATAGACAAGTTTACAAAATTTTTCATAGCTCAGATCCTACAATTAAAGGCTACTCAAGATGTCAGGCAACCACACAGAGATATCTTTTTTTCATTTTGCATTCCCGAGAATGTTGTCATCGTCAACGAAGGTGCTCTCAGGTCAATTTCGCTAACTACCATGATGGAAGATGAGTTATAAATTAAAGTCTACCAAACGCCTCCATACAAAAGCGAAGTTAATGGACAAACCGAGCGTCCACACTCACACTTTAATCGAAATAATGCGATGTATGTAGAAAGAACACCCCGCACGATCCTTTCAAGAGCTTTTAGAGATAGCGGTGTATGAATACAGCCTGACAGTTTATTCTACGATAGGAAGAAAGCCCGCAGAACTGTTCCTTGGTCGAATGCCCGCAATCAATTCCGAAGACTACGGAAAAAATCGCACAGCCAACATCAAAAATCCGAAATCAAAACAAAAAGGACAAACAAAATCATAATAACAAAAGAAATTCATTAAAAACTTATGAAAAGGAGATATAATTTACGTTAATCTGAATAGAAGGTTATGGTGTTACCTTACGCCAAGAAACCGACAGGTAATTGTAAAGGAAAATAGAAATTCTGTCGTTATAACAGAATCGGGCAAAACCGTTCATAAAAGCCACATAAAGAATTATGTCATCTTTCAAAATCACCTCGCACATGACGTTAGGCAAAATACAGATTTTGGACTACACAAACTCAAAGATAATTGCCATAAAGGAAGCACTAGCGAACGTCACGATGGCAAACTTTAAGATCATTCACGACGTTGACCTTCACCAATACGAAAAGTAACGACAGTTATAGCGACTACTCTAGCAACTAACGTACTAAAAAGCAAATTCCTATATCCTTATCTTTCCCACGTGCTATTGCAAACTCTAGAACTTCTGGAAAACCTGAAACCAAAAATAGTGAAGCCATCTTTGGATTTCATAGGAACAGCATGGAAATGGATTGCCGGTAATCCCGACCATGATCAAAGATAAAATAAATAGTGTCCTAAAGAACAATAACCAGGATTTAATCATAAAAAATTCTCTAAGCTATCAGGTAAAAAACTTGACAGAAATATCTAACATAATTGAAAAACTCGCGAAATCTAATGAAAATTATAAATACGAGCATATGACTAGCTTACAATATAAATTAAAACTAATCAAAGCAGAACTTATAGACATAAAGTATGCTTTAATTTTTGCAAAGATGGGAACAATAAACTCGTTACTGCTTTCACAAAAAGAAATTAAACTAGCTATTTGAATCCTGAATAAACTTCCATATGCTACGCCAGAAGAGGAGTTACAATTTTTCATTATAAAAATTATCACAAATAACTCGACCTTATTTTACATTGTTAATGTTCCGATAAGATCAGAAGAAAAATTCGAAAAAATAAGAACAAAACCAAAAGAATGGAAACGCAATTGTAAAATTTCCACAAAATATTAAGTCAAAATTCATAGGGTATTAGGAAATTGCAAAACCATGAGTAACTTATCAATCTGTAGCCAAACTAATGTAATCGATAAAAACAATTCATCTTGCATTGTAAAGATTTTGAGAAGTCTAGTTTCTATTTGCAATAAGATAAGCAGCCGCCAAATACCAACTGTCGAAAAAATCGCATCAGATTTGATTCTCGTGAATGATTTTAACGGAGCCATCAGTATCAACGGTGTCATTCGGCAACTCAAGGGAACATATGTAATTAAATTCGGCAACGCTACGATTTCAATCAATAATCAAGAGAAACGCAGTACCACAAAGTGTTATCTCTCGAAATGATGAAGGAATTAAATATCAAAAATACCACCGAGATGTGGAGTATGGTTAGTTAAAGTGGAGGACGGAAGCAACAAATGGATCAATTATGGACTCACAGCCACTCTATTCATAATTCTGACGATCTTACTGCTTCTTAGAGTAACAGCCAGAACTGGAATTATCCACGAAATATTTACGACAACGCAGACCATGGAATATAGAGCCGAGCGCCCAGCCGAGATAAACTTACTATCTCTTTGAAAATTTCGTAAATATCTCGTCAATTCTAAACATACTGCAGCATCTTCAAAATTAACATAGAAAATTTCAAAATCCATACACTAGGCCACTCTTCTGCACAGGCGAGGACGCCAGTTTTTAAGGCGGAAAGAACTACCGACTAGATTCATTTGAAACTGCGGAAAACAAAGCAACTCAACAATTTCACCGGACGCAATCGAGAAACCTGAATTGTATTTTTACCGGAAAAAACTGCACGATAACACCACTCAGACGAGGATTGTAACTAAAAATGAGAAACCCACGCAAGCTTTACCTGTACGGATGAAAGACATATTTGAATCAGTAAATAAAACGATCTTATTTAAGCAGAAATTACCTCATGCTTTAAAACACCGTTTGCAGCAAGTGGAGCAGCAAAAACTCCTAAACCAGCGGTCGAAATAAGAAAAAGTATAGCCAAAACATATGATGAGTCTGGCAAGGACTGTAGGATAATAGCCGCTGATGATGAGATTACACAGGATATAGTTCCAACAGATATGAGTATTAATGAAACGGAAGATAAAGGTGCTGTACTTTCGGATTTAGAGTTTCAACATGAAGTTGTAAAAAACCCTGAGAAACAATCGATATTATGACCTTATCGTCCAAACCCTTCTCAATCTCAGGTTGACTTTCCCATAAAAAGCTCACATGAAAAAGTGAACGGTTAAGTTTAAGTAAAAACCGTAGTTCCAGCGCTTCCAAACATGAATTGGGACAGGATCTAAAAATGCGTGTAAACATAATAGAGGATGAGTTCTACGTGTGTCTTTTGAGTAACAATTCATTGGGCACCTACCCGGAAAACACTTTATCATCTTTCGAGAACATATTGCCGAGCTCTTGCAAGCTAGGTGCTGGTTAAAATTCGGAATAACAGAAATCATGTTGGCAGAACGCGATCATCAAAATAGTACCTCTAAACGTTCCATATTTTCTGAAGATGAAGATGGAACAAATACAATCAAAAAGTTCTGCCATTCAGTCATCCCGAAAGAATCGAAAACTTGCCCTCTAGAAATAATTTTTAAAGTGCCAGAACTCGATCACAATTTGCGGTTGAAATGTAACAATGAAGACTTACACAGAATATACTATGACAAAGATAAAAACGGTATAGACTTTTTTATCGTCTTTCTTCTTAGCAGTAAAACCAATGGGTACACCTATTATCTGAATGATATTCAAAACAAAATTTGCAGTCACATTGAGGATGATAGAGATTATGGTAAAATATCCAATTTAAGTGAGCTTAAGAGCGTGGGGGAGTTTTGTTTACATGTTTATCAAGTCGGAAAGGATGCTGATAAAGTTGATTTGATTTTAGCCGTAAAGTTCGATACGCTTCGAGACTTCATTGATCATATAATAGGACAGATACGACGAAGGAGAAGAAATCATGAAGAATTGCTGAGAATGGTTGATGCGTACATGCACCCCGTGTATAGTATAAGAAAGGAACGAGAAAAGGAGACAGGGATAAAAATCACCTGAAATTTAACGTATCGCTTCCCATACCCTCTTCAATTAACCTTAATGATTTTATTGCATTGCTACTAAGTGGGATGAAGTTCGATGAATATGAGCTTAAAAAAAGCGGAAAATCTCTTAACTTGAATGCATACCAACAGCGAAAATAACTTTTCAATAATCCTAGTTGGAGAATTGGACAGACGATAGCTTGAGTGACTTAAGAGTACGGTGGTGAGGCGAGTGGGCCAAAAAGGTTCAGATCAGATTTTGAATATACCATACAGAAAAAAGATGCCGATATGGATGCTACTCACGTCCAATTAAATTGTCAAAAACTGACGACATTGTCGGTCTGTTCATTGATGCGTTCCCTAAAACACCGGTTGACAAACGGGGTCCGGAATTGAATAACGCCACAATAAAGAATTTGTTAAATAAGTTAAAGATTCTGGAAAATATGAAGCAGCTGAAAAAATTTGTTAATGCGTTGGAGAATAGAGCACGACGTGGAGTAGAGACGAAAAATCTTAAGGGATCTACCAAAACCGCTTTAATACACATTTACTCAGATATTATCAAACCGAAGATAACGTGCGAGAAGTTGATAGGAAATCTCCGAATAAAACCATTAAACACTTATGACAATGTGTTCAGATTTCTTCACGTGTATCACTGTCCGGTAGAAAAAACTTATATGGAAAGCATCTTTATCAAGATCACAGACTATCATGGGAAACTGGGTTATTTTGAACCTTAATTGGATTTATACACCACAACCCCACTTCAGAGTAATATTCTTAAAACCAAGGAGGTCTCATACAAGCCAATAGCGTCATTGTATAATCCTTCAGTTTTGGAATTTGTATCCCTTGGTCATGGAGATACATATTGTGATGTATCGAACGTTTACTTACGCCTCAAAGTACAGCTAGTAAAGTTCAAGAATGGTAAAGAAGAGAACTTTACAGGCGGAGAGACAATCAAAAAGGCTGATGGAACTGATGTTCAAGCTCATCCAATTGGTGTTGCCAACAATCTGATGCATTCACTCTTTAGGCAATGTACAGTCCAATTAAATGGTAAAAATATCGCACAGAAAAGCAATGTGGTTGAGCTAATGGGGACAATCCACTGCGACATGTTTGATCAAGATAAACTGTTGTTAAATGGTGTCAACTTGCGCTTAATCCTCTCTTTGGGAAAACAGGAACTTTATCTGTATTCGAAGGAGGATGACTTCAACCCCCGCATCAAAATTCTGGAGGCATCATTGCACATGAATCATGTAACAGTCAACTCGTCTATATTGCTGGCACATGAAACTGTTCTTCAACGTTCAAACACCGTTTATCCTTAAAAACGTGTAGCAGTAAAAACCTACACGCTACCCGCCAACACATTCACACTTTCACTTGACAATGCGGTTATAGGACTATTGCTAAATCTGTTGGTTTTCGGCATGGTTGATAATGATTATCACTAGACAGGTAGGAATACAAAAAATCCATACAATTTGAAACATTACAGCATAACATATTCAACTTATCGTTAGTGGCGTACAAATTCCAAATCAGCCAATAGAATTCGATATTTTCAAGCAAATCCCTATCAGCACTAGAAGTTTTCTTACCCTTTTCAAGGGCACTGGTATAAACTATTTCGATAAAGTTCATCAGATATCCGAAAAGTTCTTCGATGATGGCTGCTTCCTGTTACCATTTGACTTGACTGCAGATCACTCATACGACTCATGATGTGGGAGTTTGTTAAATCTAGACGTGACAAGGATTGAGGAGAGATTCAGCCAGGCTTTGAAGAAAAGTTTTACCTGTGTCATTTACGCGGAATATGACGGAAGTATTCGAATTGACAAGAATTGATATGTATTGACAAGTTTTTAAAAATCTATATATACCAAAATATCAACATGATGTGGATAGTCTTTGCTCATGTACATGACACATTGCCTAGTAAATGTTGAGTACTTCTCAGAAGGTCACTTAACCTATTTTAAGAAAGTATTTCCTTGCAAAACAAACTTTACTTGCAAGAAATAAAAATATTCTTTCTCCTTGAATATAATTACAGATTAGACAGGCGTATTTGACAACTTGGATTTCTTATCTCTTATCTTTGGAAAAGTTTTCAGCAGTGTTTATGAACGGAGAATTGACAAAAGAATTCTCACAAAGCTACGTTACAATACATACTAAGGTTGTAAACCTTGAAAACATATTCCTGGAAGGACAGGAATGAACACAATAACGATCAGCAACACTTTAACAAGTAATATCATAACAAAAAGATTTTTCAAGCCGTATATCCCTGCGATCGTTTACCTCGAAAAATCAGAAAACCGGCATACGCCATATCCACAGATCCGTCAAAAAAGAGCGGTTTTCATTGGAAAGCATTCTTCTTCGTTCAAAAAGGACCAGCTGAATATATTGACTCGTTTGAGAAATATCCTAGCGAAAAGCACTTTAAACGAATCCTAAAATCCAACGGTAGAGTATTTACGAACAAAAAATAATGACTACAAAGCACGTTTTCGAATACTTGTGGGCAATATTGTTACGTTTACCTTTATTCACGCTGCACCGGTAATAGCCTTAAGCATGTTTCTCACTTTGACCTTCAATTTAACGATAATGAACTCTGAATCTATACCGGAAAATCTATAAAACAGGTTCATTACAGAATGCAGGTGGTTACTGCATTCAATCCTCTAAAAAAACAAATTGGAGATATAAAAGCAGAGATTTAACAGCTAAAGGTAGCAGTTCTGATTGAATTACCGGTAAAAATAAAATGAATTCAAGCGTAAGTAACAAGTTAGTGAAAAAGAAGCCGACCTAAGTGTACATCAATACATTAAAGAAGAAGTAGAAGTATTTTTCTTAACCTACAGAGCCAGATGGAGATCATGCCTATAAAGCAGCTGTTTGGGATATCACGATACATAAGAAAATCCAGGAAAAATATTCAAAATCTCGAGTGCGGTGTAAGAAAATCTTGCTGAGCTATATTTACTATGTTGATGGATGTCAAAATCGGAAAATCGTCCTAGGATTCGATGTTTTAACATTCGAAGCAAAACTTGCTTTCAGTTTGCACGAAAATTTTTCAGTATCAACAACATACGCAGGGTGGGCTTCAACATATCAAGACTTGAAAAGGTTGAGAAACGTAGAACAATATCCGCAAAACAAACCAGGTCTTTTCAAAACATTCCGGATACGCATTACAGCTGGACAGCGACGATTTTTTCATATCACCAAGCGCTTCTTATGTGCATATCAATCATTCACGAGGCTTTTTATGAAATTCCTTTTTTGCGATGTTTTTTTTTATATAATGGGTCTATAATAAAAATCATATTTTATACGACAACATACTCTTTTCATTTCAAAAATACATAAAATTCATTAGATAGTACATTTATATGTTTACACAATTCTGTAAGGCACATCTAGTTGTAGGAGCTGTACAATGAACTGGACAAGCTGTCGTGAAATTTCTGAGTTTCCCTATTTTCGGTATATTAAGCTGAACGATATTGGTCGTTGATAGATATTTTCCAGCAAATTTCTCCTTCACATCACCTCCCACAAATATTGTACAGTTTGAGTAGTCCTACATGATTTCAGGCAGCGTGATGTAATTGACGTTACCATCACTCCAACTTAGCGCGTTTATGTAAGCGAACTCGTACTGATTCCGCTGACAATTCTTGGTATTGGTATGGCGGTGCAAAATGATGCACAATAGGTTACACCGAGCCAATAGCTAATATAGCTATCTCCTTTATGAAGTATTGTTTATTATTTTCAGTTACGAGCTGTATATCAAAAATAAACTCAGTCATGATAGCTAAATGGAATGTCCACAGAGAATAAAACAATTCTTTTCAGTTTTACGGTATTTATATTTTTTTACTTTTTTTATTACTTTTTATGTATTTTTGCTTATGAGCTACAAGCTGAAAAATATATATGCTATTTTAATCTTTTGAAACGGTAAGGGTATAAAATGAAATGATCCTCAACGACAACCCTTTTATGGAAGATAAGTTGGAGGCGTTTCTTTCCGATCTCGCTTACAACAGTTTCAGGAAGTTTGTTGCGTGCCCCGCATTCACTCACCTCCCTCCCAGCTAATCATTCTTCATGTGCCCCGCCACTTCGGACGCAACATGGAAGATGACCGCCGAGAGGAGGCATCCGTGCGGAGCACCCACCAACAGTGGCCGCATAGTGGCGACCATAGATAAAACTGTTTTTTTTTTTAAACCGGCTAGGTCACCAGGTCGTAGGCTAATAAAATTCACATCGAAAAAAAACGAAACATCTAGAACCGGACAACACCCAATAACGCACATGCTGAGGAGGGGGGAACCATAAAAAAACTTACTTCATCTTATTTTCACTTTTATATATTTATATATATATATATATATATATATATATATATATATATATATTTAATTTCTTACCTGCTTAAGAGACAAGAGTACTTAAAAACTTATCATATTTTTTTTATCGAGCAATTCACACTGCCATTGGAGGATGTTTCTGACCTCAAACTGCCATGATGTTGGGTCTGCTTAATACTGCCGGTTTGATTGTTGATTTCGTTCGAACTTCCCTGCACTATTGCAGCATTGGCCACGGAGAGAGATGTGGGGCTATTTCAATTTGTTATTGTTTTCCATATTTCCATAAAACGTTCAAATGCGCACCAAACCGTGGTTGTTATCAGCACAAACTCTCCCATACACAGCTTTCGGTGACAATAGGGCTGGTCGCGAAAGGCACTTTTGGGGGCTCTGTAGCCCAGTGAGCGGCTTCAATGAAGTGCGCGAGTTTACCCACGGTGCTTCTAATTGTTTATGCGAGAACTCCGACGAGAAACCTTACCTCTCCTCGGAAAGCAGGTCGCGTCACAAAATCACAGCGTTATAAAGACATCCAGGACCGAGCCCACATCAGGATGTATCATCAGATTCCAGGCGTTACCTTCTTATTTTTCTACTGCCGTACAAATGAGGTTACGAAAACACTTTGCAGCAGTTGCTTGCAGCTACGCGGAAGCACCTATTTTCCCAAGAGCTGAGCTTTCACAAGACACACCAATTGTTCCTTGAAAGGAAAGGCTTTTCTTATTTAAACATGGAAAGGACTGCCTGTCCGGCAGCCCGGAACTTGAACAACTAAAAACGTGACCGTCCTCGGTTAGCACGTTTATCCAACTCACCTATACTCAACTCACACTCACTTCACCGCGATCACAAGTCGAAGCATTTTTGTTTCATTTATTACCATATATGGTAATACGCCAAAATGTTTTCAGCCAATCAGAGGGCGACAGCATGCAAAGAGAACCGATTCGCGCTCGATCACTTGAACTCACCTCTCAAGAGAGATAGCGCGTGTGGTGGATTACTAAATTGGGATTTAGTACTGCCAATGCTGATTATTTGACCGTGTACGGAGGGAAATTTAAATATATTCCAAATTTGGAAGAATTGAAAAATGTGAACTACAAAAATGAAAATTTATCCGCAACAAGTTTCCGCTTAATTTTACGATCATTCGTCACAAAAATTGCGGCATCGCGACTGCAGTCAGTTACCAACAATTTCAGGCTGTAAGTTTTGGTGCCAGTACTTACATATTCTGAAATGTACGCGTTAGCACCGAAGTTTTTTATCTCATTAGTAAATCGCCTAGTAAGTTTGATGTTGGAGTCCTATCATCGACAAAAATTAAACTGTCAGTGCATCAATAAAGTATCCTTCTACCAACCTTTTCTAACACGTCGTAGAGCCTAAGTATAGCTTATGCTGTAGTGTAGGCAGTTATAGGTATGTTCATGTGTGGTAGCATATTTAAATTTTCTTCTATGTTTTTCCAAGTGATCCATAAAATGTCTTTAGACACTGGTAATAAGGAACAGATTTCTATACCAGGGGTATGAATGAAATCACATAATTCTTTAAAACTATTAACTAGAGTGGTGTTAGTGCGATTTTCGCTCTGAGCGAATTTACCCCAAAATGAATTAAGACATATTTTTGCAGTGTAACGTCGATCCGGGTGTGTCTGGATTTCTTTTTTGTCTAAGATAATATCTTTCATAATGTGATATGACTTTATAAATCTATCTTTTTTTCTTCCGTCGTATATTCACTACCCCACCCACTGGCTTCTTGCTGAATCTTCAAGAAGGTGATGACGTATTCTATCAAAAGACCTCCTGTTTTTGTATTGGGATCATATATCGTATGATTATATTTCCAAACCTCATACACAGTTTTAATTTCATATCCTTTCTTTACAGCTAAGACTCCCTCAGGTATAACCCATGTACCAGTAATTTCCCGCACATTCTCGTAATGTTGACATCTTGACACTCTATTTTCAAATGCATAAGTCATACAGAGTGCAAAAACCCGCTTTTGATTTTTCTTGTCAGGTAACACGGGTAGGAATAGATCATTTGGAGGCACAATGGAACAGGTGACAAAATCATCCATTAAGAATATTACTAACTTCATGGAATGTTTCCGTTTCTGTATATTTCCGGATGACCAATGAGGTATGAAGCATATTTATGAATGTAGGGGTTCAGACTTGTAAAGTCTAGATATCTTATTAATTCATTCTCTTTGCACTTATGGTATAATCTAAACATCTCAGTACCGCCATCAAAAATGGCATCACGGAAGTTTAATGGTTTAACCATATTACTCATATGTAATTCTAGCTCCATGTTTTCTTCCGGATGTGTCTTTAAAAATTGATAGACTCCCACTTCCACGTGTGTATCAAATTATAGCCATTGCGTTTGATCATCTCTATTCCCCTGGGTGGCTTCATTACTTTAAGCTAAGGTTTGGCGACCAGCACTATTACAAATGCAACCGTTCTGCATTTAAAGCAGTTTGTACAGCCATGGTGAAAGCAGCCGAAGAATGTTTGGATCGAAATCGTCTACATACATACCATATCTGTAGTAGCCTTATTTTGGTATTACACTTATGGTACTTCCTACAAAAAGTTTTTCCAGAAGACAAGCATTCATGCTGAGGCTATAAGTCAGGCTTCAACAAATGGAATTCCATTAGCAATACTAAGAAATTCCTTCTTTAATCGGATGCCCCCCAAACGTAAGATATTGGCATCGCTCACACAGTATCTTATCTTCTTACGATTATCAAAAACTTCTGATGGATACACCTTATACCAGTCGAAGACTTGTCCTTCAACCTTCTATATTACAGTATACCCATATAAATCAGGTGGTACATATTTACACACATAGTCAATATTCTTCATTGTATTAAAGACATATGGATAATAGGCTTTTGCATGGTCTTTGATTTCAAACACCTTTGGGAAATGTGCAAGGGGAAAAGCCAGAAAATTTAAAGAGTCTATGAAGGCTACTCTTCCGCATTATAGGTTTGATTTGTACCTTTCTACGAAAAAGTTCAGAAATTATAAAATGACCGTCGTAGCCCCGCAGATTATTAGCTATGCAAAATATGTTTGAATTTGCAGTGCGAGGCTCGAAATAGTAATCTAAAAACTTTGCAACAACGTTCTAGTTTACCTCATATTCGAAAATATGTTCCCTTACACCACAAACACTGCATTCTTCCATCATATCATTTACATAACAGTTAAAGGAAACCTGCTGGGTGACAATAAGGTTGACAACATGAAGAAAATCTTTTGAGTTATCGGCAAAGGAGGTGTTTGTAGCACTTTCGCAGTCAAAGCATATTATCATGAATTTGCTATCAGATATACTCTTCGGACGCTTAATATAACAAAAATAATCTGACGGTAAAATTTTCCAGCATATCTGGCACAAAATTTTGTTACAGATGTGACTACCACTTCGTCTTCTGTCGAGGGTTATAAACTTCCCGCAGTGTTTTCTAAAGCATTCACAAACGTTATTTTTTAATATTTATTTTTAAATGGTTCCCAAAGCAAATTTCACCTCTAAACACACAATTACAGTTTGCACATTCCTTAGTCTTTATCATAAACTTACATGGCAAAAATGATAGGCAGTGTGGACATTTATGCTGTTTCGCATACAGTACCCTATCGCAAAGAGTGCATGCAAAATGCTTGCTGAAGAAACCGGCGAGGGACTTTATCACAAAGAAGTGTTCCAACTCTTTAGAGTAGTAAAAATATAATTTTTCCACAGAGAGGCTTTCGTACGGAAGTCTTAACATTAAAGATTCTAAGTTTTTCGCGTCGTCAAATACAGCTGTCTGATAGCCGATTAAGAATTTTTGAAATTTGTAGAGGTCGAAAAGAACACAACCTTTTTATTCCACCACTACCTTTGCATTTCTACATAACTTCGTTTTTATCTAGAGCTTTAACAATCGAAGCTTGACTCCTCCTCTTAAATCTCCCTGAAACCATCTCAATCGCGTAGCATAAGATTCGCGGCAGACAATCAAAATCATTGTCTTTTCCTTCATCCACGACACTATACTTCTTAGCCAAAATCTCTTTTTCCGATAAAGCTTTGGGAATTTGCCCTACCCCGGCGAAGGTGTTATAATTAATTATAATTAATTATATCTGTCTTTATCTTCATAACTGCTTCAGAGAGAAATGCGGTGTTAGACTGATTTATGTTCGAAATTAAGCCGATAATAGAAGCTGCACTCAATTCGCTTACAGGACTTAAGATAGACCAGATGAGCTTAATCTCAGCCAAAGCAGGGAGTTCAATAGGCAAGCTTATTTTACTGCCTTGCATCGAAATAGAGACTAACTCTCCTATCATTTTGTCTAACATGATCTCGAGCTCTTTGATAGGGTCCACACAGGTCTCTCTGAACTCTTTTAATCGGAAGAGCATCCTAACACCTTTGAGATTGAATTTTCTATAAAAGATCTCCTCTCTTGACAAAACTTCGATGTCGTTACTCACCCCACTCCCTGTCTGAGCTGAAATTGCATGCTGCTTTAATTCCTGTAAGGTTTCAACATTCACATCTGAACTGTCTAGTCGAACTGTTTGGAGCAAGTCTTTCATTTTGTAATAACGTGAAAATAGAATCGTCTCTATTTTTCTAACTGTTTAGGAAAAAAACAGCCCTTCTTAAATTCTGCTCTGAAAAGAGGACATTGTATATGGCCAAAAATTGAGTTAACAGCTCGATAAATAAAAAAAAATTGACGGTAAAGGAAATCTTTTTCTTTTCCATTGTTTCGTCAAAATGCTTAAACTTGCTACAAATACATCATATAATAAGTTTAAAGAACTACTTTAATAACTTATTGTACCTAAACCATTCATTTTTTAAATATATATATATATATATATATATATATATATATATATATATATATATATATATATATTAATAAATAATAATATCTATGAAATTTTGTGTTATATTGGCGGTTTTAAAAGTAAATTCCTTTTTAATTCCTCGCAGGACTTTAATGATATTGTATCCCAAATAACTCCAGCCGGATGAATCCTAAGCCGGTTTCTGTTCGTGATATCAGCCCCAGAAGTTTGCTTTCGTGCTAATAATCCAACAATTCTCACGCTTTGTCGCTAATCATTCACTCCTACCAGAGATCCTAACTCCTGCTTTCTTATTGTAATCGGAGTCGTTTTGGAATTGCAAAACAACTGCCTCACCTGATCTCTATCAAAGTCTCTTGGACAGTAGGGGTCAGTCACGGAATGCTTGCCTTGCACCCATGCAAAGACTTCCATCAGAGCTTTTGGAGTCTGCTTTTTTGCTACCCCCCTCCCGCCTTCCTTCTGCTGCTCTTCTAGCATATTTGAGATGCCGGTCACTTCTCCACATAAACACGCTACCGCCCGCTGAATGCAAATATGCTACAGGTAATCTGAAGAAAACTACTGGTACAGAAGTATCTGCAAGTGCTATCGACTTTATTTATTTATTTATTTCGCCAAAGCAAGGCAATCACATGTCAACATATAAAAATATAAATATATAAAATATACATTACAACAATATACTCAACCCTAAAACATTCAACGTTAATTTATACTGTTGTATGCACGTTATAATTTAGGGATGGATAATGGAAGAGCTTTAGAAATGCTGGATTTAAAATTGAACTTGGAGATGGTAGGGGAGTAGTGTTTGCTCAAAGTCTTGATGATTTTACAGCACCTATTAACTGGTTCATTATCTGCATACCTAGTAAGATGCTGATATTCAGTTAGTAAACGGGTATTACGCGTACTTCTTACAGGCACATTAAGCTTTATTTTATTCGTCAAATACTCCACTTTAATGTGGCCCCTAATCACGTCAAAGGCAAAACAAGAGGACAACACTGTTCTTCTGGTTTTAAGAGTAGACAAATTCAGAAGCTCCAATCTTACTTCATAAGGAGGCAGGATTTGATAGTCATCAGGGCTATAAAGGTCTCTGAGAGCAAGCAACAAGAATTGTTTTTGGACTGATTCTATTCTCGTTTATGAGCTCCGAAATGTGGGTTCCATACGTTACAGGCATATTCAAGTAATGGGCGAACCAATGAGGTAAATAATGATTTAGTTACCCACAAATTTTTAAACTCTGTGGCTCGTCTTTTAATAAAGCCAAGCTGTTTACGAGCGTTGGGGAGAATAGTACCGTAGTGCAAATTGAAGCATAGTTTCTTGTATAGGACAACTCCAAGGTCAACAATATTTTCTTTCCTATCCAATACCGTGTTGTTGAGAGCGTATGCATTGTTCAATATTGTGGTTATATGGGAAAAAGTCATTACAAAACATTTCCCAACGTTTAGATGAAGTTTGTTAACATCACACCATTGTTAGAGGCAAGTTAGTTTTGATTGGTGGAAAACAGTATCAGATTGGGACTTAATGGTGTGATATATCTTCAGATCGTCAGCGTAAAGAAGATGTGATACGTGCGAGATTTTTTCAGATAAATCTGATATAAAAACATTAAAAAAAAGAGGGCCGAGGTGACTGCCTTGAGGTACACCAGAGTGTACGAGAATAGGCTTGAACAAATATCCCTGAAATTTAACTAATTGACTTCGGTCTCTTAAGTAGGAACTGAGCCAATGGAGCATAGAGCCGGTGATTCCTATTTTCTGCGATTTGGAAATAAGTATGGAGTGATCAACCCGGTCAAATGCTTTACTAACATCTGTGTAGATTGCGTCAATTTGGTATTTCATCTCCATTTAACATAGGACATCAGAAACTAAAACCATGAGATTGGTTTTAGTTGATCGGCCCTTGCGGAAACCATGTTGTTGTTCATTTAGAAGAGGCTCAATAGCAGCTGAGAGTTTATGGCAAACGATTTGTTCAAATAGTTTAGGGATTATAGATAGAATGGCAATACCTCTATAGTTCAGGACAGAACGCTTGTCATCGCTCTTAAAGATAGGAATTATATGGGAAGATTTCCAATAACTGGGGAAACTTCCATTTGTCAATTTATTAAAAATAAAGTGAAGAGATACTTCAAGCTGGTCCATACACTATACCATAAAAAATTGGGAAAGTAAACCTGGGCCAGGACTCTTATCAACGTCAAGATTGTTCATAGCTTGAACAACATCTTCCCTTGAGAGATACATGTCCATAAATAGTACCATTGGATTAACTTTAGAGGACTCCGCATCTACCGAAATCTTTAGCGGTGAAAAAACTTCTTGAAAATAGTCAGCAAAAAGATCACAAATTACTTTCGGTGATAAAGAAACGGTATTATTTTTGGTCATTGACGCTGGATAACCCGATGATTTCCTCTTGAGATTAACAAAATCAAAGAACTTCTTATGGTCTCTGATTATGTTTTCGCCAGTTAAATTTACGTAGCGTTCATAGGCCTCGCGGTATTTGGTTTTGTAATCTTTTGACAAATCAGAATATCAATTTTTTAAATTTTCGCTAGCATTGTTGCTAAGCTTTAGTAATTTATAGACTTTGCTCCTCTCATTCCTTTGTGCGCGAAGATTGCGGTGTAGCCAGGGCGTCAAGAATTATTTGGTACAATGAGGATACAGCCTCGTCCAGGTCTAAAGTTGAAAGAGTGCCTAACCAATCAACATTGTCAAGGTAATAAAGTTTAATTATTTCGTAGTCAGCATTACGAAAATTGTATACAATATTACAATTGTATGATAAGAAAGTTTGAGCTTCAGTAGTGGAAAGTTCAACTGTGAATGCTGTGTGGTGAGGGCTGCTAGTGAAGAGATGCTCCACAGCATTAGTAAGACTGACCACTACATCGTCATAAGTGTTGGTGAATATTAAACCCAACCAATGTCCGTTTTGATTGGGACTGGGAGCGATTTGCTGTAAGTCATTGCCATTGCACGACTTCTGTTCCACTTCTAGCGATTTCAAATATCGCTTACCTCCTTACATATCCTAGTCAACCCTCGCTGAATAACGATATGTCGTCGAAAAATTTAATTATTATTTTCTTATTTATAGATCCTTTCTTACTCATAAAATTTTTGGTTGTGCTAGACGAAGTAGGCCTTTTTCTTTACACTTGATCACACTTTTATATTTGTTTTTAAGACTATTTCACTTATTTTTTTGAATTTCCTATCAGGTCATCTACCTACGTATGACCTATAAAATCGTCATATAGATATTCACCTCATATCTTAAAAATTATACATATACACTCCATAGATGTATGTCCCAATTAAAAGTGAAAATTAACGATTTCTACAAGAAGTCATTCATCATGCTAATAAAAATTTATTTCGACGCATGCCTATGATACAGTGCAATTACTCACGTACACGAGGCTGACACCTCAAGAGTATTTTTCAAGATCCTCCTAGAAATTATCCCAGTCGATTAGTATATAAGATTGTAGTTCTCCATTGGGACATCAGTGTTTTCTTCGAGAACCCAAAAAGACAACCTGGTTAGTATTTCACTTTAACGCTTAAATCTCACAGTTGGATCAATAGGTAGAACTATGGCCTCTCAACTAATTATACCACTTAAATTTTTTGTTGAGTATTTTTTAACTCATTTTCCTTTACAAAAATCGGTACTCCTTTTTTCAGAACACATTTGAGCTTCTAGTTTTGGCTGTAGGCAGAGATGACGACACAACGGTTTCCACTGGTTTCTTAAAAGTAGAGGGAAGCACCAAATAAAGCTTTTCCGCATCGTTAAAACAAATTATGGAGTATGCTCAGCGGTTCATCTGGACGGGGGTGTTTTTTGGTTTCGAGCAAGATAAAACCCAGCGTCAGGTAGGTGAACTGAACAATTCTTCCGTTCAATACCTCATGTTTGACGGCGTAGATGAGTCACGAAAAGTTACTTAAGATATGGTTTTGAAAGAAAAAATGAAGAATAAATGTATGTTATACTTTTAAAGAATCAATAAAAAGTCTTTTTCTGCAGCTTTTTGTTGCTTTTTTCTACATTGTTGATTCCCATGGGGTGTCGACAACAAAACCACAGGAAATATATTTCACTACGTTCGTAAATTATCTTTCAATCATCATTATTAGCATAAGTAAACAACGTTGATCTTCTAGCAGTTATTGCATTTTACAGACCCTCATTAATCTGTTTTTCCATTCATTCATATTACCAACAAAAGCACACAGTTATCAAGCAATTTACCGCGATCGTATCATTCAACAACAAAAAACAGGAAGACACCCACAACATCACCCGTCGTCATACAAGTGAAAGTCATCGCCCGCCACCAACGCGTACGCAATCGCGTAACCGTCAACTCAAAACAAACCGGCGCCCTCAAAAACCCCGCTCTTGATCCATCACATAGTAAACACGCTGACACACTCGCAAATAGCCGGCTGGCCATAGTCAAAACCAGATCTCCACACATGTTGCTACCTAGGCACTGATATACTTTAGTCATGTTTGGCTCTCAGAACTATCACACTTTGAGCATGTTTGGGGTTACAGCCTGTCTCTATCGGACACATTCCAAAACTGACTGAAAGTGTATGCCTTGTAACTGGAAGGTAAGAAGTTAACAGATTTGGGGTGTGAGTGTTTACTCCTGTAGCTCAGTGCAAGCTCTGACTATGGTATCTGCTTCGCTATTTCATGGTTTATCACTATGTCCTAGTATCCAGAGTAGAATCGCTGCACAGTGAAGTGACATCACGTTTAGTTGTGTGCAACACTCCATTACAATTATGGATGAGGTGTACCTGATGGATAATGATTGCATAGTAGATTGACTATCAGAGAATATGTTTAGGCTTTTTACAAGAATTTTCTGGTTTCTTAACAAGTATACTACCTTGCTTTTGCAACGATCTATGGCTGAAAAACATTGCAGTGCCCTGGAAACCCGAAGGATATTGTCAAGTCTAACTGTTCTGAAAAAACACCACAGCCAACCTCTCCATCCATTTCTGATCCATCAGTATAGATGTCGATCGATCCCTGCATCCAACTTCTTTTTATTGCCCAGTCATCCCTGCTTGGAATGAATGACTTGAAATCGTGATGAAAGCAGGAAATCGGGGAAGCCAGGTCTACTTTCCCTGGCGTTGGTCCATCCCTCCGAAGTTTGGTGGAGTGGTCAATATTTTGCAATGCGAATGTCGTTCACGAACCGTATCGCAACGAAAATGCAAAGCAACGTTGGCCCCATTGGACGTTAAGTCCTGGGACGAGGTAACGAACCCGTCGGTCGTGTAGATGAATTGGGTTCGGCCTCTACTTGGGGAGACCGCGATGACTGCTGGAAGGCCAGCTCATTTCGGCGCGTTATGTCGTGAGTACGGTCACCTACACCAAGTCCCGAATCTCATTTCCGAGAGATTCAGTCATCTAAATTGCCCGATTTACAAGTTTGACAAAAATAGTCAAAGAACTTCAAGTTGAACAACAAAAATTTCTGAGGCTCAGCCTCCTACTTTTCTTTAAGACTACTCTCACGCGTGCATCGAAAAGCAGCCGCGAATGCAACGCCAATCCGAGAGATAAATTAATATCTACGTTATCTGCGAAATATCAAATCAAACCCGACGGAAAACGAGCGAAAGGGAAACCGCGCGAACAACTTACTCTCGGGCGGCTGAGCCACTGCTCGAGGGGAGGAGACGTCACCAGAGGCGCACCAAACATCAATGTTACTGTCTGGGCTCTTCCTACCTTAGCTCAGCGCTTGCCAGGTAGGCAAGTATAACGCGCTAAGCCCCTAGTAATATTTACCCCTGCCGGGCTCCTAGGCAGAAGAACGAAAAGGTAGAAAATCGCTGGAACTTTTGTTACAATGCCTTTAATTTTTAAATTCATATTTAACTTTATCAATACGAGGTATTTTGTGTCAATCATTTTTTCTCTATAAAAAGTATATGTTATTATTCTCATTCATATTTCTCTCTTTTTCAATTTTTTTTATACTAAAATTTCCAAACATTGAGCTAAACGAAAACAAAAGAAAATCTTACTTTACGGTTTATTGTATTAAATATTAATTTTCTGGATTCAAATAATTACTTTGCTGTTTAAAATTTAGAGTCTTGATTTCATCTTATGATCAGTTTCATATACTTGTACAAAATACAAAGATTATCAAACTCAAAATGCAAATCAAAAAAATATTTTCGTTAAATCTAGGAGATACATATATTGTATAAAATTTAAATTTCGAATACAATCGATTTGAAGTCGTCTTACTTTACATACAATTTTTTAATCGATTCACAAACGCAAACTTTTAACATTGTTATTTCACACAAATCAAATGATTTTCGATAGTAGTATTCGGCATTTACCTTTCCTTTCACTTTCTAGTTTGCACCTTCAATTCGTTCCAAAAGTGATGGACCGGAAACAAATCAGTATCGAAATAGAATAAAAGAGGTCAGTCTGGACCAAAAATACATTGTCAACAGTCGCACGGCACTAAAGTAAAATACATACAATAGAAAACAGCATTGATTGTGAACTCACATAATCTATGCATTTTAGACCGCTAGAGCTGGGCCGCTTTCTGCCTCGTGGTTTAGCCGTAAAGGATTAAGAAACATGGCTGCATGCGGAGCCAGACCTCCGCACTGTTCCTCCCATCATCTTCAAACAGTTGACGCGAGCTGTCTTGCAAAGATCCGTTCCACAAAAACGGTACCCTTAATTGTCTCCCTCACACCACTTGATTCACCCCAATTGCGTATTGGGAAAAGTACTTTGGCGACAAAAATGGAGCCACAGCTTTTCACAAGCTCCCTAAGACAGCAAGACGCTTCACGGCTCTTCTGGCCCGACACCCGCATTGAAACTCCGAAATGCAAGATCTTCGACACTGATTGGACCTGCATGCGGTTTCAGATCGGGCCTCGTCCACGCAACGTGTACAATTCAAGGAAAGGCGCGTGAGCGAAAGGTTTGCAGCTTAAATTGGGCACCGAAAATATCGCGAGATAATTCCAAAATATATTGCAGGTAACGACGCTGGGCTTCGCTTCTAAACGGTTGTTGGGAGTTAACTCTGAAAACCTCCCGGAACGAATAACACTCAACCACCTTCCCGCTGCTCAATCTTCACACCACCCTCTTCCAACCCAAACCGGCTCCATCCTGCCACACCGTGGTGAATAAGGTGAGTATGTTTCGGGTGGTGAAGGGTTTCGATATCACTTTGAGCGGGGAAGCAATAGACTGTGCATGCCACTTTACGCACTCTGTCTTGCCTTCCACGCGAGTTTAAAGTCCAGAATTAAACCTAGAAACTTGACCTGATGATATGGGTTGAGACTTATCTCATAGATTTTAGATAGGACAAATCGTGTTTTCTGCGGTTTCATCTTTAGCCCACAATCTTCACTTTATGTGGTGACAATACCCAGGGAAAAGTTAAATCTTTCCGACGGCGTATTGACAAATTTACCCAATGTTGCCCGATATATCGACATAGACTGCGACTTTGCAGCCAGTCGCTTTTATTTTTGACAGTATCTTGTCCAACACCTAGTTCCGTATTAGATGTTATAGCACTTCACCTTGTGCGGTCAGTCGTTCTTCTTTCCACCGCTGTGAAACGTATGCCAAACGTGGGCATGCCTTAAAAATGACGTTTAGCATTGGCTGTGGAACATTGATTCCCTGGTTAATCTTAACAGGTGAGATATTGTCTTGGGCAGATAATTTAAAAGTTTGAAATGAGCTGATTGCCCAGCGGGAAAGGCTGTCATTTACAGACCAAGTAGTTGACAGGCAGTCCGGGAGCGTATGTGGATCGGACTTGTCAGCCGCATCTTTGCTAACCGGCCAATGTGTGACAATGACAACGGCCAGCGTCTTGGAGGTGAATTTTGTCCAGACCGCATTTGCGTCTTTAACAAACCCTAAAACGTGCGGAAGCTCATCTTGACTTTTCGCAGATGATGTATTTTTCTATTTCTGCACGGACACTTCCTAATGAGGTGCGTTTAGCCTTTCTGATGGAGCATTTAAACTCCTTAAGTTTGAAATTATAAGAAAATCATTGCTGATCCACATTGTCACTCTTTCACCATGTGGACTTACACATGCCCTAGGGCTACATGCAGACCTTGCTGCTTCATTGAAGGCAGATGTGAGGGCCCCACGGCTTCCTCAAGAACGCAAATATCTTCAATCATTCGAGGTCCAATTTCAAGCGCAGACCCGAGAGGGGGTTGGTGTTTGACCTAATCTAACCTCTTCTTATTGAAGAATGTTTGATTTATTGGAGAGTCAAAAACCCCATTGAACAATATGTATAGAAAGTCGGAGAAAGGGAACCTTTATGATACGTGCCATCCCTTAACATCCTGATGGAAGTGCTCTTTCGTCAAAGTGATGTCCAAAACCTCTCTATGGCGTGCCGTAATGAAGTCATCTTTTTTAACTAGCGCTAAATCATGGAAATGAATTCAAAAAGTGATAACTCCGTTTATTCGTGTCGGTAATACCCCAAATACGATGATAGGCATCGGCTATTATAGGGATGCTCCTTGCAGTCGCTTCTATTGTGATCCTTTGCAGGCTGATGAGAGGTGGCAGAATATCATTTTCTATATAGCAGGAGACAGCCCAGAGAGGAATGCTTTCCCACTGCTAAAGCAACGGTGTCCTGGCCACTGAAATTATGCAAGGTTAAAAACTTCAAGCCTTCCTTTATTATTATGCCAGCTTTCGGTTTACTTGTTGTGTTGAGTAGTACTGTCCTGTATCCGTTCATATTAAGCTCAGAAACCTTGTTTCCTACACCCCAAGGTTCCTGGCCCAGTACTAGCTTCTCTCCTTTTTGAGCCAGAGTTAGTGTGCTGGAGGTTTATTTGGAGAACTCTTAGCATCCTGAAACAAGGTTTTCTCCACATCGTCAGGTAAATACATCTCCTCCTCCTCAACCAAGTCGAGGGATTGGAGAAAGTCCCCAGCCAATTTTGCAGTGGATGTGATGCTTTTCTGCCATCAGTGAGAAGATCTGATTCGGAGAGGTCCGCGGTCGGGTCGACTGTCACCTCACACCCATTGTATTTGCTCGGTTACCGTACTGCTTCCCCAGGGTGGTCCTAACAGTATACTCGCAGGGTAATAGCCGAGAAACCGTAGCTT
Source organism: Oxycera nigricornis (assembly GCA_963942545.1). Taxonomy (NCBI): domain Eukaryota; kingdom Metazoa; phylum Arthropoda; class Insecta; order Diptera; family Stratiomyidae; genus Oxycera; species Oxycera nigricornis. The sequence continues at coordinate 71,511,396 of OZ012662.1, forward strand.
ATCACCCCGCTCTTAGAGTCCAATGGAGCTAACAGCTCCTCATTCAAGATTATAAGGGCTGTCTGCTCGCTGTCAATTGCTGGGCTCGCTTACCGTGCCTACCTTCCAATTTTATACTGGAAGGTCAGCATTCCTGAACTTAATTAGCTCAAAAATTTTCTCCGGTGTGGATGGCTCCAATGGTATCATGCCATGGCCCTAAGCCATTCGGGATGTTTTCCCTGGATGCAATCTCGAACTTTGCTCCTGGCTCCCGGGGTCCCAGCCTGTCGATAGCTTGCATGGATCCACACAAATCTTATCTGTAAAGGCTAGGGTTGTTACGGATATTCACATCCGCATCCGCAAATGCGGAATATTCGCTTTAATTCAGACATCTTCATTCGCATTCGCATCCGCATCAATAAATGCGGAGCATTACTGGATGCGGATCCATATCTGGAACAAGTAATGACATGCAAGGAAAGTTGGCGGGACCAGTCTGGCACGTGCCTGTTTGCTAGTTGCTTGCTATCTTACCAATTGGAAGACACACATTGGTGACAAGATCCTACAGTTTTGTATGTTTTGTCTAAGTTATCGACGTGATTCCCTTTTCGAGTCAATTACAGTGTTTGTTTAATCTGTTTGTGGCTCAGACAATCAACCGCATCTTACAGTATTTCGGGACTGTGTGACGCGCTGGAATAGCACATTTTACATGAGCGTTTTTCGAAGAAAAAAGATGCGTTAGGTCTTCATGTCAAGGACAATAACATTGAATCAATTTTGCCAGAAGAGTGGAAAATAATAGAATGTTGTCTTGAACTATTGAAACCTTTTAAAGAAGCTACTCGTGAAATGAGTAGCTCTCAGGCACTCATATCATCTGTGATTCCTATCATTCAAATGCTTATGAAAAACATTGACGACTATTGACTGATGCTATTCGGTTGGCAGTCTCAAATCTGAAAACACGATTTTCAGCGAAATTTTCTTCTATGGACGATAACAATTTATATGCAATTTCAACGTACTTCGACTCTCGCTATAAACATAAATTGTTCAAACCAATCACCGAAGAAAAAATAAAAGATGAAATATTAGTGATGGTAAATGATTCTGTCGTCACTGGTTCTCCTTTATCGCCGCCAAGTTTGAAAAATAACAAAAAGAAGGATAATGGAAGATTCGTTCGTCCCGATGCCAGGAAAGTTCGGTATGTGTAACAGGAGTTGCTTACAAAGCGATCTTGCCATCATGATGTTAGATTCATCGAGTGAAGATGAAAATGAAAATTATAAAACTCTAGACTTAAAATACTGATCAGTAAGTCTAGAAGCGGTGTTAATTTTTCTCTCAAAATATGACTAAATAAGACATTAAAATTTAATCGATCTTCATTTATTTATGTACTTCAAATTGAAATATCTTTCAAGAAATGTTTAAATCCGCATCCGCATTCGCATTCGCGGATTTGAATCACTAATAATTCGCATCTGCATCCGCATCGGCGGATGTCAATTTTTTTTGCATCCGTAACAACCCTGGTGCAGGCTATCAGGTTGGCGTGACTCTGATACCAACCACCGTCACGACAACTCGGTGGAGAGCCGGAATTCACCTCCAGTATGGGTCTGTGCACCCGGAGGAGAGCTATTTCCACTATCTTTTCGATGACAGTTTCTCCGATCAATAACCTGGGATATATGGACTTTCACTACATCTGTGGTTTTCATATTCTTAATAATTAGGTCGTTATGTTTTAGTACAATGTTTAGTTTTTAAGGCGTTACACCACAGTAGAGAGGGAAAATTTAACGATTTTTTCCAATTTTATTTGTAGAAGGAAAAATTAAAGGGGAATTCTTTTTAAGCATTTTATCAAGCAACTTTCAACGTTTTACAATAAAATTTGTTTATTAAAAAGTATTACCACAATGGCTGCCACACAGCCGTTTCTGCAGAACGGCTTTTTTGGAGGGGCTCCACTGCACGCAGTAGAAGTGCACCAAAAATTAACCTGGAACAAAATAATTTTTCGTCAACATCATTAAAGAAGCTATGGAAATACGCAGAGGATTTTGAAAATATTCATTTTGTTAAATTGGCGAGCATTTGGAAAAAAAGTTCAGTTTACTACCTGAATACGGGTTCTTATTCGTAACTAAAAAATTGAACTTATCAAAAATCGGCTACGTATTTACATATATGTGGGATGTTTTTTTGAAGATGTAATATTAATTTAGAGTGAAAAAATAGGAAATTGTTTGAAAGCAGATTTGAAAAAACGTGTTCCGAGAAAAACGCCTTTAAAGTTTTGAGTTTACTTTACTTTACGCCTTCTCTTAAAATCAAACGACGCTATTCTAACGTACTTTGTGTTCAACATTCTTGAAAATCTATTAGAGATGTTGGAAATCGAATGGTAAGACATATTGTTGTACCCGATGAGCAGGTGTCGTATTTACCGCAGTTAGTCGTTTCGGAGCCGTCGGGAGGAGTCAAGAAGCAGCTCGAAATTTCAATGAAAACGATTTCTAGCAGATACAAAGCCGTTTGTTCTTTATTCTAAAGGGTTCAAAGGTTTTTTAAGCCACTAAAAATAAAATCGATTTTTTCAAAGGCAATAGCGGGATAAGATGGTCAAAACTGCCCCAGCATGGATTCCCATCACAAGTAAGGCGTTCGATAGAGGATGTCACATGATGCCTCCATACTAATTTTTAGTGCCCTAGAGTATATATTATAGCTATTATAGGCTATGCTCACTTTTTCGATTTTATGTTATTTCAGACGCAGTTTTTATCCGAAAAATCTGGAAATTCATACAGGTGTATCTTCTAAAGACAAATAACTCTGATTTTTTTCAGATTTTCCGGATCAAAATTGGGCTCAGGAAAAATCTTTTAAATTTTCGACCCTAATTCTATGTAGGGGCACAATTTTTGGCCAACTTCTAAACAAAGATTTTTTATGTATTTTGTCCCGTTCTTTAACGTTGTGGGGTCTTAAATATAAAAAAAAACACCGGAAGATACTAAAACCTCAAAAAGTCGTTTTTCAGCTTTTTCTCTACTTCTTTGAAGTCATAACCTCAAAAACCAGCCCAAAAAATACTGCTTGTGGCGTCAAACATACTTTGAAACTCAGTTTCAGGTAAAAAACTTCTCAGATTAACTTATTCAAGTTCATCGCATGTATAAGTACTCAAAAACCTATTCTTTCGACTTTTTCCCACTTTTTGGGTTCATAACCTAAAAACTGGTTTTAGTTTCAAGCAAGGGATCTATTCTGAATAACTTATTCAAGGTATCCCATGTATAGGTACTCGAAAACGTATTTATTTTCGTCTTTTTCAGCTTTTTCAGGTCCATGACTTCAAAAATCAGCACCAAAATGCTGATAATGGCGCCAAAAATACTTCAAAGCTTAATTTTAGGTAAAAATACATTTCAGAATAATTTACTCGTGTATATGGCTTGTATGAGGACTCAAAAATCTATTTTTTCCTAATTGTCCAACTGGCTTGGACCCGTAACCTCAAAAATCTGGGCTAAAATTACCGCAAATAGTCAAATATACTTTGAGATTTTTTTAGTAAAAGGTTTTTTTTTCCAAATAACTCAGTTAAGTACCTGTATTGTATAAGTTCTCAAAAACCTTTTTTTTTATTTTCCGCGCTGTCTGATTGCAATTATAAAAATCAGCGTTACAAGTAACGTAAATTACGTTACATTTGTTTTTTCGTAAAAGAACATTTCAAAATAACTTTATGCTTTATATGCGATTACTTAATTGATTGATAAATACAAATGTGTATATAAAAAATTTATGAAGTTTTTGGAATTGTCGTACATAATAAATAACTTAGTTTTTAATACATTCAATATTACAATAGTTATTTATTGCAGTTATCCCGTTACAATTATAGTAAAATAATTACAAAAAAATATTGTAAGTTCAAAGTAATACCTTCAATCTTCATCACTTTCCTCATTTATCACTGGCTCAATATCTGTATCAATAAAAATCTCTGAAAATTTTTTAGCTGGTCTTACAATTCTTGATTTATATCTAGCATTGCTAAGATAGTAAATGACGGCCGCTACAGGGGAACAGGATCCAACAGTTCTGAAGCCATTCGCACAGTCACATGCATGACGTAGAATTCCACCATAACCAACAGAATCAGGTTTATATTCGGCATAGCATTTGTATGTTTTTTATTGATATGCCTAGACTTTTTGAGAACCTTGATGATGTTTGGCTTTAGTTTTATATATTCTCAATCAATGTTGTTGGAGTCATTCATTAATTCAGCCAAGTAGCAGACAGCTTGACCTAACTGATAGTTTCCTAAAAAAATATTTTCAGATCCCTCTCAGTCATTTCTGGAAAATCAGTAATTTCTTCAGAAGTTAATTTCGTTGTTGAAGTTTTCCGTCGTGACCATCTTGCAGTTTCGGCTTCTATCGCCAAGGTATTTTTTCAGCATATTCGAATTCAACATTCTTTCAATAATAATATTATGTAAGCTTTCTTCGCTTGCATCGCTATACAGCCGCTTTTCAAAAAGGTTGTTGAGAAAACAAGCAATCTTACAATATGCTCCTACCTTTGGTAAGAGTTTATTGTCCAAATGCCGATGAAGAAACTTATATTTTTTACCAAGAATCCCATGGACAGCTTCTATTACCCATCTCTGTTTTGTTACGTAGCGCGATTCGTTAGCCTTGGCTGCAGTCAAGTTTGGTCTTTGTCCTTTCAAAGCAGGCATAAATACTTTGAAACCTATTTCTTTTAAATAAGTAACAACATCTCTGAACCCTCTATCCACAATGCAATCATCTCCTTTTTTCATAATAGATCTTATACCGTTTCGATTACTTTTTTCATTATTGTTGCATCGTTTTCTGTAGCCAGAAAAGGGCCAGGTAAATCCACAACCAATCCATCTGTCGTACAAATTGTGAATAGCTTAACTAAGGGTTTCTTCTTGTGACCAGAGTAGGATTTCCGTTGATACTCATTGTTTTTACTTTTTTGGTGATATAAGTATGTTTCATCGAAAACTAAAAAAAGTACGTAATTTAGCTTAAAAAGTTTTATAGCACAACTGGAGGTGTGGTTCTTAATCCCGTCTTCCCTCGCAAGACTATTAACTCCACAATTTTGCGGTAAAACGTCTCTTTCGAACGAATTTATTATAGATTCACAAAAATCTGATATTTTAATTTCATTATCTATTTCAAAAACAGATGAAATAAAAGTATTTGACGAACCGGTTCGTAATTTATATAGAAAAATAACTAGAGCTTGTATAATATCTATACTGGCTGAAGATCTCATGGAAACTAACATTGCCTTTACCTTTTCTAATTTATGTCTTGTAAAACTTGTAAATGAAAATAATTGTTTATCGCTAAGTTCTTATGTTTTAACTTTATCCAACAAAGTTTTGGAAGTCGACTCTGAAAGCTTATTTAAAAATAAGCATATTTCATCAGCAGTCAAAAACCTGGTTATACTATGAACTTGTATCAGCTGCAAATCATCCGTGAAAAATCGTTTTTTTATTAGATGTGCAGAGCAAACTCGATTTTCACTGTGTATGAAAATTTTAAACTCATTGAAGCATTGTAGCCTAGCATTTGTAGGCACAGACGTCAAGTTATTAGTGCCTCTACAAATGGAACATATTCTGTGTATGAAAATCGATCTTTGAATCGCAAGCTCAACAGTAGGTTTTTGTTCTGCAACTGGTTTTATTTCTATTTCAAACACACTTCCTGAGCGTGGTGGTGTTTCCGAACTTGATTGTGAACTTATGGGCTGACTTTGAGCTTCAGTGCTTGTCGATGGCTGTTCTGCAGCTGTCGAAGAAATCGTACTTGTATTAAAAAACCACGCCTTCGACATAGATCACAAAGTTTGAACCCAGTTTCGGCAATCAAGTTCAACTGTTCTCTAACGGCTTGAGCTTCATTTTCTGTGTTGAGGATTTTTATTCGAGTTGTCATTCCTCTAAAATGTCGAAAGCAACTGCAACATCGTTCAACTGTATCAAAATCATCCATTTTTAAAAATATTACTGAAATAAAAAATATGTAAGATCAAAAAAAATAATCATGTACATTTTGAACATTAATAAGAAGCAATAAACTATGACAATATCAATTAATTTTATAAATTATTTCTAATTTACGATGTATAATAAAATCGTATATGAAACTCAGATATAAGTTGAGCTATACTCTCAGAAATGGAATAATCAAATCTCTCAGATATAGTCTATTCTGATTTTTATAATTGCAATCAGACAGTGCGCAATATAGAAAAAAAAGGTTTTTGAGAACTTATACAACACAGGTACTTAACTAACTAGGATAGGCTCCGACTTTGTAGTCTCATATTTTGATGAAATTTGGCACACAAGTAGAAGACTTCAAGGATATTCGATCCATAAAATACTAGACCGCAACACTCCCCCCTTTTTGGAAAAAACGCCACTAAAGTTTTTAGCGTCGCTTATGAATTATTAAGCTTTTTCATCTGACTGAAGCAGTACAGTGTAGGTAGCAGCGCTACCATCTGGTGATCTAGGGGCCGTGTGTTCGATCCCCGGCCGGGGTATTGTTTTTCTTTTTGAATAATTGTCGTCGACAATTAATAATAGAATTAGGGTCGAAAATTTAAAAGATTTTTCCTGAATCCAATTTTGATCCGGAAAATCTGAAAAAAAATCAGAGTTATTTGTCTTTAGAAGATACACCTGTATGAATTTTCAGATTTTTCGGATGAAAACTACGCCTGAAATAAAATAAAATCGAAAAATTGAACATAGCCTATAAAAGCTATAATATATACTCTAGGGCGCTAAAAATAAGTATGGAGGCATCATGTGACATCCTCTATCGAACGCCCTACTTGTGATGGTAATCCATGCTGGGGCAGTTTTGACCATCTTATCCCGCTATAGCCTTTGTACTGTGACGTAACGCCTTAATGTGTTTCAGTTGTGTTACAACTGGGATGAGGGAGTTATTTCTTTTAGTATGTTAGAATTTATTCTGATTTTTAATAAGGCATTAAGGGTGGTACTTGTTAGTCTTTGTTTGTATATAAGCTCGAAATCATAATCAGTTTAATGCAGTCTTATTCTCGTCAATTTAGAAGAAGGGTTTTTGTGGATAAATCAGTTGATCAGTTAAGACTATAAATTTTCGACTACATATGTAGAATTTAAAAAAAAACATATTGCCCAATGTATGGCTAAAAGTTTTTTTTGGATAACGGATTTGTTGATTTCATGTTTTCTTCAAATAAATGCTCACGTATTAAATTGGTAGATCAAAACCTATCCCACCTCGAGAAAGAACTACTCCTAGTGCTTGATTAGATGCGTCTCTAGTGATAATGAATATTTTATTAGAGTCTGGCTGTTGTAAATTTGGGGCTGTGTTATATTCCTTTGACCAGATGAAAGGTTGGTTCTTTTGTAACGAGTTTTTCTAACATTTTGCGATTTGCGCGGAGTTCTGCGATAGTAGTTGCGAAATGCAATAAATTGTCTAACTTCGTCTGCATTTCGTGCTGTTTTGTAGTAAAATGTGTGTAAGAGGGCGATCGAGATCGCTACGAAATGTTGACTTGCCAGCGTGTTTATAGGGGTGGATTTAAGCTGGAGACGCAAGGAGGTGAAGCAAGGGCACCATTACTGGAACAAAGCTTGGTGCAATTCCAATGTAGCCTACGGAAAGTGCCGTCTCTGCGTACCTGAGAATGGTGATCGGCACAATGTCGGCAGTGTCGAATCGGGCCTAAGCGGGGCTCAAACTTACGAAGCCTCACTAGGAGTCAATCCGGTACCACGAGGATCGGGGCCCAGGGAGGTTTTATACTTTTCTGAGATCAGTTTAGGACCTTCTTTAGGAAGGTGCGAACGTAGTGGCAGTGATTGGCACTCAAATCGTGGGCAGAGCCCGCAGAGACGCGCTTTAAAGTCTTCATACTTCCGAGCATAATGACTTCTGCAACATCTTTGGGGGCTTGATCTGGAGTTATGTATTAACTCAGTGCCGAGATCGAGACATTGGCAGAGATAAAGACGGGACTCACTTCCATCAGTAAAATCACTGAGTCTGCACTTAGTAGGGAGCTGGTAGTCCCACCTCCTAATGGCAATGTTGGAAGTCACATTGTTGTTGCCCGTTGTCCAGCCGTGGACCGTAAAGTTAGACCTCATCTGGGTAGGTCTTCACGTTAAACACCGAACCCGAATCGAATTGTTGACAATTTTGAGGAACATGTTCATGGTGCGGGTGTGGAGCACCACAAGTCAAATTCCAGCCAATAAGGAGTGAGTGACAATAAACTAATTGTTTAATAGCCTTCCAATAAATCTTTAATTTGGCCAAAAAGTGGTTGAGTGTTAAGTCATATTGTGGTAAGTCGTGGAAAAACTTGGTACGAATGATAAGTAAACAAAGTTCTATTGGCTGTTTTTAGTTGAAATTTTTTAAACCTGATTTGCATTGAAATTTCGGACATTAAAACGATATTTGGAGAGAGAGAAATCGACTAGAAGGTGCATATCTTGAAGAGTTAAGGGTGCATCCTGCTGGCATTACGGCATTCTCGACTAGAATGCCGGCTAGTTTGTTGTAGTGTCAGTCCTCTCTTCTCAAGAGATGGCTCATTTAGACCACGTAAGGCCCATTGTCATACGATGAGAAGATTAGGATGGTTCTAAAACCTAGCTATGGGATGATGAGAACCGTTTGGATTTTCGTATGTAGCTATGCAGCTTATATTTAAATAAGCTACTATCGTGAGGTTTTTCAAAAAGATTGAGCCTCAGGTTTGCATGTGTCTTTATTTCTTGTATTTCTCTCTTTTTTTTGCACTGGACATCATGATGGAAGCAAGGATTAGGAGAAGTAAGGTCCATTTTCTATGGAGTTGATATGTTTTATGATGCGTGTTTCTTTCCGTTTTTTGTTAATGTATTACGCAAACAAAATGCTTGAGATTCTCACACATTTATTTACAAAGCTGTTAGTTTGTATATTTAAAAAGAGATCGTTTGAATTTAGAACATATTAAGAGCAAAGTATTAACAATAATGCAATTTAAATATGTAGGGATACTGTATGAGTGAAAAGAAAATGAGATCAGCTTTTATTAAGAAAAAAAATAAACACATATGAACTAGATTTCATATCTGTACTCAAGTAAATTGTTAACGTTAAAGTGCAACTATATTAGTAATCCTTAAGTAGTAACATTTAATTTTAATATACCAAATCTTCGATTGCCACCTTCATTGGTGCTAAGAGGTCTGCTATACATATTTCATATCAATAATATGTCCTTATTTCTCTCTCTCTTATTAAGGGAGGACCATTAAACAGAAAGATTGAACCTACAGCTTCACATATGGAATACGCTTCTGGCTGAAAATAAGCGTAAGCTTTCCTTCGAATTATTGTTGTAATTTTAAATAGTTTGAAGTTTTTTATTAAATTTTTCGAGAAAAAAATTGAATTGTGTTCTCTCGGATAGTCTTTGTGCGTAATTTCTTCCCGATGTTTATGTGAAGTTTTTCTTCAGTGGAGTGGAATGGAATAGAGAAGAATAAATAGCCTCCAAGTAATATTGGTTAGCTTCTGACCTGTTGAAATTTGTCTTTCAAAATTTTGTAAATGGACTCCAAAACGGCTTCATCTTTACGAATCTTTAAGGGCAGAGCAAGACAATTTTTTTAAAGATATTATGTATAAATATAGACTTAAATCACTCCGGTTTTTGCTTAAATATGCGTTGCCAAACAGAAAACTTTCAACTCAGGTTGAAAATAGAAGAGAGGTGTAAAGTGATACACCGGAAAATAAAAAAAACAGTCAGTGTGTGCAAAGCTAAAATTACCACTATGTTGCTGCAATCACCGCGACAATTCAAAGAAGTACACTAAGAAATTTTGCAGTGTATGACTGCAGTTCATTTTTCCTGAGCTAAAATTATATGGTGGTAAATTTTCAAATTACCCACTAGAATTTAACAAGAAAAGTCTCATATCTCTTATAAGAGTAATGTAGGCTTAAATTTCGTTTAATATCCAACAACCGAGTGGGTCCCAAAAATATTTTAAACCTCATTCGCACTGCTTTGGATTTTATTCCTTATTGTATTATCTTATCTTTCATGACCAAAATCTGATTTAAAAAAGTACTACAAGAATATTAAGTTTATAAAAAAACATGATTTTAATAATAACACATAAATAAACATGAATTTAAAAGGATAATGAAAATAATCTTTAATCGGTTCTTTCTTTTTATGCCCACAATCCTGTAATGCAATACAATTATGACAATTATTATTTCTGGAAAAGGAAAATTCAGAATTTATGGGAACTTGCGCTTGCTAATATGTTTTGTTTTCTGTGATAGTTTTCAAACAGTATCTTACTATAAAAAGGGTAAGAAAAAATTTAAGATAGATGAAATTGCACTGCTTGCGCTGAACAAAAGACCTTCGGAACTATACGTGGAACTGATTTCGGTGCGGTAAGGTTTAAGATGCTTAGAAACCATTATTTTCAAATAAAAGTTCCAAATAGCTTAATACAAATGTCTATGGCAACCTACATTCAGATTTAATAAAAAATTTCAATTGCCAGCGGACTGGAATAGGCTGCAACTAATTTTGGCAAACAATTTACATCTATAAACTTTCACAAATGAAGAGGTAATTCTTTTATTAAATTCTTGCAAATGACAATTTATGTCCGTCTGTAAGCTTCATATTACGATTTAAGTTGCATATTAATATGGAAAACAAATCCATTTAAACTTTTTTTTTTTTTTGAAAAAGTCTCAACTCGAAATGAAGGAGGCATAAAAATCTCCTTTTGTTTCATTTTGATGGTAATTATTGCCAGCAACAATTCTGCATGCTGGCTCCGCAACGTTCATGTCTTTATTTATTTACGAAGATTATTGAAATGTTTCGCATTACAATCACCGATTTGTGAAAGTGGAGATTTATTTTTGAAATTCGCGTTTGGTACGTTAAATCAATAGAACACATCGTTCTTTTTATGGTACTCAAAATCGTCCATCTGAGCAGCTTATTTTCAACGCGATGAAACGATTCATGTGGACGTATATTCTTTTACAAATTTTTTATCTAACACGAGCTTTTGCAGTGCGTACCGAGATAGCTATTCATGCTGTGGGGGTATTGTAGTGGAAGATACAAATATATCGATTCGACGCCGCTCAACAAACTGACTTCATCCTTTCAATGGCCAATTTTAAGCAAAAACATTGGACTTGGACTTGGATTTAAGCTCTATAAAATTCAATAAGTGTTGCAATTAATGTCATTGGACCATTGTTTGCGTCGTACGTTCCGTAAATGGGCTGAAAATGAGTTGGAAGTTGAACCCTATTTTATCGTCAATTCCATATACCAAATTCCATATATACCAAAATTATTAAAAAGCATCAATTTTTTTGTAGTGTATAATTGGTAACTCCATATTGCGTTTAAAAACAATAACGAACATTTAAGCAACCAAGTAGGTATAGGTGCTTCTCTTATCAATAGTTGAAGCAAATTGAAATATAGTTCTTGCTGTGAGGAGGGTTGCAAACATAATATTGCTCAAACGCTAGTAGCGATACGTATCAAATACATTTTGAATATGACAATAATTCACTACAAACTTCTTGCAGATCTTCTTTTTTGGGCTATTATGAACAATTATCGGGGACATTTCAAATATACACTGAACGCTTGCAGATTTTGCAAAGTATCCAGCATACACGTCAACCACATTAATTTTTCTCTAAATTGGAGAGCAAAGAACAATCGACGAACGATCGCTTGTCATCTGCAAACTACAGAGGAAGACAATTCGTGTATTTAATTAATTAGAAAGAAAGTTACATTTTACTATCATGCGTCATCATTTGAGCTACATATAAGTATGTCTTAAAAGCAATATTCTCAAGTTTCACAAATTCCATGTTCAAACTCATTTGGATAGAAACAATACAGATGAATGTAGGTGCGGTTAATTCAAACACTTTTAAGGACTTCATTTCATTTCTCATCTTCTCAAATATTTCTCCCGTTACGAGTTTTAATCGTATAATCGTTAGACTAGTTAGCTGCGATGTGAATTCGGTTCATTTTTACTTTCGCGAGGAAACAATCGTTTGCCGATATGTAACAAACTTACTAGTTGTTAAAATCAAAAGAATACCATCGGGATGCACAGAACGACGGTATGAGGCCAGCAACCAAATAGAAAATACTCCACGTGTTTTAAATTTCCTGCAATAAGACTTTTTTATTGAGCGCGTGCCGATGATGTAAGCTAAGTAAACATGGTGAGATACTCGTGCTCATGTGCAGAGCGAATACGCTTTGACCTGCATACTTTTGCGATGCTTATTACAGGTACCTTACTACCATTTTCTGAAAACTTTTGGGACATTAATAGAACTAAAGCCTTATGCATATATGGTTGGTTTGTTGATTGTATTGGCAGCCCTCTGTATCAAAAAGATGGCTCACTTAGGAAAAGATAGGCCCATTGTGATACCACAAAAAGACGAGGGCGGCACTAGAACCTGTGAGATGACGAGAACCATATCGATTCTCGTATGAAGCTGGCTATGCAGCCGATATTTAAATTGGCTACTTCCGCGAGGCTACCCAGGAATGGTGAGCCTAAGGTTTTCATACGTTTCCTGGACAGTGCTGGGCATTCACACATAAAGTGTTGGACTGTCTCTTCCTCTTTTTCCGATCTGCAACTCCGGCAGAAATCGTTGAAGGGAACGCCCAACCTTTCTGCGTGCCTGCCAATTAGACAGTGCCCCGTCAGTATGGACACTATAGAACTACAGAACACTATAGAAGGTTTCACGACTCGTGTTCAGGAGCTGCTTGGTGCGTCTGGAACTCAGTGCACGCCAAGTTTGCCTGGTTGGCCTGCAGTTTCCTCCAAAAACCAGGCTCTATTTGCAGCCTTGATGTAATGCTGCTTAAATCCTAGCTTTATAGAAGGTAGAGATTGATCGAATTAGGGTGTGAGTGTATACTCCTGGAGCACAGTGCCAGCTCTCGCTAAGGCATCCGCTTCGCAATTTCCCGGTATATCACTATGTCCCGGTACCCAGTGTAGAGTCACTTCACAGTGAAGTGACATCACGTTCAGCTGTGTACGGCATTCCATTACCATCATGGATGAATTGTACACGTTCGATAGCGCTTGGATAGCAGCTCGACTGTCCGAGAAAATATTCAGATTTCTTATGGAAATTTTCTGAATTCTCAGCCAGTCCACTGCCTTGTATATTGCAATGACCTCAGCCTGCAAAACAATGCAGTGGTATGGAAGCCGGAAGGATAGTTTCAGGCCTAGCTGTTCTGAGAAAACGCCACAGCCAACGTTTCCGTCTATTTTGGAGCCATCAGTGTAGATGTCGATCGATTCCTCCATCCCACCTCTTTCTATTGCCCAATCATCCCTGCTTAGAATGATGGACCTGAAACTATGATGAAAGCAGGGAATTGGGGGCGGAAGGTCTACTTCCCCTGGCGTTGGTCCATCCCTCCGAAGTATGGTGGAGCGGCCAATATTTCCCCTTTTTCCAGAGATGTAGTGCTTTTAATCGAATCGCAGAGCACTTGGCCTGCTGTCTCGTAAGGAGCTCCGTCGGGAGCCAATTCAATAGCATAAACAGTGCCTTTGTCAGGGTAGTGCGTAAGGCCCCGGTGATTGCAAAAGCTGCAATACTTCTGACCCTGTTTAGCAGGTAAAGCTGGCCACCAAACAACTGCGCCATACAGAAGAATTGGCTCCACTATTGCCGTATAGAGCCATGATACGATTTTCGGTTTCAATCCCCACTTTTTCCCAATGGCTCTTTTGCAGCAGTAGATTGCGCATGCCACTTTTCGCGTTCTTTCTTCTACTTTCGCGTCCCACAAAAGCTTGGAGTCCAGAATTAGACCCAAATACTTAACTTGATGAGACGGTATGAGGCTTATCTCATCAAGTTTGGGTCGGAGAAATCGTGGAATTTAGTGCCTTTTTGTGAAGAGCACAAATTCTGTTTTGTGCAGATTATTCTTTAGACCGCACTCTTTGCCCCACTTGGTGATAATACCCAGGGCAAAGTTTAGTCTTTCAGATAGTGTGTTAACGAATATGTTATTGCAACATCATCGGCATAGGCTACGATTTTGCAGCCAGTCGCTTCTATTGTTCACAGTAGTTTGTCCACCACTAAGTTCCATAGAAGGGGTGATAGCACCCCACCTTGCGGGGTGCCTCTGCACGTCCTCCTTCCTAGGATACTGTCTCTTAGTGTGGAGTGAATGATCCTGCTGCTTAGCAGTTGCACGATAAACCTAATCAGGTTATCATCCACATTGTTTTTCTCGAGTGCCTTCTCAATAGCCTTGTGGCTGACGTTGTTGAATGCACATTCGATGTCTTGAAAACCGGCTGCGTGTATTCTTTGACGCTTAGCGATTTTTCAATGTAGCTCGTGGGCAAGTGAAGAGCTGTTTCAAACGATTTCCCTTTTGTATATGCGTGTGCGAATAAGAGAGTGGTTTCAGAGTAGCTCTCAAATGAATCTCTATCAGCCTTTCCAGAGTTTTCAGCAGAAAAGAGGTGAGGCTGATAGGTTTATAGTCCTTAGGTGAGGAGTGGAATGTCTTGCCCGCTTTGGGTATGAAGACTATTTTAGCTTTTGCGCATCGCTGTGGGATGTAAGCCATCCTTAGACATGCTTAAAAAATGGCGTTTAGCCATGGCAGTGCTGTATTGATTCCCTACTGGATTTCAACGGGTGAGATTTTCTCCATTCCAGGAGATTTAAAAGGTTGAAACGAGCTGATTGCCCAGCGTAGGAGCCTGTCATCTACAGGCACAGCGGCTGACAGGCAGTTCGAGGCCGTATGTGGATCGGCTTCATCAGCCACATCCTCACTGTCCGGGAAGTGCGTGTCCATGAAAATGGCTAGCGTCTCAGAGCTGGATTTAGTCCAGACCCCATTCGTATCTTTGACAGTCCCCAAAAATAAGGGAGAGGTCGTCATAACTTTTCGCAGACGACAGACATCCTTGGAGTGTTCTATTTCTACACAGAAACTTCTCCACGAGGAACGTTTGGCTTTTCTGATGGAGCATTTGAACTCCTTCAGTGTCAGTTTATAGGAAGACCAGTCATTAAATTCTTTAGCCCGATTGAAGAACTTCCTACATTCCTTCCGCAGCTCCGCAATGTCACTATTCCACCATGTGTGCTTATATTTCCCTCTAGGCTTCGTTGGACTACATGCAGATCTTGCTGCTTCGTTGAAGGCAAATGTAAGGGTCCCAACGGCTCCCTCCAGACCACCTATGTTTTCAATCTTTGGAGGTCCACCTTCTAGTGCAGGCTCGAATACTGCTTGGTACTTGACCCAATGCATCCTCCTTTTGTTAATGAAGGTTGGATTTTTGGGAGGGTCAAAAGCCACATCAAACATTATATATAAATGATCGGAGAACGAGCACTCTTGTGATACATGACAACCTTTGATAGCGTGATGCAAATGCTCGTTCGTTAGAGTTATATCTAAAACTTTTCTAAGGCTTGCCGTAAGGAAAGTAGGATCCTCACCTTTGTTTACTAGGGCTAAGTCATGCGTTAGAATAAATTCGAAGAGTGACTCACCCCTTTTGTTCGTATCGGTGCTTCCCCAAATGCGGTGATGGGCATTGGCGTCCGCCCCAATGACTAGGTGGATGTTCCGTGCATTGGCCTCTTTTCCGATCCTCTGCAGGTTGATGGGAGGGGGCAGAACATCGTGTGCCATATAGTAGGAGACATCCCAAAGGGGTTTGAACTGCCTTTCCACTGCTATGGTAACGGTGATCACTGAAATTGTACAAGGTTAGAAACTTCAAGCCTTCCTTTATTTGTATGCAAGCTCTCGGTTTACCTGATGTGTTGAGTAATACTGTCCTGTACCCTTTCATGTTGAGCCCATAAACCTGGTTTCCTACAACCCAGTGTTAGCTTGGCTCCTTTTTGAGCCAGGTGGAGGAGCGTCGTAGAATTCTGGAGGTTTATTTGGAGAACCTTTAGCATCCTGACACAAGGTTTTCTTCACATCGTCAGATAAGAACATCTCCTCCTCCTCAACCAACTCGAGGGATTGAAGATCTGATTCGGAGAGGTCCACGGGCGGGTCAACTGTCACCTCACCCCGCTCTTCTAGTACGGTCTTTACGGTATACTCTCAGAGTGATAGCCGAGACCGTAGCTTATCACCCCACTCTTAGGCTCCAACGGAGCTTAAGACTCCTCATTGAGGATTAAAGGGGCTCTCGCTATTCATTGCTGGGCCTGCTGACCGTGGCTACTTTCCAATTGTCCACCGAAAGGTTAGTATTGCTGTGCTAATTAGCTCAACAATTTCCGTCGGTGTGGATGGTTCCACTGATATCCGTTCCTTGGACCAGAACCGACTCGGGATGTCTTCCCTGGAGACAGCTTCAAGCTTTACTCCGAGTCAGACTTCTCACAATCTGTCGATAGCCTTCTTGTATCGATCCGCTGAACGTTAATCCGTGCAGGCTATCAGCTTGACGTGACCCTGGTATCAACCAGCGTCACGACAACTTGGTGGACGGTCAGGGTTTGTCTCCAGTATGGGTTCATACATCCGGAGGAGAATGATTTCACCCATCTTCCAATTTGACCATGAGATGCTTCCGTCACTGCTGCTCCTATCGATGATAGCCCATACCAGGCTGCCTTTGGCCACTTCACTGAAACTTCTTCCTTTGACAGGATTGGGCGCGACCAATCTTGGTCTTTAGGTTACCGGCATTTTGGCACCCGGTTGATTCGGGGTTGCCTCATTAGACCTACATCTTTTATGAATTGCCCCTTGAAATAGAGGCTTTGTGAGCGTCTACTGTAGTGGTTGCCCATTCAAGGGAAATTTTGTCCTTCTGGGAGAGACCCTCAGGGGTAAATCTTTTAGTATTTTCAGGACTTTGCAAGGAGATCTTCTGTCCCCGTGAGCCATAACAGATTATTAATGTTGCTTTTTGACAGCTGAAGAAAAGGCGGTGTTGGAGGGCGCGCCAGCAACAGTGCTGGCCGGCTTATTTGCCATTACCATGGTGTTGCCGCTAAGGTCAATCGGCTCACCTGAGGAGGTGGGGGTGGGCTTGCTGTTGCCCAACTGGACATCACAGTCTTCTTCCAACCAGAAGGCCGCGCCACCTTCTTTCACTTCCGGGCTAAATGGATCCTTGCTACTATCATTAGAACTCATTGCATTTGGGCCCCTCCTCGCTATGCAGTTTCCCTGCAACCCCATGTTTGTCTATGCCAAAGCAGGGAGGCCATGCGAGGGTTGGCACATTCCCTTGAGGATATATGCACAAAGCCGGGCTAGGAACTATTCAGGAGTACGAACTCAACTGAACCTACACGGCCAGACTAGTGGCGACGAGAACGTACCCCGAAGCCAGCTAGTGTTTTTCCGGGACGGAGGCAGCAGTGGCATTAGCTGAAAGCCATTTCCGCAAGATGTCACTCTTGCGTACTCAGGTGACAGAATACCACCACTACCAGCTCAAAGCATCTAAAAGAGTCGTTTAGACGAAAGAGTAGTCCGAGAACATTCGGGGTCGTGCCATGGTAGAACGTTTAGCGTTATCCGGGATGCACCACGGGGAGGCGATTTACATTACATCCCAATGCATCCCATGCATATATAAAACATGAACTTTTTCAAAGCATGCATCAAAATAAAACTCACCTACCAATCTCACTGTAAGCGGCGTCTTGCGAAATAGTATTTGCTAGTTCTGCTGGATAGACTGTGCCCAAAATGAGCCACAAATGTATCTGAAAGGAGCTAATGATGATCTTTCCAGGAAGTATACTGCCTTCTTTGTTGTTCGATATTCCTACATAGTCCAAAGAGGGAACTTCATTACTTTTCTTCGATAAAACTCACTGGGTAGCATTTTGGCCATTACTAATTGCTGATAATCAGAAAACGAATGCAAAAAACAGTTATACTTAATTATAAACGTTTCACTATAATTTCACCCGGCTATTATTGCTCACACTCGGTCACTAGCATGAAGCTCACACCTATTCCATGCTGCAGTTCCAAGGCAATGTAATGCCTTCTCCGTTGCTCCTTATTTCTAAATAAACGAAACATCGCAGAAGGAACTTCATTTTCTTTTCTTCACGTATCAGCCACTTTTTTACACGTTCCAAGGTTATTGCCGTAAACCCTTTTCTGGTCACTAAGCAATGCTTAGCGCGGCACCAATGATCACACATGTCAAACACGTTATTCTAACGCTTTTTTCACTAGTATTTGTTTATATATTTACTGAAGAAGCTAACATTTAAATGCAGGTAATTTTCCGATTGCAAACTGTCAAATATAGAATTTTTTCGCTGAAAGTTTGCGATTTGGCGCATTAACGAAACAAGCTTTCATTTGCATTTCTGTCTGTCGTGCATGAGCAATTTTATTATTTTGTTTTTTATGCTGAGGAACACCGACATGCAATTGACCTATTGCTATGCGAAACTCCATACTTTAGTTGTGTCATAGACGTGCGGCAAATTGGCGTGCTTATTATTATCTATGCTAGGGCAATACATACGTCCACCATAAGCTGTGACCACAATAGACATACGGTGCCGAGAGTTGATATCGTCAAACAGACTTGGGTTAGTCCAAGTAGCTGTCAAATCACGATCAAAGTTATTATCATCTATCATAAGTGATGGAGTCTTTTTGATGTGAATTTGTGTTGTAACACTTCATATCTGTAGTCGCTGATGGCAGCAGTTACAATTGAAGAATTTTCAATTAAAAAAAATGCTTCAGCTGTTTGAGGCTCGATACTTCTTGAACACATTTAAAAGACACAATGCAGGTATGTAACAAAAATTTTCCGATTGAAGCTGTCAAGAAGCAAAGTCTTGCTGGTTCGTTTCAAATTTCTTGGCTTGGGACCCGAGAAACTTAAGCTTAACGAAAAAGATTAAATGCCTTCAGTTTTAACGAGTAGTTCCAAGGTTGACAAAAATGGCTGTCAAATCCATTATGGCTGTCAATACCATTTATATCGACTACTCACGTTTTTAATTCATTGTTGAGACAGCTTCACGAATTTTTCTACGGAAAATCGTACAAGTTTTGTTGCGGATCAATTTTCATATTTTTTTGGTTCACATTTTTTAATTCTTCCTAATTTGGAACCTATCTAAATTTCCCTCACTACACTGCCAAATAGTCGGCATTGGCAGTATTAACTCCCAAATTGGAAATCCATCACACGCGCTGTCTCTCTCGAGAGGTGAGTTCAGGTGATCGAGCGCGAATCGGTTCTCTTTGCATGCTGTCACCCTCTGATTGGCCGAAAAAAATTGCTGATTACAATATATGGTAATAAATGAAGCAAAAATGCTTCGACTCGGGACCGCGGTGAAGTGAGTGTGTGGGGAGATCGAGGAGTTGGATAGGAGTGATAAGCCAAGACGGTCACGGAATCGGCTCCGCGCGACATAAAAGCTGTCGGGTTTTCTTTTTTACATGAAGTTTCAAGCTATAATTCTTGTAGTGTTTGCGTTAAATCATCCGCTAAACTTCCTCGAAAAATGGTTGACCTTTTGCAAGGCAAAGCTGAAGTCCAATGAAAAGTACCAGTGGCTACCGACAAATTCATCGGCGTGGATTTCGTTGCAACCTGTTGCGAGCTATGCAAAATCATCAGTCCAAAACTCGAAGATTTGGCCAACCAGGACGGTGACAAGGTTATTATATTGAAGGGTGATGTCGACGATTGCAAGGATTTGGACGGTGAATATGGTGTGTCGAGCAGGTCAACATTTGTGTCCATCAGAAACGGCGAGAAAATCGACTCTTTTGTCGGGCGAATGCTGAAGAATTGGAAACGAGGTTTGCCAAGCACTTGTAGGCTAGCTCCTAATAATTGAAAGTGAAACGCATTAAAAGTTGTTAATCTTAATCGTATTGCGAGTACTGTTGTTCCAACAACCATACGTTTTTTTAACATATCGTCATAAATTTCGGTTACAATTGTTATTTCTTCACATTACGTAATTTTTATGTTGAAATCGATAAAAAATCGGCAGTATTAATTTGTTATATTAAAGAAAAATTAGAGTTTAAGTTCTAATAAAGTGTAAATAATATGAATTGAGTTTACATGGTTTCTCCCCTCCTCAGCGTGTGCGTGATTCGGTTTGATCCGGTTCTTGATGTTTTTTTCCTTGTGATTTTGATTAACCCACGACCCGATGAGCTAGCCGGTTTCAAAAAAAGATGTTAATCTACGGTCGCCACTATGCGGCCACAGTTGGTGGGTGCTCCGCACGGGCCCCCTCTCGGCAATCACCTTTCATGTGACGTCCGAATTGGCGGGGCACATGAAGGATGGTTGGCTGGGAGGGAGGTGTAGTAGTGGGAGCACGCAACACATGCCGCCCAAATGTTTAGCCATTTTGATTTCTAAATTTCTAAATTCAAATTCTATAGTGATGTCGAAATTCGGAAAAGTGTCGTGTAATTCGCGTAGTTTGTTTGAATCGGGATTGTGATTACCTCAATCACACCCAGTAATCGCTTCCACGTTTGAAACCGTCGCAATCCCAGTTTCGGCCCACTTCAAAATTATATATATATATATATTTATTTTTAACTTGTAGTCGTCGAATAATTTGTTCGAATCGTGAATCATCTCGTTTTACGTACTTCACGTTTTGTTGTGACACACAATTTAAGTGTATAATTCAATTTAAAAAAAAATACAAACAATAATCACTTCATGTTAGTTCGATTCGTTATGTGAATCGACACAATAATAATAAGTCACACTTTTGTTTAAAACTATGTACAATAATTCAAGTCAAAATGTATGTAAATTCATGTAAAACTATTGTAAACTATTGTAAACCACTCACACTTACACTCCTACAATCGGTTTCGGTAGTACGCGTTTAGTATCTTCGCCGCGGTTAGTATTTGAGCGTATCGCCCATTGGCGTATAATTGATATATTTATCGTAGTTTTGCATTCTATCCTGCCACATGGATATTCCTCAAGCGTTTTGGGCTAAAGTGGTGTCTTCTCCGGTTACGTCTCGGGAAATCAGACCATCCCTCGAGTTAGGGAGTGAGTGCAATCCTTTTTCCATTAATCATTCGCTACAAGTGTCAGAAGTCGGAGGCAGTTCCCCACCTAATCAATCCGTGGTGATAAACATTCCGCCCGAACAATGCCAGGCGCCCATCATTTTCAACAGTCCGAAACATATTGTGACTGAAAAACCTATCCACACTGCGGATTTATATATGTTGAATCAAGGTGAACACTTTCGGTATGTAAGTCCGACATAACCTGTAGGGAAGGTGCATTCTCCACCCCCTACGTATCCAGACGTTCCTTATATTCATAGTTTCCCTCCGCCTGGGAGCGTAATAAACACCTCTGTTCGTCATAATGTACCCATCTTTAAATGGGGCATCATGTTTGATGGAACCATCTCTAGTCTCAACGCCGAGAATTTTATATTCCAAGGCGAGACTCTTTCTCGCACCTATCAGGTTTCATTTGCAGAACTCATCGCGAGTTTCCATTTGCTAGTTCGTGGACCAGCAGCTGTCTAGTATTGGAAATATCTCCAACTACATCGGCTATGTCTGGACGCTCGTCGGGTTAACGAAGTCATTATCAAGGATGCATATCACCTTCTGCTAATTGAGGGGCTCTTATCTCGTCTACAATCTACTAAATTTATAACCAGTCTAGATATCAAGGACGCCTTCTGGCAAATTCCGTTTTCTTTGGAGTCCCGCGAAAAGACCGCTTTTACAGTCCCTGGTCGTCCTCTATATCATTTTACTGTTATGACTTTTGGTCTTTGCAACGCCCCACAAACTCTGGTGTCACCTCATGCATGAAGTCATTCCGCACGAGTATCATGACAAAATTTTCGTCTATTTAGACGACCTACTCATTACTAGTGCCACCTTTGAGGAACATTTAGATCTATTAAGTAAAGTGGCTCAATTTCTCACTTCCGCAGGCCTTACTATTAACGTAGAAAAAAGTAAATTCCTTCAACGCGAGATCAAATATCTCGGATATATAGTCAGTGACGGTATCCTAAAAATTCGGATTTGGATAAAATTTCTAGTATTATTAGCTACCCCACTCCTAGTTCCGCTAAGGACGTACTTATGGGAATGGTGGGTTGGTATCGTCGTTTCATCCTTCGCTTCACCAGCATCACTGCACCCCTAACCAATTTATTTCAGAGTAAGCGTTCGTTTAAGTGGAATGACTCCGCCGAAAACGCTTTCTCACAAATAAAACAAGCCTTAATTTCGGCTCCAGTTTTAATTAATCCAGACTTTGGGAAACCTTTCTTTATACAGTGTGACGCCAGTACTACCGGTATAGGTAGCGTGTTATTTCAAAAGGATGAGAATGGCAAGGAACATCCTATGGCTTTAGTGTCCAGTAAATTAAATTCTGCCCAACGTAACTATACACACACTGAACTCAAATGCCTTGCGGCTGTTCAAAATGTAAAAAAATTTCGTGCCTATATCGAGGGGTTTTCTTTCTCTATCATTACCGATCATGCCAGCCTTAAATGGCTGATGTGACAAACTGATCTTTCCGGCAGACTGGCTCGTTGGAGTCTCAAACTACAAGGATTTGACTTTCAAATCCAACACTGCAAAGGATCCGTAAATGTCGTCCCAGACGCGGTGTCGCGAGTACATGAGGGTATTGTAGCCGGCAATATCTCTATTCTCTCTGACCAAACTTTAATTTCAATTCTTCCGGAACATGTTTCTCTGCATCCTTTAATTCCTGAGTCAGCCTTTAGTGAACCTTCATATCTAGAGCGTATCGATCTCTTACATCAAAACTCCGATAAATTTTCTAATATCTGGGTACAAAACGGGAAAATTTATATTAATACCATTGTCATGTCGGATGAACAAGTAAATATCCCTCAAACTAAACTATGGGTGCCCGACAGTGTCCAACAACTTCTTATCTTTCAGAGTCATAGCTCCCCTGTATCCGCACATGGTGGCGTCCATAAAACCGCCGAAATATTGCGTCGGTATTTCTATTGGCCTCGTCTCAAACTCGACGTCCGTAAATTTATTAGTTAGCCTGCAAACAGACAAAATCTAATAACCAAATTCTACGTCCTCCCCTCGGACAAATTCGTATTTCTGAGCATCCATTGCAACGCCTGTTCATTGACTTTCTGGGTCCATATCTCCGTTCTAAGTTCGGAAATACTCAACTTTTCGTGGTGCTAGACCACTATTCAAAATTTCTATGGCTCAAGGCTATGCCTTAAGCAACTGCCGAATCTTTTTTCTTCCGAAAATATTTTCCATACTTTTGGCGTCCCCGAATTAATTCATTCCGATAAGGGCGTGCAATTTGTGTCTAAAGTTTTCACGCAACATCTGTCAGACTACAATATCACCCAAGTTTTAAATCCTCGATAGTCTCCTCAGTCCAATGCTTGTGAGCGTGCCAATCAATCCATTTTATCCGCTATTCGCTCTTATATTGGTGACGACCATCGTAATTGGGACCGTTCCCTGGTGGAGACATGCGCTGCATTAAGAAACGTAGTACATGAATCCACTGGTTGTTCACCGCACTTCCAAATTTTCGGATTTCAGGCTATTAGACATGGCCCTGACTACACTCTCCTACGTAAATTATCTTCTTTAGCTGATGGCCAACTAAGTGTCACTGAGCGCAATGACAAAATGCGTCCAATCTAAACTCCAAGAATCATACCTAAAGAGCAAACGCAGATACGACTTGCGTAGTAAGCCCCGAATGTTTCAGCCCGGTCAATCTGTACATGTCCGTAATGATGTCTTGAGTAAGGCAGTTGATCGGTTTTCCGCCAAACTTGCCCCGAATTTTGTGCCGAGAATCATTGTTCGACCTGTAGGACTGGTTGCCTACGAAGTTTGAGATATGTCCGGTAAAACTCTTGGTGTATGTCACGCACAGGACATTAAGAGTTAACTTCGATCTGTATATATTGTTGATACCTATCTGTATATATATCATACATATATAAGTATGTCATAGTTTTAGTATAAAAATAACTCTAGATATTTTTAGGTGAGGTTGTAGACATCGATTGTTTCGTAGTCCAATGAGTTTTCCTAATGGCCGCGTCGTGTGACGTATTGGCTGCATTAGTGTGGCCGTGTATTTTCTTAAGTATGTATATCTGCCGCGTATAACGTTATGTTGTACAGTATTTAGTATCTGTCCGTTTAGCTTCAGTTTGTCTTATTGGGTTTGGAGTCACAAAATGCTAGAGAATTGACGACCTCTGGGGTCCTTTAATGAGTCCGCGTTGAGCGTTGACGTCTGTACATAATGTAAATATTTTGATGTTGTATATATTATCATGTTAGGTTATATTTTGAATTTTAGGGTTTGTAGTATGTAGGTGTGTATATATCAGCTTATGTAATTAGGCTCACACGAAGTGAAAACATTTTTTTGTTAACCATAGTTGCATGGTCTTCAGTCTGTTTCAATAATCACCTTTCCAACACGCCCGTGTATCATTTTGTTTGATAACTCAGTAACCCGCGGCTACCGACAAATTCATCGGCGTGGATTTCGTTGCAACCTGTTGCGAGCTATGCAAAATCATCAGTCCGAAACTCGAAGATTTGGCCAACCAGGACGGTGACAAGGTTATTATATTGAAGGGTGATGTCGACGATTGCAAGGATTTGGACGGTGAATATGGTGTGTCGAGCAGGTCAACATTTATGTCCATCAGAAACGGCGAGAAAATCGACTCCTTTGTCGGGGCGAATGCTGAAGAATTGGAAACGAGGTTTGCCAAGCACTTGTGGGCTAGCTCCTAATAATTGAAAGTGAAACGCATTAAAAGTTGTTAATCTTAATCGTATTGCGAGTACTGTTGTTCCAACAACCATACGTTTTTTTAACATATCGTCATAAATTTCGGTTACAATTGTTATTTTTTCATATGACGTAATTTTCATGTTGAAATCGATAAAAAATCAGCAGTATTAATTTGTTATATTAACGAAAAATTAGAGCTTAAGTTCTAATAAAGTGTAAATAATATGAATTGAGTTTACATGGTTTCTCCCCTCCTCAGCGTGTGCGTGATTCGGTTTGATCCGGTTCTTGATGTTTTTTTCCTTGTGATTTTGATTAACCCACGACCCGATGAGCTAGCCGGTTTTAAAAAAAGATGTTAATCTACGGTCGCCACTATGCGGCCACAGTTGGTGGGTGCTCAGCACGGGCCCCCTCTCGGCAATCACCTTTCATGTGACGTCCGAATTGGCGGGGCACATGAAGGATGGTTGGCTGGGAGGGAGGTGTAGTAGTGGGAGCACGCAACACATGCCGCCCAAATGTTTAGCCATTTTGATTTCTAAATTTCTAAATTCAAATTCTATAGTGATGTCGAAATTCGGAAAAGTGTCGGGTAATTCGCGTAGTTTGTTTGAATCGGGATTGTGATTACCTCAATCACACCCAGTAATCGCTTCCACGTTTGAAACCGTCGCAATCCCAGTTTCGGCCCACTTCAAAAATATATATATATATATATTTATTTTTAACTTGTAGTCGTCGAATAATTTGTTCGAATCGTGAATCATCTCGTTTTACGTACTTCACGTTTTGTTGTGACACACAATTTAAGTGTATAATTCAATTTAAAAAAAAATACAAACAATAATCACTTCATGTTAGTTCGATTCGTTATGTGAATCGACACAATAATAATAAGTCACACTTTTGTAAAAAACTATGTACAATAATTCAAGTCAAAATGTATGTAAATTCATGTAAAACTATTGTAAACTATTGTAAACCACTCACACTTACACTCCTACAATCGGTTTCGGTAGTACGCGTTTAGTATCTTCTTGGCGTATAATTAATATATTTATCGTAGTTTTGCATTCTATCCTGCCACATGGATATTCCTCAAGCGTTTTGGGCTAAAGTGGTGTCTTCTCCGGTTACGTCTCGGGAAATCAGACCATCCCTCGAGTTAGGGAGTGAGTGCAATCCTTTTTCCATTAATCATTCGCTACAAGTGTCAGAAGTCGGAGGCAGTTCCCCACCTAATCAATCCGTGGTGATAAACATTCCGCCCGAACAATGTCAGGCGCCCATCATTTTCAACAGTCCGAAACATATTGTGACTGAAAAACCTATCCACACTGCGGATTTATATATGTTGAATCAAGGTGAACACTTTCGGTATGTAAGTCCGACATAACCTGTAGGGAAGGTGCATTATCCACCCCCTACGTATCCAGACGTTCCTTATATTCATAGTTTCCCTCCACCTGGGAGCGAAATAAACACCTCTGTTCGTCATAATGTACCCATCTTTAAATGGGGCATCATGTTTGATGGAACCATCTCTAGTCTCAACGCCGAGAATTTTATATTCCAAGGCGAGACTCTTTCTCGCACCTATCAGGTTTCATTTGCAGAACTCATCGCGAGTTTTCATTTGCTAGTTCGTGGACCAGCAGCTGTCTAGTATTGGAAATATCTCCAACTACATCGGCTATGTCTGGACGCTCGTCGGGTTAACGAAGTCATTATCAAGGATGCATATCACCTTCTGCTAATTGAGGGTCTCTTATCTCGTGTACAATCTGCTAAATTTATAACCAGTCTAGATCTCAAGGACGCCTTCTGGCAAATTCCGTTTTCTTTGGAGTCCCGCGAAAAGACCGCTTTTACAGTCCCTGGTCGTCCTCTATATCATTTTACTGTTATGACTTTTGGTCTTTGCAACGCCCCACAAACTCTGGTGTCACCTCATGCATGAAGTCATTCCGCACGAGTATCATGACAAAATTTTCGTCTATTTAGACGACCTACTCATTACTAGTGCCACCTTTGAGGAACATTTAGATCTATTAAGTAAAGTGGCTCAATTTCTCACTTCCGCAGGCCTTACTATTAACGTAGAAAAAAGTAAATTCCTTCAACGCGAGATCAAATATATCGGATATATAGTCAGTGACGGTATCCTAAAAATTCGGATTCGGATAAAATTTCTAGTATTATTAGATACCCCACTCCTAGTTCCGCTAAGGACGTACTTATGGGAATGGTGGGTTGGTATCGTCGTTTCATCCTTCGCTTCGCCAGCATCACTGCACCCCTGACCAATTTATTTCAGAGTAAGCGTTCGTTTAAGTGGAATGACTCCGCCGAAAACGCTTTCTCACAAATAAAACAAGCCTTAATTTCGGCTCCAGTTTTAATTAATCCAGACTTTGGGAAACCTTTCTTTATACAGTGTGACGCCAGTACTACCGGTATAGGTAGCGTGTTATTTCAAAAGGATGAGAATGGCAAGGAACATCCTATGGCTTTAGTGTCCAGTAAATTAAATTCTGCCCAACGTAACTATACACACACTGAACTCAAATGCCTTGCGGCTGTTCAAAATGTAAAAAAATTTCGTGCCTATATCGAGGGGTTTTCTTTCTCTATCATTACCGATCATGCCAGCCTTAAATGGCTGATGTGACAAACTGATCTTTCCGGCAGACTGGCTCGTTGGAGTCTCAAACTACAAGGATTTGACTTTCAAATCCAACACTGCAAAGGATCCGTAAATGTCGTCCCAGACGCGGTGTCGCGAGTACATGAGGGTATTGTAGCCGGCAATATCTCTATTCTCTCTGACCAAACTTTAATTTCAATTCTTCCGGAACATGTTTCTCTGCATCCTTTAATTCCTGAGTCAGCCTTTAGTGAACCTTCATATCTAGAGCGTATCGATCTCTTACATCAAAACTCCGATAAATTTTCTAATATCTGGGTACAAAACGGGAAAATTTATATTAATACCATTGTCATGTCGGATGAACAAGTAAATATCCCTCAAACTAAACTATGGGTGCCCGACAGTGTCCAACAACTTCTTATCTTTCAGAGTCATAGCTCCCCTGTATCCGCACATGGTGGCGTCCATAAAACCGCCGAAATATTGCGTCGGTATTTCTATTGGCCTCGTCTCAAACTCGACGTCCGTAAATTTATTAGTTAGCCTGCAAACAGACAAAATCTAATAACCAAATTCTACGTCCTCCCCTCGGACAAATTCGTATTTCTGAGCATCCATTGCAACGCCTGTTCATTGACTTTCTGGGTCCATATCTCCGTTCTAAGTTCGGAAATACTCAACTTTTCGTGGTGCTAGACCACTATTCAAAATTTCTATGGCTCAAGGCTATGCCTTAAGCAACTGCCGAATCTTTTTTCTTCCGAAAATATTTTCCATACTTTTGGCGTCCCCGAATTAATTCATTCCGATAAGGGCGTGCAATTTGTGTCTAAAGTTTTCACGCAACATCTGTCAGACTACAATATCACCCAAGTTTTAAATCCTCGATAGTCTCCTCAGTCCAATGCTTGTGAGCGTGCCAATCAATCCATTTTATCCGCTATTCGCTCTTATATTGGTGACGACCATCGTAATTGGGACCGTTCCCTGGTGGAGACATGCGCTGCATTAAGAAACGTAGTACATGAATCCACTGGTTGTTCACCGCACTTCCAAATTTTCGGATTTCAGGCTATTAGACATGGCCCTGACTACACTCTCCTACGTAAATTATCTTCTTTAGCTGATGGCCAACTAAGTGTCACTGAGCGCAATGACAAAATGCGTCCAATCTAAACTCCAAGAATCATACCTAAAGAGCAAACGCAGATACGACTTGCGTAGTAAGCCCCGAATGTTTCAGCCCGGTCAATCTGTACATGTCCGTAATGATGTCTTGAGTAAGGCAGTTGATCGGTTTTCCGCCAAACTTGCCCCGAATTTTGTGCCGAGAATCATTGTTCGACCTGTAGGACTGGTTGCCTACGAAGTTTGAGATATGTCCGGTAAAACTCTTGGTGTATGTCACGCACAGGACATTAAGAGTTAACTTCGATCTGTATATATTGTTGATAC
Source organism: Oxycera nigricornis (assembly GCA_963942545.1). Taxonomy (NCBI): domain Eukaryota; kingdom Metazoa; phylum Arthropoda; class Insecta; order Diptera; family Stratiomyidae; genus Oxycera; species Oxycera nigricornis. The sequence goes on from OZ012662.1 coordinate 71,540,522, forward strand.
CTATCTGTATATATATCATACATATATAAGTATGTCATAGTTTTAGTATAAAAATAACTCTAGATATTTTTAGGTGAGGTTGTAGACATCGATTGTTTCGTAGTCCAATGAGTTTTCCTAATGGCCGCGTCGTGTGACGTATTGGCTGCATTAGTGTGGCCGTGTATTTTCTTAAGTATGTATATCTGCCGCGTATATAGTTATGTTGTACAGTATTTAGTATCTGTCCGTTTAGCTTCAGTTTGTCTTATTGGGTTTGGAGTCACAAAATGCTAGAGAATTGACGACCTCTGGGGTCCTTTAATGAGTCCGCGTTGAGCGTTGACGTCTGTACATAATGTAAATATTTTGATGTTGTATATATTATCATGTTAGGTTATATTTTGAATTTTAGGGTTTGTAGTATGTAGGTGTGTATATATCAGCTTATGTAATTAGGCTCACACGAAGTGAAAACATTTTTTTGTTAACCATAGTTGCATGGTCTTCAGTCTGTTTCAATAATCACCTTTCCAACACGCCCGTGTATCATTTTGTTTGATAACTCAGTAACCCGCGGCTACCGACAAATTCATCGGCGTGGATTTCGTTGCAACCTGTTGCGAGCTATGCAAAATCATCAGTCCGAAACTCGAAGATTTGGCCAACCAGGACGGTGACAAGGTTATTATATTGAAGGGTGATGTCGACGATTGCAAGGATTTGGACGGTGAATATGGTGTGTCGAGCAGGTCAACATTTATGTCCATCAGAAACGGCGAGAAAATCGACTCCTTTGTCGGGGCGAATGCTGAAGAATTGGAAACGAGGTTTGCCAAGCACTTGTGGGCTAGCTCCTAATAATTGAAAGTGAAACGCATTAAAAGTTGTTAATCTTAATCGTATTGCGAGTACTGTTGTTCCAACAACCATACGTTTTTTTAACATATCGTCATAAATTTCGGTTACAATTGTTATTTTTTCATATGACGTAATTTTCATGTTGAAATCGATAAAAAATCAGCAGTATTAATTTGTTATATTAACGAAAAATTAGAGCTTAAGTTCTAATAAAGTGTAAATAATATGAATTGAGTTTACATGGTTTCTCCCCTCCTCAGCGTGTGCGTGATTCGGTTTGATCCGGTTCTTGATGTTTTTTTCCTTGTGATTTTGATTAACCCACGACCCGATGAGCTAGCCGGTTTTAAAAAAAGATGTTAATCTACGGTCGCCACTATGCGGCCACAGTTGGTGGGTGCTCAGCACGGGCCCCCTCTCGGCAATCACCTTTCATGTGACGTCCGAATTGGCGGGGCACATGAAGGATGGTTGGCTGGGAGGGAGGTGTAGTAGTGGGAGCACGCAACACATGCCGCCCAAATGTTTAGCCATTTTGATTTCTAAATTTCTAAATTCAAATTCTATAGTGATGTCGAAATTCGGAAAAGTGTCGGGTAATTCGCGTAGTTTGTTTGAATCGGGATTGTGATTACCTCAATCACACCCAGTAATCGCGTCCACGTTTGAAACCGTCGCAATCCCAGTTTCGGCCCACTTCAAAAATATATATATATATATATTTATTTTTAACTTGTAGTCGTCGAATAATTTGTTCGAATCGTGAATCATCTCGTTTTACGTACTTCACGTTTTGTTGTGACACACAATTTAAGTGTATAATTCAATTTAAAAAAAAATACAAACAATAATCACTTCATGTTAGTTCGATTCGTTATGTGAATCGACACAATAATAATAAGTCACACTTTTGTAAAAAACTATGTACAATAATTCAAGTCAAAATGTATGTAAATTCATGTAAAACTATTGTAAACTATTGTAAACCACTCACACTTACACTCCTACAATCGGTTTCGGTAGTACGCGTTTAGTATCTTCTTGGCGTATAATTAATATATTTATCGTAGTTTTGCATTCTATCCTGCCACATGGATATTCCTCAAGCGTTTTGGGCTAAAGTGGTGTCTTCTCCGGTTACGTCTCGGGAAATCAGACCATCCCTCGAGTTAGGGAGTGAGTGCAATCCTTTTTCCATTAATCATTCGCTACAAGTGTCAGAAGTCGGAGGCAGTTCCCCACCTAATCAATCCGTGGTGATAAACATTCCGCCCGAACAATGTCAGGCGCCCATCATTTTCAACAGTCCGAAACATATTGTGACTGAAAAACCTATCCACACTGCGGATTTATATATGTTGAATCAAGGTGAACACTTTCGGTATGTAAGTCCGACATAACCTGTAGGGAAGGTGCATTATCCACCCCCTACGTATCCAGACGTTCCTTATATTCATAGTTTCCCTCCACCTGGGAGCGAAATAAACACCTCTGTTCGTCATAATGTACCCATCTTTAAATGGGGCATCATGTTTGATGGAACCATCTCTAGTCTCAACGCCGAGAATTTTATATTCCAAGGCGAGACTCTTTCTCGCACCTATCAGGTTTCATTTGCAGAACTCATCGCGAGTTTTCATTTGCTAGTTCGTGGACCAGCAGCTGTCTAGTATTGGAAATATCTCCAACTACATCGGCTATGTCTGGACGCTCGTCGGGTTAACGAAGTCATTATCAAGGATGCATATCACCTTCTGCTAATTGAGGGTCTCTTATCTCGTGTACAATCTGCTAAATTTATAACCAGTCTAGATCTCAAGGACGCCTTCTGGCAAATTCCGTTTTCTTTGGAGTCCCGCGAAAAGACCGCTTTTACAGTCCCTGGTCGTCCTCTATATCATTTTACTGTTATGACTTTTGGTCTTTGCAACGCCCCACAAACTCTGGTGTCACCTCATGCATGAAGTCATTCCGCACGAGTATCATGACAAAATTTTCGTCTATTTAGACGACCTACTCATTACTAGTGCCACCTTTGAGGAACATTTAGATCTATTAAGTAAAGTGGCTCAATTTCTCACTTCCGCAGGCCTTACTATTAACGTAGAAAAAAGTAAATTCCTTCAACGCGAGATCAAATATATCGGATATATAGTCAGTGACGGTATCCTAAAAATTCGGATTCGGATAAAATTTCTAGTATTATTAGATACCCCACTCCTAGTTCCGCTAAGGACGTACTTATGGGAATGGTGGGTTGGTATCGTCGTTTCATCCTTCGCTTCGCCAGCATCACTGCACCCCTGACCAATTTATTTCAGAGTAAGCGTTCGTTTAAGTGGAATGACTCCGCCGAAAACGCTTTCTCACAAATAAAACAAGCCTTAATTTCGGCTCCAGTTTTAATTAATCCAGACTTTGGGAAACCTTTCTTTATACAGTGTGACGCCAGTACTACCGGTATAGGTAGCGTGTTATTTCAAAAGGATGAGAATGGCAAGGAACATCCTATGGCTTTAGTGTCCAGTAAATTAAATTCTGCCCAACGTAACTATACACACACTGAACTCGAATGCCTTGCGGCTGTTCAAAGTGTAAAAAAAATTTCGTGCCTATATCGAGGGGTTTTCTTTCACTATCATTACCGATCATGCCAGCCTTAAATGGCTGATGTGACAAACTGATCTTTCCGGCAGACTGGCTCGTTGGAGTCTCAAACTACAAGGATTTGACTTTCAAATCCAACACTGCAAAGGATCCGTAAATGTCGTCCCAGACGCGGTGTCGCGAGTACATGAGGGTATTGTAGCCGGCAATATCTCTATTCTCTCTGACCAAACTTTAATTTCAATTCTTCCGGAGCATGTTTCTCTGCATCCTTTAATTCCTGAGTCAGCCTTTAGTGAACCTTCATATCTAGAGCGTATCGATCTCTTACATCAAAACTCCAATAAATTTTCTAATATCTGGATACAAAACGGGAAAATTTATATTAATACCATTGTCATGTCGGATGAACAAGTAAATATCCCTCAAACTAAACTATGGGTGCCCGACAGTGTCCAACAACTTCTTATCTTTCAGAGTCATAGCTCCCCTGTATCCGCACATGGTGGCGTCCATAAAACCGCCGAAATATTGCGTCGGTATTTCTATTGGCCTCGTCTCAAACTCGACGTCCGTAAATTTATTAGTTAGCCTGCAAACAGACAAAATCTTATAACCAAATTCTACGTCCTCCCCTCCGACAAATTCGTATTTCTGAGCATCCATTGCAACGCCTGTTCATTGACTTTCTGGGTCCATATCTCCGTTCTAAGTTCGGAAATACTCAACTTTTCGTGGTGCTAGACCACTATTCAAAATTTCTATGGCTCAAGGCTATGCCTAAAGCAACTGCCGAATCTTTTTTCTTCCGAAAATATTTTCCATACTTTTGGCGTCCCCGAATTAATTCATTCCGATAAGGGCGTGCAATTTGTGTCTAAAGTTTTCACGCAACATCTGTCAGACTACAATATCACCCAAGTTTTAAATCCTCGATAGTCTCCTCAGTCCAATGCTTGTGAGCGTGCCAATCAATCCATTTTATCCGCTATTCGCTCTTATATTGGTGACGACCATCGTAATTGGGACCGTTCCCTGGTGGAGACATGCGCTGCATTAAGAAACGTAGTGCATGAATCCACTGGTTGTTCACCGCACTTCCAAATTTTCGGATTTCAGGCTATTAGACATGGCCCTGACTACACTCTCCTACGTAAATTATCTTCTTTAGCTGATGGCCAACTAAGTGTCACTGAGCGCAATGACAAAATGCGTCCAATCTAAACTCCAAGAATCATACCTAAAGAGCAAACGCAGATACGACTTGCGTAGTAAGCCCCGAATGTTTCAGCCCGGTCAATCTGTACATGTCCGTAATGATGTCTTGAGTAAGGCAGTTGATCGGTTTTCCGCCAAACTTGCCCCGAATTTTGTGCCGAGAATCATTGTTCGACCTGTAGGACTGGTTGCCTACGAAGTTTGAGATATGTCCGGTAAAACTTCGATTTGTATATATTGTTGATACCTATCTGTATATATATCATACATATATAAGTATGTCATAGTTTTAGTATAAAAATAACTCTAGATATTTTTAGGTGAGGTTGTAGACATCGATTGTTTCGTAGTCCAATGAGTTTTCCTAATGGCCGCGTCGTGTGACGTATTGGCTGCATTAGTGTGGACGTGTATTTTCTTAAGTATGTATATCTGCCGCGTATATAGTTATGTTGTACAGTATTTAGTATCTGTCTGTTTAGCTTCAGTTTGTCTTATTGGGTTTGGAGTCACAAAATGCTAGAGAATTGACGACCTCTGGGGTCCCTTAATGAGTCCGCGTTGAGCGTTGACGTCTGTACATAATGTAAATATTTTGATGTTGTATATATTATCATGTTAGGTTATATTTTGAATTTTAGGGTTTGTAGTATGTAGGTGTGTATATATCAGATTATGTAATTAGGCTCACACGAAGTGAAAACATTTTTTTGTTAACCATAGTTGCATGGTCTTCAGTCTGTTTCAATAATCACCTTTCCAACACGCCCGTGTATCATTTTGTTTGATAACTCAGTAACCCGCGGCTACCGACAAATTCATCGGCGTGGATTGCGTTGCAACCTGTTGCGAGCTATGCAAAATCATCAGTCCGAAACTCGAAGATTTGGCCAACCAGGACGGTGACAAGGTTATTATATTGAAGGGTGATGTCGACGATTGCAAGGATTTGGACGGTGAATATGGTGTGTCGAGCAGGTCAACATTTGTGTTCATCAGAAACGGCGAGAAAATCGACTCCTTTGTCGGGGCGAATGCTGAAGAATTGGAAACGAGGTTTGCCAAGCACTTGTAGGCTAGCTCCTAATAATTGGAAGTGAAACGCATTAAAAGTTGTTAATCTTAATCGTATTGCGAGTACTGTTGTTCCAACAACCGTAAGTTTTTTTAACATATCGTCATAAATTTCGGTTACAATTGTTATTTCTTCACATTACGTAATTTTCATGTTGAAATCGATAAAAAATCAGCAGTATTGTTTTGTTATATTAAAGAAAAATGAGAGTTTAAGTTCTAATAAAGTGTAAATAATAAGAAGTAAGCTTACATGGTTTCTCCCCTCCTCAGCGTGTGCGTGATTCGGTTTGGTCCGGTTCTTGATGTTTTTTTTAACTTCCCAGTATATAGGAAGTTCTTGTAATTGGCTCGAAAATCGAAATTGAAATTTTCAACATTTCTTTACGTTTTGAGGTCTATAGAGTATATATAAAGTGTTTTTAGAAAGGGAGATGTATGTGTGTGTGTGTACGTATGTACGTACGTAGGTACGTTCGTGGACACTTTTTTCTACGAGCATAACTCACGTAAACAAAGTCGTATCGACTTTGTTGAGGTGTCAATCGAAGCGCCTTTGCAATTTTAAGAGCTGATTAGTTGTTGGAATACTTCGGGCGGGGGGGTTTGCTGTTTTGCCCGTTTGAAGGTCATTTCTGTCATGCGTCATATCTCGCGAATCAAACATACGATTTGCATTATTAAGGTGTTACTTGACGCGTATTAACATTGGTGTGAATCTGTCAAATTTTGAAAAAAAAAACGTTGTACCCGTTTTTTAATTTAAGGAAAAAAGTGCAAAAAATTAGGTTTGTTTTATAAACAATAAATTTAGATAGTATTCAATTTTTATAAAATTTATATATTTCAAGCAATTTGTGTAAAAACAACATCAAAACTTTTTCTTATGATTACGTAAAAAATTAAATAAAAAATAAAAAATCATTAACAGGCATCATGATTTTCAAGGTCATTTCTGTCATGCGTTATACATATCTCGCAAACCAAACATACGATTTGTATGACTAAAGCGTCAATCGACGCGTAGTAACATTTCTGTGAATCTATCAAATTTTGAAAAAAATCGTTAGGCGGTTTTTTAATTTAAGGAAAAAAATGTGCAAAAAATTAGGGTTTTTTTAAAAACAACAAATTTTTAACCTGATTTACAGAACACAGTAATAAATTTTTATAAAATTTATATACTTCAAGCAATGTTTCAAAAAAAATTTCAAAACTTTTTCTCATGATAACAAGAAACATTAAATAAAAACTAAAAAATCATTAACAGTCATCATGATCTTCAAGGTTATTTCTTCCATTCACTATATCTCACGAACCAGATATAATATTTGCATCATTAAGGTGTCAATCGTCGTGTTTTAAAATCTTTTTGATTATTTTAACATCATCAAAATCCGTTTCAGCGGTTTTTTAATTTAATAGAAGAAAATGCGAAAACTTAGGGTTTTTTCAGAAAAAATATTTTTTTAACCTGATTTGCACAACACAGTAATAAATGTTTATAAAATTTATACATTCCTATAAATTTTTAAAGAGAAACCAGCAAAACTGTTTTCATGATTCTGAAAAAAATTCAATTGAAAATAAAAAGTCATTCAAAGTTACCATATGAAAAGGGTTCTTCCGAATGATATTACCTTATATCTTTTATTCTAAAGACTTTGTTGTGAAGTCAATCAAAGTTTTAAAATTTTTGGACAATTTGAGCAGTTTTTTAATAGTTTTGCAGTCTTTTAATTAAAATAAGCGGCTTGAATTTTGAAAACCATCAAAATTTCAATCAAATTTGCATTCGTAGTAATCAATCATCATCACCCATCCACCAAAACCTTGCGTAATCAATGGATGCTCCCGTAGATGATATGATCAATATTAAATCATTCCTGTTACTGCTATGAATACCTCTCATTACTATTATTTAAAGTAGTATTATTTTCAAAATTATCATTGTGTTTAATATTTTTAATGTTTATCTAGATATTACTGGGAAGTTGACCGTGTGGACCTCAAGGGTCGCACTTCGCGGCTTAATTCCTTGTGATTTTGATTAGCCCACGACCCGGTGAGCTAGCCGGTTTCAAAAAAAGATGTTAATCTACGGTCGCCACTATGCGGCCACAGTTGGTGGGTGCTCCGCACGGGCCCCCTCTCGGCAATCACCTTTCATGTGACGTCCGAATTGGCGGGGCACATGAAGGATGGTTGGCTGGGAGGGAGGTGTAGTAGTGGGAACACGCAACAGTTTTTTTAACAAAAAAAAAATTACAATGAATACGACTATTTAGACAAATAAACCGGTTGTTCATGACCGAACATTGTATGTACATTGAACTCAAACATTGTGGTTCAGTGTTCATAATTTGATTAAGTTAACAATCATATCACGTACATTGAACTAAGCCATATTAAATCATTGCATTGCTAAAATAATGCATTTGTGATGACAACAATTTTTTCTCGAATGCACTAAGTTCAATGTACGTATTTCAAGTCAACAAAATTTTGATTACTTCAAAGAATTCTAAAAATGTTTAATCGACCTAATCAATGTTTTGTTAATAGTATATAAGCAATTGTTCCCAATTGGAACCTCACAAGAGTTTCCTTCAATTATCTGAATTCTCCCCTCTTCAATCTTCTTCACCTAGAACCATCGATGCAAGAAGGTTTCCTTTATATTACAAGATCGTCATCTGTAGTGGACGGCCTTTAAGCAATATCCTTACTAGCCTTTTAGAGTTTACTAAGGACTTGAGGACAATTAGGTTGCTGTAACTTTTAAAAAACCTTTGGGTCGTCGAGCCGGATAATAATATCCGGCTCGACGGCTTTCCATCGAACGTTCTATTTTGACGGCTATCGTCTAATTTCTTACAAACAAGCACTCAAGCTCTTTGCCTGCAGTTGTGAAAGGACGAGCTTGCACTCAAAAAATTTTCGACTGTTATTGTAGGATTGTTTGGTACTCATATTATTTGACTGCAATTGTGTGGAATTCAGATTACACTCGAATCATGAACGATTTTATCCAGGGCTTGCTCTTGATTTTGATTGCCGATTCTCGACTGCTTGCCTTTTTAACCTATTTTTTTAGTTTTTGAAAATTCTACTTCTAAATTTCCCACGATTTTCACATTTTTCAAAAATTATTGCCATGAAGGATCTTCTTCGCGAACAGCAAAACCTGGAAAAGAACCTGGGAAATCTCCAGCAAAACTTTCGGAAGGACCCACCCAGCAGGAAAACACAGGAGCACTTCGACAGGAGACTTGCTACTATTAAGGTAACAGCTACAAGCCTTCAAAAGAACCACGTTGCGCACTCTAGAAGGGGATGACCCATACGTATCCAGTAATATCTTTGAATCAGCTCTTGAGATTTACTAGGATTTAAACAAAACTTACACGCAAGGGCTAAAAACTGTAAATACAGAGCCTGAAATTATGGCCTCTAAATCGAAGACGCCTAAAATCCAATGTCGATTAGACACTAGCTCCACAGCAAACAATCCACTTCCAATCATCATCAATGGCGCACCAGCCCAAATCGAGCCTTGGCCTCCCGAAGACACTGCCTCCAACTGTCTCGGTCCAGCGACCACGTCCTCCAATTAGCGAATCCCAGCAAGGATTCACTGTCGTTGTCAACTGCATCCTCCCATCGTTTGCGTGGTTTTCCTGGTGGGCGGCTTCCTGTTGCTCGGCCTTTCATGGAGCGCTTGGGAATTTGCCTGTCATCCATACGCTCCACATGGCCAGCCCACTGAAGTCGTAGCAGTTTCGTCAGAATCGATACCGGTGGCTCGTCATAAAGAGCGTACAACTCATGGTTGTACCGGATTCGCCGTCCGGTCCGTCCTTCACGGGCCCCAGAATACGTCTCAAAATGCGGCGTTCGAAGACGTCAATCCTTTTTTCTGAGGCTTGAGTCAAAGTCCATGTTTCACATCCGTAAATCAATACAGGACGGATGATCGTTTTATAGACGCGCAGCTTATTTTTTCGGTGCACTTTGTTACTTTTAATCACCGAGAGGACTGAATAATATATTTTATTGGCTAGACCAATTCGCCGTTCAATTTCGTCCTTTTCATTCCCGTCTTTGGCGAGGTTGACACCAAGATAATCCACTTCCAATACCGAATTCATAATTACCGCAGTTGCTAATGATAACTATTCCTACCTTTCGTGGTGACTACAAGGAATGGTAATTTTTATGAACTGTTTACCAGCATCATCCATGAAAATAGCGGCTTAAAAACGATCCATAATATAATATCTACTTTCGTCGTTGGCTGGAGATGCAGTTGCCCACTTACAACTATCCTCAAGCAATTAGGAGACAGCAATGGCAATCTAAGAAATACGATTCTCCAACGAAAGAAATGCCATAAAGGATCCAATTGACTGTATACTCGGTGCGAAAAGGGTTGAAAATCGATCAGCTGATGGCATTTTTACGCTGTGTAATACCTGGAGAAACTGTCTCACAGCAATTTCAAATATGAAATACAGAACGCACTTGTGGAGTCCAATTATTGTACGTACGATACGTCATACGAAAATTATATACGAAAAGTGCACATATATTCGAAGTAGGGCTCAACAATACACGATCTATGCCCACAATTAATTACCTGTACCAATGCCTCTTGAAGCGACACATCCTAAACGCAACGTATACCCAGGCAAACGCACGCAAAAATGCACCCACGCCGAATAAACACAATGTGTTTACTGCCACATATGGTTCAATTTGCCCATGTTGCAATGAATTATACATGATCTACCGATGTAGCAAGTTCAAAGCAAGCTCGAACAAAACAAAATTATCACAAAAAGCAAAACTGTGCGAAAAATTGTTAATTCATAGTCAAGCACATAAAATCATCGAAAAAATGTATCCACGAGCGTTTCTCCATTTCAAAATGCAAGCAAAAAAATTGAATTGAGAGCATTGATTGACCTCGGCTAACAAGACACAACTATAACACAAAGAAGCACACTGATTTCTTTAATTACACTGGCAGATTTTTATCGTTTGCTTGAAAGTGTGCAAAATATTGTTTTCGTCAGCCAAAATGTCGTCATATGGGAATTAAATTTCTATTCTAACATTCCTGCGAAGAACCTGTGTCTTTCCAAGATTTTCTAAGTAATATCCTGTAGACGGCTTGAACATTACATATTCATGGTTAGATTGATATTCAGCTTAGCTGGTTGCAAACATCAGAAACGCTAGAATAGTTGTTAGTAGCGCTCTTGCCCAGGTGCAGGGTGAGATGCGACGTTTCTTCGTTTTTTGTCGTTTTGATGGTTGTTGCTGAGGTATTGTCAACTGCAGAGTTTTGACCCTCGTTAGTTTTGAACGGAGCTTTAACATTGTCTGTAGATCGGACACTAGTATTAATGATTGAAACATCTGTGTATTTCGAATTGAAATCTCATCAAAGTTTTCTTCAAATATCCGAATCCTTTCCTCTTCAACCTTCATCACACACAACCATTGGTGCAAGAAGATTTCCATTATATTACAATATCGTCGTCTGGAGTGGACGACCTTGAAGCAATGTCCTTACTTGTCCATTAGAGTTTGATAACGACTTGAGAATAATTAGGTCGATGGAACTTAAAAGTTACATTTAATAAGTCCAGACAGACACCAGATTTATATCGTAAAATCGAAAAATTCTTTAAAGTTGACGCTGAAGTGAATAAAAGACAGCCTTTTGCAGAGTGACATCAAATGTAAAGAAATATTCCAAGTTTCACATTCAAGAGATGATTCAGGCATATATATTGTGTGCCTGCCATTCAAGGACATCAATTCTAAAGAATTGGGTGAATCAAGATCTACAGCCTTGATTCGATACAAGCAGGTAGAGAAACGACTTGCTAAAAACAATGAACTGCGTGTCACAACTACCATGCATTCCTTCAAGAGTAGTTAACTCTTGGACACATGTTCAAGGTTTCATCCTACGCCAGAGTAAACAATTGCTACTTGCAAGTAATACTACTTCCAACACCGTCCAGTTTTTAAAAATCAAAGCACTACAACCAAGCTACGAGTTGTTTTCGACGCCTCTGCTAAAACTTCCACTGGTTTAGCTTTAAACGACTTTCTGCATACATGTCCAAAACTGCAGCAAGACTTTGCACAAATCATATTAAGATTACGAAAACTCAAATTGGTCTGCACAGCTGACATAGAAAAAATGTTCCGACAGATTAAGGTATCTAAACATTAATTAGAGTATTAACGAATACTGTGGCAACACCATCCGAATGGTCCGATCAAAGACGTCATCTTAAACACTGTAACTTATGCCACAGCATCTGCGATTTTTCTTCCTTTTCGGTTGCTTGTGCAGTTAGCAAGAGACGAAAAGCATAATCATTCCTTAGGATCAAAAATTCAATATACGAAAATGGTGCAGGGACGATCCAAGACTGCTTGAAAATATCCCAGAACAAGCAAGGGAAACAGGACTGCTAGAAATGACAGAAGACGCTTCCGTCAAGGTACGAATTGGAGCACCGACCCGTCCAGCAACAGAATCATCGCTTGGGATCACTTTGCGGCAGAAATCAGTGCGATTAAAGACATCTGTATCCACGGTAGACTCACTACAGGCCAGACGTAAGAGTTGAACTTCATGGTTTCTGCGATGCATTGGACAAGCCTTACGCAGCAGTGGTCTATTCCAAGTACATCTCTACTCAAGGAACAAAAATCGTAGCTCTCCTTTGTGCAAAAACAAAAGTGACTCATCTTAAAGCTGAACTCACACGTACACAACTAGAACTCAACGCTGCTGTTCTGTTGGCTAAACTCTTGAAACAAGTAAACTCATCACCGAACATCAAAGATGTCAAAATATACGCAAGCTCTGATTCTACAATAACGCTATATCGAATGAAGTTGGATCCCACTAATATGGACAAATATGTTCCCAATAGGGTAACCGCAATCCAACAATTGAGCAATGATAGCTGGTGCTGGCAGCACATAAAAGGTGAAGAGAATCCAGCTGATTGTGCCCCAGAGGTATGTTGGCCCAGCAGCTTCTCCACTTTAAACCATAGTGGAATGGCCCAATCTTCTCAGGATTCTTGCGTACTGCAAGAGATTCAAAAACATTTTTAAAAAGGTGAAAGGACTCGGATAAATAAGTTCACTTAATCCATCTAAAATAAAAACGCAGAGATGAGAATGGTAAAAATCATTCAACAAACTGGATTTTCGAAACAGATCCGAGAACTGGAAACTCCAAAGAATAAGTTTCGTAACCAGCCTTGAAGAGGTTTATAAATAGAAGAGAACTTTTCTGGGAGATGTACAATGACAAGGGAACTTATTTTGTTGGTGCAAGCAAAGTATTGAGTGACGACATAAAACATGCCATCCTTAAATCTTCAGAAATTGTTGCTCGAGTTTTCGCTAAAAATGGGATGGACTAGAAGTTTATCCAAGTGCCTCGCCTCACTTTGGAGGCCTCCGAGATGCAGGTGTTAAATCTGTTAAACGAATTTTCGATGAAACTTACATATCACCGATCTTCGAGGAGTTCAATACAGTTCTCGTTCAGATCGAAGCCTGTCTTAACTCCAGACCAATAACTCCACTCTCATTGGCACCCCAGAGATTATCAAGCACTTTTCCTGGGACACTTTCTTATCTTTAGGCCTCTCCTTGTCGTGGCAGAACCTGATCGAAGAAACACAGCTTTACATGACCACTGGAAGAGTTGACCGCACTATATCAAACGTTTTGTCAAAGATGGTATACGGAATATTTGCACACACTCCAGCGTATATCAAAATGGATTAAAGAATTTGACAACCCTACACCTGGCCAACTCGTCCTTCTCAAGCAATTCAACTTACTATCTTTAAAATGGGCTTTGACACGTAATTACGAAGTCATACCTGTGTTACGGTCGCATTTCGCTGCGACCGAATAGTTTTTAAATTTAAAAAAAAAAGAAGTCCTGATTGACTTCGACTTGAGTCAAAAAGCCAATCAGGACTCTGGTCAAAAAGCCTGCAGGTCTAACCCAAGCCACCCGCCAAACGTAAATAGCGCAAACACCACTCCACTGAGGCTCGTAGAGTAGTTTAAGAAATTGAAGTGAATAGAAATTTTAATTTAAGAATTGGATTATATAAACTCATCATTGAATGCAAGAATGGTAGAATCAAATAGAGATTAGGAACTAGTTCAATAGTGGTAAGTAAAGGATAAGTAGTTACTAGTTTAAGGAGAACTTCATCGAGCCATCCCTGAGGAAATCATCGACGTCAAGCATCGCAAGAAGTCGCGAAGAAAAACCACTACACAAACTCATCGTCATATGTTTTCCTCCTTTTCTCTTAATTATATCGATGACCGACCAATCAGCAACTATACGTAAACGCGGATGAAACGATTCTAGTTACCGGACGTCACTTCGATGCTGAATCGTTCAGTCGTCCAAGCACCAAACGTACCCGAGATTGATTTAAATACGGCCGCCCCGAATCTGAAGACTCACGACAGAACCGCTGTAAACAATAACAACAGACGCGAGCTGTCACTGGGAAATGTCGGAGTGACATCATTGATGGCGAAAAAGCCAAGATGGCCGTTGCGCAGACAGCTGATTCCAGCCCAGTGAGTCCCACACCAGTGGTTCCAAAACCAGAGTGGGGACTGGAATGGTCCCGCAAGGAGCTGAGCCGTTAGGCCGAGATGATAAATATAGCTGGGAACAAAGGAAGGGGCTTGTCTTTTGGATGGTGAATTGGAAGAGTGTTCGGCTTGCAAAAGAAAAATTTCAGAAGTCGACGTCGAGAGCGGTCGTCAAAGGCGGCACACTTGATCGCGCGGAAAATTCTTGGGAGATTCTATCAGGACTCGAGCGGAAGGCGTGAATTAGGTTCGATTTCATACTTAGAAGCATTTAACTGATTGAAAGGCGAAGCGAGTACGTTAACGAGTTCTGCAGTGCGATAATCAATCGAGGCACGACGATCGAACGAGCGAGCGAGGGAACGTCGAGAGCGGTCGTCGAGGGCGGCCCACTTCATCGCGCGGTAAATTCCTTGGAAATCTTGGCAGGATTCGAGCGGAAGGCGTGAATGAGGGCGATAATCAATCAACGGCGTAAATAGTAAGTAGAGTAAGCTTTAACTTTAAGTTATACGTGTTCTTACTAGAACCTAATAGACAGAGTTGTAAGCCTAAGTGGAGTGCGTTTCCTTTTTTTTTGTTCTAGAGATTGATCACGGTGTTGGGTTAGTTTCGGGTTCCTTGCGCGGGTTTCAGTGTCGCGACCTAAACCAAACCCCAGTCAGGGTTTCGGTCGCTGGACGGTTGTCGGCGCACGACTGGGTGGCGCCCAAAATATTAAAATTACCCCGCCCCTCTTCGCGGGCAACGACGCCGGGCACAACCGTCCGCCCCGCAGCCATTAGAGGCTTCGGGGGTAATAGTGCGCGTAACAGTTTGGCGCCCAACGTGGGGCACTTTATAAAAAAAAACAGAACTTGGGTAAAGCAGTGTTCGAACGCCGGAACGTTCGACAAGATCAGTGAGTGTGTCTGTGAATAAAAGTGGCTGAGTTCAAAGTGCTGACACGTGCGTGTAATTGCGGGAGTGTGAGATCGCGGGAGTGTGTTGATTGCGGGTGTGTGAATTTGCGGGTGTGTGAGTTTGCGGGTGTGAAGAGTGAAAATGAAATTATAGACACAGATGTTTATATAAAAATAATAAAATAAAGTAGAAAGTAATTTCCTCGTCTAGTACGTTTCTCTTTCCTTGTGCTGTTGTTATTTTGATAGGTGCAACATGGCAAAATTTACGGAGGCTCTAATCGATCGCCTCAGCGAAAACGAGCTGAGCTATGAGCTGGCGGTGCGTGGGATCGCCACTGGAACTGTGTCGGCGATGCGGATGGAGCTTCGGAAGGCACTACGGCTTGGGACCATGATGAACGCGTCCTCACCTTACCCCTTCAGTTACCAGCAGGACCACGAGGCGGTAGAGATGGTGACGGACGAGGTAAGGACGCTATCAGCGGATTTTTGGAGGGATGAACAGTCCACTGCGCTTTTGGTAGCCCAAGCTAAGACAGAATATGGCCTGCGGAGAATCGCTAACTTGCTACGGGCGAAGAAAGCTGAGGATCCCGCAATCGAGAAGTTGCGACGGCAGCTTATGCTCGCCTTAGGTCATATGTTGGTGCAAGCAGAAGAGTATGAGGGCTCTGGAGCCAGGGAGTTGGGACGAGATGAAGATGCGACGGCAACAACAGAAATCGTACCGACGGAAAAAGAGGATACCGAGTTGACGATCACAGAGCTGACCGGCAAGTACCAGTCAGTCTGTGCTGATTACCAGCAAGCGTTGGATGACACCAAAGATCTGGAGAGGGAGAACGATCTTTTACGCACGCAACGGGAAGAGGCACGCAAACACATCATGGACGAAACACTGGCACGTGAAAACCTGGAGGACACACTAAGATCGCTGCACGAAGAGCTGGAGGTCAAGGACCGTAACCATTCGCTAGAATTGACCAAAGCGCGTACTATATATAAGTTAGAAATTAAGGAAATCAATGAGCAATACGACGCGAAGCTGCAACAATCCGTCCAAGAGCTTCGCGAACAATATGAAGAGGAGCTGGAGGAGATCTAAGTGTTCTATGAGAACAAATTTAAGATTCTGGAAAGCGCAGCGCAACGGAACAGCACCGCGGCTTCAAGCGTATCGGAGGAGTTAAAGGGGTCCACGAAAGTCGATAGATTGTTCTCGCGTGTTGAGGAGTTGGAGACCCAAAATGCGGCCTTGCATGACCGCATACGGTTCATAGAGGAGAAGCTTCTACAGAATCAGAAGTGCTCATGCATCGAGGCGGAAGAAGATGTTCATGAAGCTGGGGTCGAAGGGAAAGGGGAAGTCTGGGAAGCAAACCCAGCTGTGACAGGGTTGGAGGAAGATGAGGACACCGATGCTGATGGGAGAGCTTCGAGGGTGACGGAGGAGAAGTCCACACGGGCCTAGTAGCAGGCAGTCGCGATTGAGTAGGCTTGGTAGCAGGCAGTCTCAAGGAGGTGAGACTGGGCCTGAGCGCAAGAAGTCTCAATGGGCTGGGTCTGGGGGCAGGGAGTCTCAGAAGAGTGGACAGGGGAGGACAGGGAGGAAGCAGCAAAGGAGACATCATATGGGTGGTAGATCACAGGGAGGAAGTGCTGACATGGAAGGACCCAGATCAAGGCAGAATAACGAACTCGATAACGAAAAGAGGGAGAATCCTGAGAAGGAAGTTGAGGCATTCGACAGTACCACTAAAAACGGAGTGGAATCAAAGAATGAACAAAACTCCTTACAGCCATCTGTTGTAAGGGAGGATAAACTTGTAGGGGCTTTAGAAGAGATTGTAGATGAGGGATCTATCTCATTCAATAGGATTCAGTTGGTAAGGGCAACTGTGGTGTTGCAGGAGAGGTCTGGTTCACCAAGCGGGGACGGAGAGGATATCAACGCTAATGATCGAGTGGCCGTTACGGAGCAGAGGGACCGGACGTGTGAGAGACCGGAAAGGGAGTTAAAAGAAGTTGAAGATGAGAGGGGCAAAAAGTAGAAGGGTGGGGCTTGCCAAAGCTCTGTAACCCAAACGGCATTAGCATGCTGGCAGGACTTGCTAGAATAGGCACATGCATTAGATGACGACTGGCTTAGGACACGGATTAGGGACGGAATATGTGGGACCGTTCGTGGTCAAAGAGAAATTGTCCTCGTCTACATACCGCTTAACGGACAACAAGGGCAGAGACGCTGGGGTGTGGCACGCCAAAGACCTAAAACCCTACGCCGCGTAAACAACGAATTAGAGCTACCCAACAAACATGAACATGCATAAAATTTTACATCTAACTGGGACAGACACGATAAGTAAAATATTGAACTTAATACCAATCATTGGCTGGCTCCAAAGGCTTTTCCTCGTTTGAGACCCTTCCCGCTGCCCTTCCCGCAAATCTTTATTTTCCATTATTATTTTTTCCTTCCGGTACTTCTGTCCTTTTCGTGTCACATTATCTCTCTTTTGGGGGTTGAAGTTTGGGGCTAAAATAAAACGTTAAGAAAAGTCATTAGTAGTAGAAATAATAATCAGGGGGGAGGATAGATAGGATAGAGAGTAGGCAGTAGTAGTTGGGGCGGAAAGTTATCAATTGTTTAGTACAGTCGGAGTAGTGAGGGAATTAGTTCATTAGTAGTAGAAATAATAATAATAGTAGTAGAAATAATAATCAGGGGGGAGGATAGATAGGATAGAGAGTAGGCAGTAGTAGTTGGGGCGGAGAGTTATCAATTAGTTAGTACAGTAAGAGTAGTGAGGGAATCAGTTCGGGGAAGCTAAGAGCATGGGAATTAACTACGGAGCTCAGTGGAGGATATCCATAGAACAAGTTTGGTAGGTGGATAGAATAGAAAAGGGCAAGGAGTAAATGGGTTGTTTAGGTTAAATAAGGGACGGCGGTGTAGACAGGGAAAATTAAGTCGGGGTTTGTTTGGACAGGTCAGATAGGGAGAATGGGGGAACGTAGTTTATATCATAGATTAGAGAACTTAGTTAGGTATTAGTAGAAGCAGAGTAGGGACAGGGGAAAATTGGTGAAGGGATAGCAGTTAGCTAGGTTAGTTAGGTTAGCGAGTAGAGAGTTTAGTTCGGGGAGTTAGGGGTATCTACTCAAGTGACTGAAACAAGTGATCGTGTGGGTTTCGTACGGAACCATTGTTTTGTTTGGCCGCGCGAATTCGCCGAAGCAACAATGCTCTGCGAGCACTCGGCAATGGCCATGGCACGCAAAACCACTCTTGGTCGTGTGACGTAACCGCGCGCGTCGAATGCTGCTGCCCAAATATTACTCGTTTCCGTTTTGTTCCTCGCTCGTTTTTTTTTAACCGTTCTTTCTTTTTATTTTTTTTTGAGTGGATTTTGGGAAAATCCACTTGAAGAAGGGGGGGTAATGTTACGGTCGCATTTCGCTGCGACCGAATAGTTTTTAAATTTAAAAAAAAAAGAAGTCCTGATTGACTTCGACTTGAGTCAAAAAGCCAATCAGGACTCTGGTCAAAAAGCCTGCAGGTCTAACCCAAGCCACCCGCCAAACGTAAATAGCGCAAACACCACTCCACTGAGGCTCGTAGAGTAGTTTAAGAAATTGAAGTGAATAGAAATTTTAATTTAAGAATTGGATTATATAAACTCATCATTGAATGCAAGAATGGTAGAATCAAATAGAGATTAGGAACTAGTTCAATAGTGGTAAGTAAAGGATAAGTAGTTACTAGTTTAAGGAGAACTTCACCGAGCCATCCCTGAGGAAATCATCGACGTCAAGCATCGCAAGAAGTCGCGAAGAAAAACCACTACACAAACTCATCGTCATATGTTTTCCTCCTTTTCTCTTAATTATATCGATGACCGACCAATCAGCAACTATACGTAAACGCGGATGAAACGATTCTAGTTACCGGACGTCACTTCGATGCTGAATCGTTCAGTCGTCCAAGCACCAAACGTACCCGAGATCGATTTAAATACGGCCGCCCCGAATCTGAAGACTCACGACAGAACCGCTGTAAACAATAACAACAGACGCGAGCTGTCACTGGGAAATGTCGGAGTGACATCATTGATGGCGAAAAAGCCAAGATGGCCGTTGCGCAGACAGCTGATTCCAGCCCAGTGAGTCCCACACCAGTGGTTCCAAAACCAGAGTGGGGACTGGAATGGTCCCGCAAGGAGCTGAGCCGTTAGGCCGAGATGATAAATATAGCTGGGAACAAAGGAAGGGGCTTGTCTTTTGGATGGTGAATTGGAAGAGTGTTCGGCTTGCAAAAGAAAAATTTCAGAAGTCGACGTCGAGAGCGGTCGTCAAAGGCGGCACACTTGATCGCGCGGAAAATTCTTGGGAGATTCTATCAGGACTCGAGCGGAAGGCGTGAATTAGGTTCGATTTCATACTTAGAAGCATTTAACTGATTGAAAGGCGAAGCGAGTACGTTAACGAGTTCTGCAGTGCGATAATCAATCGAGGCACGACGATCGAACGAGCGAGCGAGGGAACGTCGAGAGCGGTCGTCGAGGGCGGCCCACTTCATCGCGCGGTAAATTCCTTGGAAATCTTGGCAGGATTCGAGCGGAAGGCGTGAATGAGGGCGATAATCAATCAACGGCGTAAATAGTAAGTAGAGTAAGCTTTAACTTTAAGTTATACGTGTTCTTACTAGAACCTAATAGACAGAGTTGTAAGCCTAAGTGGAGTGCGTTTCCTTTTTTTTTGTTCTAGAGATTGATCACGGTGTTGGGTTAGTTTCGGGTTCCTTGCGCGGGTTTCAGTGTCGCGACCTAAACCAAACCCCAGTCAGGGTTTCGGTCGCTGGACGGTTGTCGGCGCACGACTGGGTGGCGCCCAAAATATTAAAATTACCCCGCCCCTCTTCGCGGGCAAAGACGCCGGGCACAACCGTCCGCCCCGCAGCCATTAGAGGCTTCGGGGGTAATAGTGCGCGTAACACCTGGCTTAGACAATAAAGAAAGGGTAGTCACTGTAAGGCACGACGAAGATGGGCTGAAATATGTGTCGATAATAAACGTCTGTCTTCTACCAGTCGAAATACATACAAATAAAACGACATTTCACGATTCCAATGCAAATACTGGTATCAATCAATCAGTAGACAACCCAGGAGTAAACGCCAAATACCTCAGCAACAACCATCAGAACGACAAAAAAAAGAAGAAATGTCGTATCGCACCCTGCTCCTAGGCAAGAGCACTACTAACAACTATTGTACCGTTCCTGATTTTTACAACCACCCTAGCTGACAATCACTCTAACCATGAATATGTAATATACAAGCCGTCTACAGTATATCACATAGAAAATGTAGGGAAGACACAGGTTTTGCGGGGTAATCTTAGAATAGAAATTCTTTTCATGGGGAAAAAATCCACATTTTAGCTGATGAAAACAACATCTTGCATACTTCAAACCAAACAAAGAGAATATGCCAAGACACGAAACCATAGGTACAGACAACTCACTGCAACGCACTAGTGCAGCACCTTAAAACCAGTAGAGTTGAGATATTGCAACAAATTGAAAAAGTCAAAGATGTGGCACCGTCAATAATCAAACTATGGCTATTTTGAAAATTGCCTACAACTGTATTCGGGGTAAACGATGAAGTATATGAAAATATAGACAACCTAGACAAAAACCAAATTGCGCTATTTCATTTAACGAAACAACAGCAATTATAGCTTTCTACCATCATGCAACAGCACACTACGGAAACTAACGAAAAATTAGAACTATTTGGTAAAAGGGTCAACTAACTCATAGAAGCTTTGAATGGAATGAAATCCTGGTACAGAAAAGTTTATGAGAACAAACTAAGCATTCAAGTAATTTCAAATTACCTCGCAGCCTCTTACTATTTCGATAGAATCGGGTAAAAGCATAGAAATCTAGTTAAAGTAATGCATGGGTGTTGGGGTTTCCCTTAAATGAAACGTGATAGTTTGTATATTCATTGCGTTTATTGATTGATTACACGAAATCAATGATAACCGGTCTATAAGCGGTGGTCTTTTGAGAAAGACTGCCCTAGCAACGGACAATACCGGTCTAGCAGCGGTGTCGTTTGGAGAAAAAACACCGCCAGCAGTGAATAACTCGTTTTGATGCACTCGCAATTCATCCCAGGGCTGTAATCTCAAACATTTACGCCCACCTCGGTTCAATGTTGAAGCGGTGATGCCGCCCGCCATGACGTACCTGAGTTCTGCTAGTGTTAGTGTGGCTCGGTGTCAGTCCGAGGCAACAAGAACAGCTTGACGTTTAAATGTTGAAGTGGCTGTACGAATCGTGACTACCCGTATTTTGGCATCTTCACCTGGATGCACTTCTATGGCTCGACAGAGAGCCCACTTTGATGGAGGGAGAGTCTCATCTCTTAAAATGGCGAGATCACCTACTCGTATCGGTGTCTGTGGTAATAATTTTATAATTCTATTCTGGAGGTTTTGTATTGAAGTAATAGTATTTAGATATGTACTTTCCCATGCTATGATTCCATACAATAAAGTGCATTGTATTAACGCAAAGTAAGTGCTGCGAATTACATTATTTGATACATATTTTCTTAGTTGTGTAAAAATGAATATCATTTTTCTCATCTTATTGCATATAGCTTTGATTTGACCATCCCATTTAAAATTATCTTGTATTACCAATCCTAAATACGTTACATTGGCTGCTCTTTGTATGACAAAAGAATTTAATTTCAGAATGTTCCTGCAACTATCTTCCTCATGTTTCATACCAAATATCATAAATTTTGTTTTCTCCATATTTAAAGAAAGTTTGTCATTTAATAGCAAGTTGAATACTACAGATAGTCCCTTATTTGCCCGATGCAGAACCTCCTCAATATTTGCTCCAGTAAAAATTCGGTCTGTATCGTTAGCAAATGACACTATTTGACCTTGTATTTGGCTTTGTAGACGCAAGAGATCATTAATATATATAATAAAAAGTATAGGGCCTAATACAGTACCTTGAGGTACACCACATTTCACGGTTTTAGATTCACTTAGTGTATCATTTATTTACACTTTTTGAGATCTCTCACTCAAATATGATTCTAATATTCTGTGAAAAATGCCATCAAATCCTAGTTTTTTTAATTTTGTGAGCAAAAGCTGATGGTCCACTGTATCGAAGGCTTTTTGAATATCTAGAAATATGCTGACACATCTGGTTGGAGTTTATAGCATTATTTATCCAGGTTGTAAAATCAAAGATAGCATCTAAAGTACCGACTTTTTCCTTAAACCCGTACTGTTTTTCCTCAATTATGTTGTATTTGTTAAGTTGTTTCCAGATTCTATCCTTTAAGCATTTCTCTAAAAGTTTTCCTAACGTTGAGGTTAACGATATAGGTCTATAATTGTTAACTTCGGATTTGCTTTTACCTATATAAATAGGAACTACTCTCGCTTCTTTAAAATTTTCAGGGTATATTCCAAGTTTAAGAGGTAAATTTAAAACGTGACTTAATGGGGAAACAATATTTCTAGATTTTTTTTTAACTAAGTCGGAACTGAAGTTGTTGTTGCCTTCTACTCTATTGTTCGCTAAGCTGTCTATATATTTAAGTATTTCACTGTCGCTAATTTCTGTTAATTCATAATTACATTCAGTCAAGTTTATGTTGAACAAAATGCCATGAAAACTTTCTTTCTGTAAAGTTTCAGATAGTTCTTTACCAACTGAAACGAAATGTTCATTAAAATGTTGGGATTTTCATATGGCTCAGTAAGTGTGATGCCATTGTTGTCAAAGGTTTTAGTGAAATGCACTTTAAAATTTCTGTTAAATAGAAGCTCGTTTATTTTTTTCCAGTATTTTCTCGGATTATCCTGGCCTACGTTAAAGTGTTCCTCATAGAACAGATCTTTAGCTTTTTGTATAACTTTTTGTAGGATTCCCCGATACCGTTTTAATGAATCTACCAGTTTTCGGTTAAACGGCTCGCATCTTACTTTATGGGCAAGTCTATTTTTAGCTCTTATTGATCTAACTATCCCCTCAGTGGCCCACATTTTTATGGGAGAGACTTTTTTGCTTATATGCATCGTTATTAGACTATTCGATATGGCCTCATTGCATTTGTCATAAAACTTTTCTAGAGCAATGTTGGCATCGCAACAGCTAAATACGTCTTCCCAATTTACATTTTGTAGTATTTGGTTTAATTTTTTGTAATTCATGTGTGTGGTTTTAATTTTATCTATGCTATGTCTTACATTAGAATTCATTGGAATTTTTTTGAAAACAAGATTGGCTACTGTGCTATAGTGATCCGTGATATATGTTGACAAAACACCCGGGGAAAAGTCGAAGGTTTCCGTTCTACAGGATAATGCTAACATAACACTGGACCAAGCTGGACGTGTGTAACTTGGCCTCTTGCTTTTCCGCTGACATCTCGCAACCGTTACTGCTTAATTTCCTAATTTTGCATCGCTCGCGTTGTTCCAGTTGCTGTGCGTGTTGCCTTCACAATCAAACATTCGGTGCTTTCCCGCGCTTGGTGATTCTATTGAATTTTTTTAACAAGTTCTCTGTTGCTTCCCGTGCTTGGTGATCTAGTGAATTTTGTTCTTTGTTCGCTGGTGCTCTCTGCATGTGGATGTTGTCCAGCGTTCAGTTAACGGCTTCCGAAAGTCCCAATTCAGTTGACATAAACTCATCAATCTATTCGCTTTAATTGGGTTCCGTTACCGCTATTTTTTCACTTTCAAATTTAGCTAACCCTTTACATTATGGTTTTGATTCGCCACCATTTGGCTCTTTATGTGCAATTTGCAAACAGCCTGAATCCGCGCGATATCGCTTCATCCTTTGTGACGGGTACTGTGGCAAGTGTTTTCACGCAAAGTGTATCAACACTAACTTCATACTTGTTGACATTATTGAAAAGCTCCCCAATAATGTTTCCTATCGTTGTGGCATCTTCACCTGGATGCACTTCTATGGTTCTACAGAGAGCCCACTTTGATGGAGGGAGAGTCTTATCTCTTAAAATGGCGAGATCACCTACTCGTATCGGTGTCTGTGGTAATAATTTTATAATTCTATTCTGGAGGTTTTGTATTGAAGTAATAGTATTTAGATATGTACTTTCCCATGCTATGATTCCATACAATAAAGTGCATTGTATTAACGCAAAGTAAGTGCTGCGAATTACATTATTTGATACATATTTTCTTAGTTGTGTAAAAATGAATATCATTTTTCTCATCTTATTGCATAGAGCTTCGATTTGACCATCCCATTTAAAATTATCTTGTATTACCAATCCTAAATACGTTACATTGGCTGCTCTTTGTATGACAAAAGAATTTAATTTCAGAATGTTCCTGCAACTATCTTCCTCATGTTTCATACCAAATATCATAAATTTTGTTTTCTCCATATTTAAAGAAAGTTTGTCATTTAATAGCAAGTTGAATACTAAAGATAGTCTCTTATTTGCCCGATGCAGAACCTCCTCAATATTTGCTCCAGTAAAAATTCGGTCTGTATCGTTAGCAAATGACACTATTTGACCTTGTATTTGGCTTTGTAGACGCAAGAGATCATTAATATATATAATAAAAAGTATAGGGCCTAATACAGTACCTTGAGGTACACCACATTTCACGGTTTTAGATTCACTTAGTGTATCATTTATTTACACTTTTTGAGATCTCTCACTCAAATATGATTCTAATATTCTGTGAAAAATGCCATCAAATCCTAGTTTTTTTAATTTTGTGAGCAAAAGCTGATGGTCCACTGTATCGAAGGCTTTTTGAATATCTAGAAATATGCTGACACATCTGGTTGGAGTTTATAGCATTATTTATCCAGGTTGTAAAATCAAAGATAGCATCTAAAGTACCGACTTTTTCCTTAAACCCGTACTGTTTTTCCTCAATTATGTTGTATTTGTTAAGTTGTTTCCAGATTCTATCCTTTAAGCATTTCTCTAAAAGTTTTCCTAACGTTGAGGTTAACGATATAGGTCTATAATTGTTAACTTCGGATTTGCTTTTACCTATATAAATAGGAACTACTCTCGCTTCTTTAAAATTTTCAGGGTATATTCCAAGTTTAAGAGGTAAATTTAAAACGTGACTTAATGGGGAAACAATATTTCTAGATTTTTTTTTAACTAAGTCGGAACTGAAGTTGTTGTTGCCTTCTACTCTATTGTTCGCTAAGCTGTCTATATATTTAAGTATTTCACTGTCGCTAATTTCTGTTAATTCATAATTACATTCAGTCAAGTTTATGTTGAACAAAATGCCATGAAAACTTTCTTTCTGTAAAGTTTCAGATAGTTCTTTACCAACTGAAACGAAATGTTCATTAAAATGTTGGGATTTTCATATGGCTCAGTAAGTGTGATGCCATTGTTGTCAAAGGTTTTAGTGAAATGCACTTTAAAATTTCTGTTAAATAGAAGCTCGTTTATTTTTTTCCAGTATTTTCTCGGATTATCCTGGCCTACGTTAAAGTGTTCCTCATAGAACAGATCTTTAGCTTTTTGTATAACTTTTTGTAGGATTCCCCGATACCGTTTTAATGAATCTACCAGTTTTCGGTTAAACGGCTCGCATCTTACTTTATGGGCAAGCCTATTTTTAGCTCTTATTGATCTAACTATCCCCTCAGTGGCCCACATTTTTTATGGGAGAGACTTTTTTGCTTATATGCATCGTTATTAGACTATTCGATATGGCCTCATTGCATTTGTCATAAAACTTTTCTAGAGCAATGTTGGCATCGCAACAGCTAAATACGTCTTCCCAATTTACATTTTGTAGTATTTGGTTTAATTTTTTGTAATTCATGTGTGTGGTTTTAATTTTATCTATGCTATGTCTTACATTAGAATTCATTGGAATTTTTTTGAAAACAAGCTTGGCTACTGTGCTATAGTGATCCGTGATATATGTTGACAAAACACCCGGGGAAAAGTCGAAGGTTTCCGTTCTACAGGATAATGCTAACATAACACTGGACCAAGCTGGACGTGTGTAACTTGGCCTCTTGCTTTTCCGCTGACATCTCGCAACCGTTACTGCTTAATTTCCTAATTTTGCATCGCTCGCGTTGTTCCAGTTGCTGTGCGTGTTGCCTTCACAATCAAACATTCGGTGCTTTCCCGCGCTTGGTGATTCTATTGAATTTTTTTAACAAGTTCTCTGTTGCTTCCCGTGCTTGGTGATCTAGTGAATTTTGCTCTTTGTTCGCTGGTGCTCTCTGCATGTGGATGTTGTCCAGCGTTCAGTTAACGGCTTCCGAAAGTCCCAATTCAGTTGACATAAACTCATCAATCTATTCGCTTTAATTGGGTTCCGTTACCGCTATTTTTTCACTTTCAAATTTAGCTAACCCTTTACATTATGGTTTTGATTCGCCACCATTTGGCTCTTTATGTGCAATTTGCAAACAGCCTGAATCCACGCGATATCGCTTCATCCTTTGTGACGGGTACTGTGGCAAGTGTTTTCACGCGAAGTGTATCAACACTAACTTCATACTTGTTGACATTATTGCCAAGCTCCCCAATAACGTTTCCTATCGTTGTGATACGTGCAAAGATACCACACTTCATGATGTGATAAGAATACTTCATCAAAATACCACTACACTCACTGCTCTCACCCAGAGAATGGATGTAATCTCTGGTGCTTCAACGCCACCATCTTCGAAAGCTGCTAATGATGTTAACCTCAACCATCAAGGTGCGATACCTAAATCGGCACCTGCTCTTCATCGCAAAACTTCAACTAAATCACGGACTCGCTCATCTTCATCCTCCTCAACACTTCAGCCTACTCTTGTGACTTCGTCGGTCTCCACACTATCAACATCAACATTTGCATCTTCTTCAACATCAGCATCTTCTTCAACATCAGCATCTTCTTCTTCTACATCTACATCTGAAGTGTTATCATCTCTTTCATCTCTTTCTGCTGCAACAACTTTATCGGCTGCAACAACTTCATCATCTGGATGTCCAACAACATCAACGTCACTTGCTACTGTCGCAAAGCCTCGACTTGTGACGCTAAACTTAAAGGCTCCGATTGCTGCTTCACCAGCTTTGCAACACTCTTCACCCACTGCTGCTTCGTCGCTTCAAGTTGTCGCTCCTCCTCTCCAAATATTTATTTCTCGGCTGGCTTACTCGACATCTAAAGATGATGTTTTGAGCCACATCCACGCCAAACTTGGATTTTCTCCTGCCATCATAAATTGCAAGAAGCTTACGAAAGACAATATTCCGAACAAGTTTATTGCCTCTTTCAAAATTACGGCTCCTCCGGAATTCAATTCCCTACTGCAACCCGACTTCTGGCCACTGGTCAAAGCCTTCTCTACTCGCCGCTCTAAGGATTTTTGCCAGCCTCAACAGTAACTTCATCATCGTTACGTGAAGTTACTTGTTACTACCAAAACTGTCGTGGCCTTAGGACTAAACTGCATGAGTTTCTCCTATCCTCTTCCTCTGCTAATCACGATGTCGTTTGCTTATCTGAAACTTGGCTCAACGCTAGTATCTATGACAACGAGCTTTTCGCTTATCATCGTGTCTTCCGACACGTGGGGTTCTTATTGCGGTAAAGCCTTCTCTTAATTCTTCCCTCTGTACTTCTTTTTCCCCGGTCTCTCTCACATCCATTATTGAATGGATACTTATTAAGATCAACACACAATCTAGTCCCCTTTTTGTCGGGTGTGTTTATATTCCTTGTAATTGCCCCGTTTCCATACTCGATAAGTGCCTAAATGAATTTTCAGCTTTCATTAATTCTTGTCCTCCATCTTCCCACTTCATCATTCTCGGCGACTTCAACCTCCCTTCGATCACCTGGGATTTTAACTCACTTTCTCTTGTTACTTCTGTTGCCAGCCCTCATCTCTCGATTATATCTTCGTTTTTAGCTTCAGTATCTTTCTACCAATATAACACTATCACTAATGTTAATAATACAATTTTAGATCTTGTCCTTTCTTCCCTGCCTATAAACATGTTGATACTTTTTAAGTGTATCCATCCCTACACTAGGGTCGATTCTCATCATCCTCCACTCCTGTAGGACGTCTCCTTTAAATTTGACAAGCCCAGGATCACTGCAGTCTCTTTAAAGCCGAATTTTAGATGAGCAAACTACCTTGCCATCGAGTCCTCCCTCAACTCATATGATTGGCATCATATACTTCACAGTCTGGATTGCGAAACTGCCTTAAATTCCTTTTACCTTGTACTTGATGACCTGATCCATCAATATGTTCCCCTAACACGTAAAGTTAAATCGAACTCGCCTCCTTGGTTCTCTCCTGCAATAGAGTCTGCTCTGCGTACCAAAAATACTTTACAAAGAAAGTGGCTGAAAAGCCAACTTGTTTCAGATCGAATTAGATACTCACAGAGTAGATCCGAGGTGAAACACCTTATCCGCTCTTCCTCGAATGATTACATTCAACGCCTCGAAGCTTCCGTGACCAGGGATGAAACTAAAATGTTCTGGTCCTATGTTCGCTCTCTACGTAAGTCCTCTCCTGTCCCTATCGAGTTGACCCATAACGGCCTCATTGCTCGCTCTCCTCAGGATATGGTAAACTTATTCTCTGACTTCTTCTCTTCTGTTTTTTCATCTCCCATGGCTAGTCCCCCCTTGTATTCCTATTCTACTCCTTCTTGCTCACTACCTTCTAATTTATCTATTTCTAATTCTGAGCTAGAGATCCTAATCAATGGAATTGATCCTAATGTGAATCCTGGACCTGATGGTATTCCTAACTTGTTTGTGATCTGCCTCTCTTCCTCTCTTAGCCTGCCTCTATCGATCATATTTAACAAAAGTGTCACCGAGGGCATTTTCCCTGTTTCCTGAAAACTTTCATATACAATTCCTATCCACAAGTCTGGACTCCTTTCCTTTGCACGCAACTACCGTCCCATAGCCATGTTGTCTTGTTTTTCGAAACTGCTCGAGCGGTTCGTTTACAATTCAATAATTACTTCCATCAGACCTGTTATTGCTAATGCACAACATGGTTTTGTTTCTGGTCGTTCCTCACTTACTAACCTCTTAGAATTCTCCGACTTTGCAGCCAGGTCTCTGGCCAATAGAGAGCAAATTGATTGCATTTACACGGATTTGTCTAAGGCTTTTGACTCCGTTGACCACAATATTTTAGTGCTTAAGCTGAAGAGGTATGGCTTTCAAGGGTCTTTACTCAGATGGTTCTCTTCCTATCTGGTTAACCGTGAATGCATTGTTTCCTTCTGCAATCATACATCTGCTCCTTTCTATCCATCATCAGGTGTTCCGCAAGGCTCTATCCTGGGTCCTCTTCTTTTTTTACTTTTTGTCAACAATTTGCCTCAATTCATTCAGTCTCCCTGCCTCCTGTACGCTGACGACTTTAAAGTCTTTAGGACAATCAACTCCATTATCAATTGTCAAGCTCTTGACCAGGATCTATGTGCGTTTCAATCTTGGTGTGACCTCAATAATCTAACGATTAATGTTGAAAAATGTCATAAACTTACCTTTTCCCTCAAATTCAACACTATTGTTTTTCCTTATTCCTTACATAGCAGTACTCTCGTTGAAGTCGATCATTTCTGTGATCTAGGTGTCATATTCGATCGCAAACTAAAATTTGATCATCATATTGCCAATATCGTGCTTAAAGCGTCAAAGCTTTGTGGACTATTACTTAGAAATTCCACTGCATTTTGGAGACCCGAAACTAGTATAAAACTTCTCAATTCTCTCGTATGTAACTTGGTCAAATTCTGCTCCCCGATCTGGTCTCTACACAGCAAATGTGATACAAACTTGATCGAATCTATTCAGCGTAACCGCACTTTATTCTACAAATTCAATATTCCCTATGCTCCTTACGATGTTCGTCGGAAACATTTCAACCTTGCCACCTTACAACAACGTAGAATATATTTAGACGAATCTCTCCTTTGCAGGCCTTTTCTGAATATCCTCGACACTCCTCTCTGCAATGAACTTCGCTTCCGTCACTCTTCTCACCCTTGTAGAAACCTTACGATCTTCGCCCCTCCCTTCACCACGTCTAACCTATATTATAATTCTCCCCTGACTCGCTTACAACGAAATCATGACCTTATGCAGTCTGGTTCCTTCGGTTACTTTTTAAATACTTATAAGATCAAACTAAGAAATCTTATATTTTCCCCTTAATTTTAGTTTTCAAACTTTCTAATTCATTCACGACTGTTCTTTATTCTTATTTTCTATTCTTATTTCATTAATTAATTCATTTACTCTTAGAGTTATCTTAGTCTTAGTTTAGTTCATCGCTACTATGTAATTGGAACTCTTCTGTTTAGTAGCTTTGTCAACAATAAATAAATAAACAATAAATATATGGTCAATGTATGATTTGTTTCTCGTTGGGGCGTAAAAGTACTTATCTAGCCCGCGAGTACTGAGTACATCAAGGTAATCATGCGCTTCGGGTGTGAGTAACGAGTTATCAATGTTAATATTAATGTCTCCCACCAATAAAATATTTGCATAGTTTTTGTTCCTGTAAAAGTCCTCCAAGGAGAAGACGAAAGGACAAGGATTCCTAAAATTGGGTGATCTATAGATCGCATTGATAATAATCTCTCCACAATTAGGAAGATTAATTTTCACAGAACAAGCATTTGCTTGAACTATACTATTTGGAATTTCATCGAAAGTAAAGCAATTTCTAATATAGATTGCTACTCCATCAGCGCTATTCGTGTGGTTTGTCTTGATGATTTTATTGTATGTCTGTCTCTATGTCAAAAAAATCATCATCCGTTATCCATGCTTCCGAAAAAACAATCGCATCAAAATTTACACTTAATTGATTTAGCAATATTAACACCTCATCGAAATGTAAAGCAATACTACGAACATATATGAAAAATCTTAACATCAGTGAAATTTTTGTGAAAATCAAAAAAAGTTTTTACAAGCAGCTTCATCTCTAAATGTCATGGTATTGTTTTGTCTGTGATCTAGATTATTATCGTAATCCATTAATGCTACGTAAATTTATTTACAGATATAATCTCATTATTCTATGGATGTTATTCGCACAAGTGACTTTTATTGCTGCCAATGCATCATCTTTCCAGATATAAACTTTTCCGTCTCTTATCCATACATACTTGTATTTTTTTCCCTTTGCTATTTGATTTGTTTCCCTCAGCAGTATGGCAGTAAAAGGAATCAGGTGTTCGCCAATGAACACTCGTCCTCCGCCAAGTTGTTTGCATATGTCATTTGCTGCTAATCCCGGTCCAGTTCCTCTATTTTTTACTTTGTTTGTATCTCTAAAACCGGCTCTCGTAAAACTAACAACTACCGGTGTCACATCTACTTTAGCGTTAGTTGCACGGTAGGCTTTATTGATGTCCTGGTCATCGACCTCTATACCAATGAATTTTGAAACTCTCCGCACAATCTCTATTACATCTTCATTAGGAGTTTTCTTTAAACCATTTATTTGCACATTATTGCGCCTTATGTGCAGTTGTAGGGAATTGTTCTGCATTTCCAGATTACTCGGTTACTCGGAGCAATTTTGAGAGACTCGAAGCCGATGAAGCGAATAATTTCCCAACTGAAGGCTGAACTATTTTAGCTTGCAGAACTACTACGCGACGCTCTGATGACTCTTCGTGATAGGATAGTGATTCATATGTTGGCCAAGAATTCGATGAATTTGAAAGCCACAGTGGTCCTTTTCGCCACAGTCCAAAGTCCTTGAGCTCAGTCGGTGTTAGTCTACGTGTTGCCTAATCGGCGGGATTGTCGGCGCCAGGAACGTGATGCCAAATAGCTTCAGGAACTGCTGTCTGAATTTCAGCGACTCGATTGGTTACATAGGTTTTCCAGGTTGATGTTGTTGATTTGATCCAGGCTAACGTAGTAGTGCTATCTGACCATATGTGCAAAGGTACTGACTGTAGAGAGATCGTTTGTCGGACATGAGACGCTAGTTTCTCCAGTAGAAATGCGCCACAAAGTTCTAACCTTGGAATGGCTACTTGTTTGAAAGGAGACACTTTAACCTTTGAAGCAATTAAGGTGATTTGAATTGTGCCTTCAGATTCGTAAGTAGAGTGATGCAGCATTGACAGATATAGATGCATCCGCGAAGCCGTGAAGTTCGATGAGTTTCAAATTGCTTGTAAATCCTAACTAGCGTGGTAAGAATATACAGTTGATGTCCTGCAGTTCGTCATATAGTCGTTGCCAGCGTTGTTTAGCGTTGTCTGGTAAAGGATCATCCCATCCGATACCTAGCAACCAAAGTTTTTGCATAAACACCTTGTGTTCAATCGTAATCGGAGCAAGCCAACCCAAGGGGTCAAACAATTTTGAAATAGTAGATAGAATTGTCCTCTTGGCTGGTATCTGATTGAACTTTGGCAGAGAAAGATGAAAGGTGAATAAGTCTGCATCAGGTTGCCAGTTCAACCCAAGCAATGGATATTCCAGTTTCGCTTGCCAGGTTTTTGAAGGTGTTGGTGCTATCCAATCCGAAGGAAGATTGGTTAACAGTCGAGAATCATTGCACACCCATTTGCGAAGTGGAAGCCTGCCAGCCATGGGGAAGTTAATTAATCGCTGCTGTAGAGATAAAACTGAGTCGATGTCGTCAGCTCCCGTGAGAATATCATCAACGTAGATATTTTGATTTAGTACTGAAGCAGCACGAGGATAACGATGAGATTCGTCTTGAGAAAGCTGCTTCAGAGTACGTAACGCCAGATACGGTGCAGGCGCGAGTCCATAAGTGACAGTTGTCAAACAAAATTCCGAAATAGGATCATCGGTACTTGTACGCCATAGAATTCGTTGATGGTTTTGATCGTCGCGATGTATCTTAATTTGGAGGAACATGTTCTCGATATCCGTGGAGAAGGCTATCGCAAACATACGCCAACGAAGTAAGATGTCGGAAAGTTCAGGCTGAAGTTTCGGGCTAATATATAGATGATCGTTGAGCGACGTTCCGAGTGAAGTGGCTTGTGATCCATTGAACACCACTCTGAGTTTAGTGGGCATGCTTGTTTCCTTTTTAGTCCCATGATGTGGTAGGTCGTAGCAAGTGTTAGGTGTTTTAGATGGTTGAGATCGGCGCATATGGCCCATAGATTCATATTCTCTAAAGAAGGTACCATATGCCTGGCAGAGTTTAGCGCCCTTGAGAAATCGTCGTTCCATTCTTTGGAGCATAACTTAAGCTGGAGTTCGCGAGTCACCAAAATCATTATTGTAAGATTTGAATGGTAGTCGTACGATATAACGTCCACTCTCATCCCTCGAGTGAGTCGATTTAAAGTGGTCTTCGCATTGCATTTCATTCTCTGTAAGTAATGCTGATGTAGGCGTTGAGAGGTCTTCCTGTTCCCAGAAACGTACCAACAGCTTAGAAAGTTCTTTATTTTGATGTAGTGTGCAAGGTAAACTGATGATTGATCTCAGATGTACGTCATCTCTTATGATTGTCATCTCCAAAGATGGAGTGACTGGCCCAGTAAGTATCCATCATAATGCCGTGTCTTGTGCTGTGAAGCCACCAAATGGACTAGTGCGGATACCTGGTCTGATAGGCAACGCATAAACTTCACTACCCAGCAGTATGTCGATGGATTCACTTGAGTGAAAATAAGGATCTGCTAATGCTAAGCCATTCAGATGTGACCAGTTTTGATGAATTGGACGATGAGGTGGTATGTATTCGGTGAGTCGGGGATGGATAAGAGCAGTCGTTTGACATCTAAACTGTGAAGGTAAGTGCGGTGTGATGATGATGTCCACGATTCCACGAGAAATACCTGATGGAATTGCTCCGATTCCGGAGACAGGCAACGATGCTGAACGACGAGTCAAACGTAGTTTTTGAGCCAAGTTTTCTGATATAAAATTGCTTTCTGCACAAGGATCGATTAGTGCTCGAGCCTGAGTGTGCCTGCCATCGTTTCCGTAGGCTTGAATAATAGCCGTTGCAAGCAAGACTGGAGTTGCGAAACTGGTAGCCATTTGAGTGACTAGAGTGTTGCTGTAGTTCCCGGATAATTGGATTTCCCTGGTATAAACTCGTGCAGAAGCGTATGATGAAGACCACGAAATTCATGATAGACTTTATTTGAGCGGTAGTCTTTAACTCGATGACCACCGAGGCAATTAAAGCAAAGATTATGGAAAGTTATAAATTCCTTACGTTGATTCACTGCGATTAATTGAAAGGCTTCACAAAAGGCAAGAAAATGCTTTTTTGACAGAAGGAACAAGTGTGTGTGTAGGGTAGCTTCTTTGCTGAAACAAGGTTCTGCGAGGCGGGATGATAGAGCGAAATGGTTGGTGCAAGCTGGAGCCGATGCTTCAGATGAATTCACTGGAGAACGTAATCGCTCCGAATGGTCTACAGACTCTGAAGTTCGAATTCTAGTGCTGATAAAACTCGTGAGCTGACCAAAGGTTGGTGGATCCGTGCTTGTTCCAAGTGAAGTTTCCCAAGCTCGTCCGGATTGATTATCCAGACGTTGAACCGTAATGTACACCAGTCAATCATCCCAGTGTTCCACCGGTCTTTCATGGGTTTTGAGTGCTCCAATGGCATCGGTCGTATTATGTATTAAGCTCTTGAGACCTGCGAATGATTCCTTTAAAATGGGAGGAAGGTTGCATAGCGAAGTGATTTGAGCATAAACAAGTAACCGTTTACTATTATACCGCTCGATGAGTATGTTCCAGGCTCTCATGAAATTATCTGCTGTTGTAGGAAGGTTATTTAGTAATTGAGCTGGTTTATCATCCACGCTCAACTTCAGATAATGGAGTCTTTCTACATTAGTAATACTTGAATTCGACATAACAAGCGAGTTGAAGAGATCCCGGAACTTTACCTAATCTTGATACCTTCCCCTGAATTTCGGTAACTAAATTTTTGGGAGCTGATGATGGAATTGGCTGTCAGAAACTGGCGTAATTGAGTTGTTGAATGCATCTCGAGGGTTATCGTAAGACTCAAGTTTATCTAAGTATTTTCCCTTCTCGAGTAGATAAAGCTCCTCAACAGTGCTCCAATCGTCGCTCTTAAAATAGTTTGCCTCCTTGTCAGTGAGTGTTGCGGTTTTAATTATGTCTGTATGTGCTTCTTGATAAGCAGACCGACACTTTCCCAAATTCTCCAACCGTGTCTTGCATGCTCCTCGGGTCATTTCAAAAGCACCGAGTTTCGAGAAATTAAGAAAAGATCTAGCAATCAGACCTTTCCGCTTATCCTGGGCTTCAAAAAATAATTCCATTACCAAACTACTGGCTAATTCGCTTACCAATGGAAGTAAAGAGCCTACAATGCTGCAACCGTAATCAAACCAAATTTAATTGTTCTTAGCATAAACGCCGAAAAACGCTGCACAAGTTCTTGGGTCAAGTATGATTAAAGCCTTGACTGTAGCAACTTTTCTGAAAGCTTTTAAGCTTTCGAATTCTATCACTATGCATGTGGTAGTACCGTTTGTTTTCTTTGAGTTTATTATAAATTGTTTGATAATTAATACACATGAACACGCGAGTAACCGATATTGGCACCGCGTACCCGGCTCGACGGACCAAAAGGTTGGGGGTTCCCTTCAATGAAACGTGATAGTTTGTTTATTTATTGCGTTTATTGATTGGTTACACGAGATCATTGATAACCGGTCTATAAGCGGTGTTGTTTTGAGAAAGACTAGCAGCGGTGTTGGTTGGAGAAAAAACTCCGCCAGCAGTGGATAACCCTTTTTGATGCACTCAAACAATGGGCATATTAGCATCACCAGCATTGTCTCTTCAAGCACTATAGCAGAAACAATCGGTCGAGTTTCAAAAAACCTAGGACCACTTTTTTCAATACCAGAGGTTCCGCAAAATCGAATCGTTGTAAAAAAACGAAGAATATCATAGAATATCGCATCTACGATTTATTTCATGTAAGCATCATTCCAATCAAAGCCAGACCACATGAATTTATATCAACACTGAACGGAACACAAGTTTGACAATAAACTTTAACCAGCTGCAAGTTGGATGATGATCAATTCGTAGCTTCTCAGTTCTGGGAGACATTTACCTTTGTTCACCTAGTTGCATCAATAACATGAACACAAAACCCACCTGCGAGTTATGTTTTTACACTTTTATTACTACAAAAATATATCAATACCAAACTTGGTATTACTAATTAAAACACTTTATTATTATTTAAAAAACATTTTATTAACTTGACAAGTAGTCAACACGTTTGAACAATAACTCGATTGAATGATAACTGAATAACAACTCGATTGAATAATAGGTAACAACTAACTTTGATCTGGATGACCAAGTGGTATTTATACAGATGGGAAACAAAGAACCCAAAATTGCATAGTTGCAATTTTGATCAAGGGAATAAAAAGATAAGATCAGCATTTTATGAAATATGATATTATAAGATACATCAGCATAAATATAAGATGATGCAGCTGTGTAAACAATGGGTTGATACGTTAGTCTCAATAATTTATAAAAAGAATCATGCATCAGGATAATGAAGTCATGATGTTTATGAAATTGGATATATTAAAAGAATTTCATAATGCTAATTCTTCGTGATAGGATAGTGATTCATATGTTGGCCAAGAATTCGATGAATTTGAAAGCCACAGTGGTCCTTTTCACCACAGTCCAAAGTCCTTGAGCTCAGTCGGTGTTAGTCTACGTGTTGCCTAATCGGCGGGATTGTCGGCGCCAGGAACGTGATGCCAAATAGCTTCAGGAACTGCTGTCTGAATTTCAGCGACTCGATTGGTTACATAGGTTTTCCAGGTTGATGTTGTTGATTTGATCCAGGCTAACGTAGTAGTGCTATCTGACCATATGTGCAAAGGTACTGACTGTAGAGAGATCGTTTGTCGGACATGAGACGCTAGTTTCTCCAGTAGAAATGCGCCACAAAGTTCTAACCTTGGAATGGCTACTTGTTTGAAAGGAGACACTTTAACCTTTGAAGCAATTAAGGTGATTTGAATTGTGCCTTCAGATTCGTAAGTAGAGTGATGCAGCATTGACAGATATAGATGCATCCGCGAAGCCGTGAAGTTCGATGAGTTTCAAATTGCTTGTAAATCCTAACTAGCGTGGTAAGAATATACAGTTGATGTCCTGCAGTTCGTCATATAGTCGTTGCCAGCGTTGTTTAGCGTTGTCTGGTAAAGGATCATCCCATCCGATACCTAGCAACCAAAGTTTTTGCATAAACACCTTGTGTTCAATCGTAATCGGAGCAAGCCAACCCAAGGGGTCAAACAATTTTGAAATAGTAGATAGAATTGTCCTCTTGGCTGGTATCTGATTGAACTTTGGCAGAGAAAGATGAAAGGTGAATAAGTCTGCATCAGGTTGCCAGTTCAACCCAAGCAATGGATATTCCAGTTTCGCTTGCCAGGTTTTTGAAGGTGTTGGTGCTATCCAATCCGAAGGAAGATTGGTTAACAGTCGAGAATCATTGCACACCCATTTGCGAAGTGGAAGCCTGCCAGCCATGGGGAAGTTAATTAATCGCTGCTGTAGAGATAAAACTGAGTCGATGTCGTCAGCTCCCGTGAGAATATCATCAACGTAGATATTTTGATTTAGTACTGAAGCAGCACGAGGATAACGATGAGATTCGTCTTGAGAAAGCTGCTTCAGAGTACGTAACGCCAGATACGGTGCAGGCGCGAGTCCATAAGTGACAGTTGTCAAACAAAATTCCGAAATAGGATCATCGGTACTTGTACGCCATAGAATTCGTTGATGGTTTTGATCGTCGCGATGTATCTTAATTTGGAGGAACATGTTCTCGATATCCGTGGAGAAGGCTATCGCAAACATACGCCAACGAAGTAAGATGTCGGAAAGTTCAGGCTGAAGTTTCGGGCTAATATATAGATGATCGTTGAGCGACGTTCCGAGTGAAGTGGCTTGTGATCCATTGAACACCACTCTGAGTTTAGTGGGCATGCTTGTTTCCTTTTTAGTCCCATGATGTGGTAGGTCGTAGCAAGTGTTAGGTGTTTTAGATGGTTGAGATCGGCGCATATGGCCCATAGATTCATATTCTCTAAAGAAGGTACCATATGCCTGGCAGAGTTTAGCGCCCTTGAGAAATCGTCGTTCCATTCTTTGGAGCATAACTTAAGCTGGAGTTCGCGAGTCACCAAAATCATTATTGTAAGATTTGAATGGTAGTCGTACGATATAACGTCCACTCTCATCCCTCGAGTGAGTCGATTTAAAGTGGTCTTCGCATTGCATTTCATTCTCTGTAAGTAATGCTGATGTAGGCGTTGAGAGGTCTTCCTGTTCCCAGAAACGTACCAACAGCTTAGAAAGTTCTTTATTTTGATGTAGTGTGCAAGGTAAACTGATGATTGATCTCAGATGTACGTCATCTCTTATGATTGTCATCTCCAAAGATGGAGTGACTGGCCCAGTAAGTATCCATCATAATGCCGTGTCTTGTGCTGTGAAGCCACCAAATGGACTAGTGCGGATACCTGGTCTGATAGGCAACGCATAAACTTCACTACCCAGCAGTATGTCGATGGATTCACTTGAGTGAAAATAAGGATCTGCTAATGCTAAGCCATTCAGATGTGACCAGTTTTGATGAATTGGACGATGAGGTGGTATGTATTCGGTGAGTCGGGGATGGATAAGAGCAGTCGTTTGACATCTAAACTGTGAAGGTAAGTGCGGTGTGATGATGATGTCCACGATTCCACGAGAAATACCTGATGGAATTGCTCCGATTCCGGAGACAGGCAACGATGCTGAACGACGAGTCAAACGTAGTTTTTGAGCCAAGTTTTCTGATATAAAATTGCTCTCTGCACAAGGATCGATTAGTGCTCGAGCCTGAGTGTGCCTGCCATCGTTTCCGTAGGCTTGAATAATAGCCGTTGCAAGCAAGACTGGAGTTGCGAAACTGGTAGCCATTTGAGTGACTAGAGTGTTGCTGTAGTTCCCGGATAATTGGATTTCCCTGGTATAAACTCGTGCAGAAGCGTATGATGAAGACCACGAAATTCATGATAGACTTTATTTGAGCGGTAGTCTTTAACTCGATGACCACCGAGGCAATTAAAGCAAAGATTATGGAAAGTTATAAATTCCTTACGTTGATTCACTGCGATTAATTGAAAGGCTTCACAAAAGGCAAGAAAATGCTTTTTTGACAGAAGGAACAAGTGTGTGTGTAGGGTAGCTTCTTTGCTGAAACAAGGTTCTGCGAGGCGGGATGATAGAGCGAAATGGTTGGTGCAAGCTGGAGCCGATGCTTCAGATGAATTCACTGGAGAACGTAATCGCTCCGAATGGTCTACAGACTCTGAAGTTCGAATTCTAGTGCTGATAAAACTCGTGAGCTGACCAAAGGTTGGTGGATCCGTGCTTGTTCCAAGTGAAGTTTCCCAAGCTCGTCCGGATTGATTATCCAGACGTTGAACCGTAATGTACACCAGTCAATCATCCCAGTGTTCCACCGGTCTTTCATGGGTTTTGAGTGCTCCAATGGCATCGGTCGTATTATGTATTAAGCTCTTGAGACCTGCGAATGATTCCTTTAAAATGGGAGGAAGGTTGCATAGCGAAGTGATTTGAGCATAAACAAGTAACCGTTTACTATTATACCGCTCGATGAGTATGTTCCAGGCTCTCATGAAATTATCTGCTGTTGTAGGAAGGTTATTTAGTAATTGAGCTGGTTTATCATCCACGCTCAACTTCAGATAATGGAGTCTTTCTACATTAGTAATACTTGAATTCGACATAACAAGCGAGTTGAAGAGATCCCGGAACTTTACCTAATCTTGATACCTTCCCCTGAATTTCGGTAACTAAATTTTTGGGAGTTGATGATGGAATTGGCTTTCAGAAACTGGCGTAATTGAGTTGTTGAATGCATCTCGAGGGTTATCGTAAGACTCAAGTTTATCTAAGTATTTTCCCTTCTCGAGTAGATAAAGCTCCTCAACAGTGCTCCAATCGTCGCTCTTAAAATAGTTTGCCTCCTTGTCAGTGAGTGTTGCGGTTTTAATTATGTCTGTATGTGCTTCTTGATAAGCAGACCGACACTTTCCCAAATTCTCCAACCGTGTCTTGCATGCTCCTCGGGTCATTTCAAAAGCACCGAGTTTCGAGAAATTAAGAAAAGATCTAGCAATCAGACCTTTCCGCTTATCCTGGGCTTCAAAAAATAATTCCATTACCAAACTACTGGCTAATTCGCTTACCAATGGAAGTAAAGAGCCTACAATGCTGCAACCGTAATCAAACCAAATTTAATTGTTCTTAGCATAAACGCCGAAAAATGCTGCACAAGTTCTTGGGTCAAGTATGATTAAAGCCTTGACTGTAGCAACTTTTCTGAAAGCTTTTAAGCTTTCGAATTCTATCACTATGCATGTGGTAGTACCGTTTGTTTTCTTTGAGTTTATTATAAATTGTTTGATAATTAATACACATGAACACGCGAGTAACCGATATTGGCACCGCGTACCCGGCTCGACGGACCAAAAGGTTGGGGGTTCCCTTCAATGAAACGTGATAGTTTGTTTATTTATTGCGTTTATTGATTGGTTACACGAGATCATTGATAACCGGTCTATAAGCGGTGTTGTTTTGAGAAAGACTAGCAGCGGTGTTGGTTGGAGAAAAAACTCCGCCAGCAGTGGATAACCCTTTTTGATGCACTCAAACAATGGGCATATTAGCATCACCAGCATTGTCTCTTCAAGCACTATAGCAGAAACAATCGGTCGAGTTTCAAAAAACCTAGGACCACTTTTTTCAATACCAGAGGTTCCGCAAAATCGAATCGTTGTAAAAAAACGAAGCAATCAGTCCTAGTCTATGGATATTTTCATATCATAGAATATCGCATCTACGATTTATTTCATGTAAGCGTCATTCCAATCAAAGCCAGACCACATGAATTTATATCAACACTGAACGGAACACAAGTTTGACAATAAACTTTAACCAGCTGCAAGTTGGATGATGATCAATTCGTAGCTTCTCAATTCTGGGAGACATTTACCTTTGTTCACCTAGTTGCATCAATAACATGAACACAAAACCCACCTGCGAGTTATGTTTTTACACTTTTATTACTACAAAAATATATCAATACCAAACTTGGTATTACTAATTAAAACACTTTATTATTATTTAAAAAACATTTTATTAACTTGACAAGTAGTCAACACGTTTGAACAATAACTCGATTGAATGATAACTGAATAACAACTCGATTGAATAATAGGTAACAACTAACTTTGATCTGGATGACCAAGTGGTATTTATACAGATGGGAAACAAAGAACCCAAAATTGCATAGTTGCAATTTTGATCAAGGGAATAAAAAGATAAGATCAGCATTTTATGAAATATGATATTATAAGATACATCAGCATAAATATAAGATGATGCAGCTGTGTAAACAATGGGTTGATACGTTAGTCTCAATAATTTATAAAATGAATCATGCATCAGGATAATGAAGTCATGATGTTTATGAAATTGGATATATTAAAAGAATTTCATAATGCTGACTTGATACAACGGATGTTTACAAGAAACGTACGTTGTTTATAGATTGGTCATCAAGCTTAGGAGCTTGTTTATCAATTGTAACTCCTCCCTCCTTAAGATCGTTGTTGTCCTCAACAATTTTTATTATGGGTAATTCAATAATTTTATCTAATTTATTGATATGAATAATTTTTCGATTTTAATATTTTTAATTGGTTCCAATGTTAATACTTGTTGAAATTCTTTTATTTCCTTAGTATATAATTTTCCATTAATTTCAATTTTACAGTTACTAAATCTAATTATATATGTTCCACTTAAGTTATAGGTTTTTTGGTCACAATTTTGATTTATTTTATTATTTTTATTTGTTAACAATAGTAAACCTTTCTCTATTTCTTCAGTCTTAGCTTTATTTTCTATTTGAATTATACAATTTTTTGTTTTACATGTTAATTAATTTTTTAGTAAAATTAAAGTTTCTGATTTTACATTTGGTATTTGTCTGACATGATATGATAGTAAAGGTTGGGTTAGTATTGGGATATTGATCACAAATATAATTATTCTATTTTTTGTTAGAACATTTATTATAATTTCTCTAAGTTCGTCGAAGGATAAGTTATAAAAATCTATTTCGTCGTAAGTTAAAAGGGATCTGGTCATTATTCCAATTTTAGCAGAATTTATATTATCGATTATTTTTTCTCACTCATCTTTTATCAGATCTAAGTTATGATTTAGTTGTATTTTTGCAATGATTTTATTTATTTGATTAGTAGTAGTATTAATGTTATCAGCAAACATATTTTTAGTTGGATTAATGTTTTGTATTATTTCATTAAGTATTTGCCTACTCATTGATTTTATGACTGCATGGTTATTAGTGTCAATTATTTTCATGTGTTCTGTTATTTCTTGATAATCATCATTATTCATAAGTCCAAACATAAATTTATAAACATTACCAATTGGATTTATAAGACCTCTTATATTTCGATTTAATATTTCAAATTTGTTATTTTCGGAAGTTTGATTAATTTTAACAGATGGTATTATTGGTTTTCTAGTTGCTTGGGGTAAATTAATTTGTAAAGGAATATTTTTAGATATTTCATGATCAAAATGTAATATTTTAAGTTCTCCTTTGATGGTTTTTATACTTTCGATTGTATATTGATCAGGGTATATTTGTTTTGTTATTTCGTTTACAACTGTTTCATATTGTTTTAAATCTATTTTATGATAAATTCTATGATGGTTTTTAGTTAATCTGATGGTATCCTTTTTAATAAGAATGATTCCTGATTCAGTGTTAAGTTTTTTTATTGCTATTTCGGATTGTGTTGTTTGTATAGTTGTTAACAGGATACGGGGTATAATTGTACTCTATGCCAACCTTAGAAGCATTCGCCGAAAAATTGAAGATATTGAAATTTATACTGAACAACATAAAGAAGTCGACGTGTTGGTTTTCTGTGAAATATGGCTTTACGAGAATGAAGTCGAATATTATAACATAAAAGGTTTTAACGTTGTGTATAACTGTAGAACAGAAAAGCGAGGAGGCGGGACAGCCATATATATTAGGAAGAGTATAAACTTTAAAACAATATACACTAATATTAATTTTTCAACAATTATAATAGAACTAGAAACAGACATAAAAAATTTCAAAATAGGCACATTTTATAAATCATCAGAAAAATTCTCTGAATTCATAGACCATATGGACTATGTTTATTCGACACACAAGTCACTAATTACAATAGCAGATACTAATAGTAATCTCTGTAATGAAATGAATATACAGCGAACGTTATCGCTTCGAAATTTCAGGCCAACAGGACTTTCGTCTTGTTGGCCTCAAGGACGTTTAGTCCCCGGGACGAGGCAACGAACCCATGTGTCGTTCAGACGAATTCGGGTCCGGCCTCTACCTAGCTAGAGGAGTGATGGCTGCTGGCAGGCCAGCTCAGCTCGGCGCGTATCGTCGTGGGTGCGTTCTCTAGCATCAGTCCCGAATCTCATTTCCAGAAATTCAGCAATCAAATTGCCCGCTTACATACCGACAAAAAAAATTTCATCCAACAAAGCAAACTATTCATCTTGTGAGGCTATACCTCCTACGTTACTTTACCCAAAGAATTCTCGCGCGCATACCGAGATAATACCACGTTCCAAAACCTCCCCGAGAGAAAAAAATTCTTTACGTTACATTGATCTAGTGTAAAAATTCCGAAACTATTCAAAAAAAAACAAAAAAAAAACGAAAGACTACCGCGTACCGGAACTATCTCTCGGGTGGCCGTGCTACTCTCGATTAGGAAGACGAGCTTCAGCGGAGCTCGCCAGGCGCAGATGTCGCTGCCTGGGCCCGCCCTACCATGGCCTAGTGCTTGCGTGTCCGCATGTGTTGTGCGCACTAGGCCCACCAATACTTACTTTAGCCGGGGTGAATCCTGTTCCTTAAAGTCAGAAGAAGGGCAGAATCTTAGGAAACTCTCGCTGAATAGGTTAATTATTCCATTTTTATTTTTATTTTTCAACCTGCCTTTTACAATTTATAATTCATTTTTGCTGTACTTTTATTATTACTAATCATGGGCTATGCATCAAGATAGCGAATTAACCAATTTCATCAATCATATGCATGTAAACTAATTAACAAACCAGTGTTACGTATATCCAATTCAATTACTTCATTTTCTATGGATATTCCTAAACATGCATCAAATATATAATGGTTCGGTTTAAGTTGAAAGATAAGGGAA
The DNA here is from genome assembly GCA_963942545.1 of Oxycera nigricornis. Lineage (NCBI taxonomy): Eukaryota > Metazoa > Arthropoda > Insecta > Diptera > Stratiomyidae > Oxycera > Oxycera nigricornis. The sequence continues at coordinate 71,585,300 of OZ012662.1, forward strand.
TAAAAAATATGATAATTTTACTTTATACTCAAAAAATGGTTGATGTTGATGAGAAAAAACAAACAATCATAGCCAATAAAAATCACACGACTTAGCAGCAGTGCAGATAAAGTTAAAAGCATCGATTTGGCTTGACAAGAAAAAAAATCAAAATACTCAATCTTTACATGTTGGTTTTGTTTTTCAATTAAAGCACAGCAAATAATTATTTCGATTTATTCAATTATTTATATTTTTTTCTCTGTCACCATTCACCGTTTCGTGATATCTTCATTTGGGTTCCATAACATGTGTAAATCATTGTAACGAGCCTAAGTATTTGCATTAAGATTATATATACATTCACAGTTTTCTTATTTTTTTATGTTTTCTTTCACTTTTCGCTTATTCTATAGTTTTGGGACTTATAAATTATTTACAAATATTTACTGAATCTATTTTTTTTTGTGGATTGTTCAACAATCTGTTCATGAAGAACCTTCATCTAGTATTGAAATTAGCGTTTAGTCTTTAAAGAATGTTTTCTTTCTTTTTTTTCTATTTTTAGATTGAAGTATTTTAGGATTTTTTCTGTTTCATTATGTGCTGAGATATAGTTATTAGCGATTCAATATAGTAAACTAGCGAAAGAAGATTTTTTTCAGATGGAATGCCTTATCAACTATTTCGCGTAATGCTTTCATTTCAGTTAGTTAATTATGATACTTTCCTAATTGTTTGCTGGTCTGCTCCTTAGTTTTCCACGCAATCACATCGCTCGCTTCCCCACAATTTTCGGTGATAATCTTCCTCAGCTCGAGAAAATGCACAGGGTAAAAATTCGATTTAGAACTCACTCGATAAACTAGCTTAACTTCCAATGACTCTGTCGTCTCCTCCGGTTCTCAAACAAAAATCTCAAAAACACGCGAAATCAAAAGGAAAGGGCAGAACTCGTGATCCTTGCCTCCATACATTTGTTCACATGGTCGCGCCGAAATTTTCAGTTTGCACGTGCTCAGACATAACCTCACTTGGAACTCATTAGTCGAAAAAAAAATTAGCATATAAAACGATGCTTTTAAGTCCACTCACAAAAGCAAAAAAACGCGAGATCAATCGGGGGCCAGACTCTACAACTTTCCACATTTCAGCTTTGTTTTAAAACGAATCGCACATCAATTTTTAGACTTGAAGCACATTTTTAACTTTTTCTTGGGCCTCCTCTTCCAAAAAAACAACTCCCCAAAAGTACAACTGCAACCCTCCGTCCGGGTGCTCCACATCCACTCGACCAACCTCGCTAAGCCAACTTCCTTTTTAATTATCCATTTTATCTAACTCGGGCCGATCTACTTTCGCACGCGAAAACACAATTGCTTCTTCGCGACTTGCGATTCTCATACAGTTTTCTTTTATTTAATTACACTTGTGAACGCCACAATCTTCAGAATTTATCCCACCAACAGCTTCACACCACGCGGACTTCTTTCTTCGCTAGTAACCAGTCAACCCCTCGAGTTCCAAAAAACGACTCCCCCTGATTCAGTCTCGTCCTAGCGGGATCCCTCTTTTTTCCGGGGCCTGTCACGACGGCAACCGGTATCACAGCTTGCCCATGAGGCGGCATGGTGCAGTGGTGGCGAACCCAACGCCTGTGCCACATTACAACACAGGCATGAGGGCGAATGTTTCAAGAGTAGTCATGCTTGAGAACCTTATGCCCGAATGTCCTTCGTGTGGTAAATTCCCAAGGCCTTGTTGTCGGGACCCACTACTCGAAAACAAGCGTTGCCATGTTTGCTTGCTATGGTGACCTTAAGGAATTTATTGTCGAGTTTGGCGTTGTAATGATCCACAGCCTTACTTTCACCGAAATTTCGGACGTAGACTGTGTCTCCTACTCTAAAGCGAGGCTCACGGGAGCGTAGGTTATAGATCCGCAGCTGAGTTTGTGTGGCTTTTAGCAATCGGTCTGACACCTCGCGGCGTATTTTTGCCATTCTTGCGTGTGGTAGCAATTCAGACTCAGGATCATTTAACGTTTGCAGCTTTCGCAGCAAAGCGTAGGAACTCCCGTGTCCGACCATGTTTTGGCCAAACACCACGAAATATGGAGCTGATCCCAAAGAAGTAAGATGGGCAGTACGTAGCGCACAGTTGATGGCAGACAACTTCCGATCCCAATCGCGCTAACTAGGGTGGACATATGCGCGTATCGCGGCCAACACGGAGCGATTTACGCGCGCAGACGCATTCGCCTGGGGGGAATAAATGGCGGTGTAGATGTGACGCACTCCGTACTTTTCTAAGAGCTGATTAAAAAGTTGGCTCCTGAACTGAGGCCTATTATCTGAAACGATGGTTTGGGGAACTCCAATCAAATGGAACAGGTCCTCTTCTAAATATGATGTGATAGCTTTTGCCGATGCAGCCCGGAGTGGTTTTAAAAACGAAAATTTGGACAAATGGTCCAGGACTACTTGAATGAAAGTGTGGCCTGCCGAAGACCGAGGGTATGGTCCAAGGAGATCGATGTACAAACGCTGGAAGATGCGTTCCGGAACAACCGTAGGACGCATGGGAGCTCGTAGAGTTTGGTTGGGCGCTTTGGTCATTTTGCAGACGTCGCACGAACCGACATACTCAGTGACTTGTTTGGTCATGGATGGCCAGTAATATAACTCTTTAAGCCGCTTGAGTGTTTTTCCGATACTTCCGTGAGCACTAAGCGGATGGTCGTGTGCTCGCTGTATTACGGAGGTAGTCAGTTCGTCCGGAACCCAAAGTTTCCATGCGTCTCTGTCCTTGGAAATGTCTCCAGTGGCATACTGGCACCGTTTGTACACGAATCCCTCCAGGACTCGTAAATCCGGCAATTGAGCTTGATTGTTAGAGATTTGTTTTGCAAGCTCTAAGTATTTTCCGGGGAAATGGGGAGAGGAAAGGTCGATCTCTAAGGTGCTGGTAGAAATTTCTTCTAGTTCTAGACTCTCCGGGGAAATGACGCGCGATAGCGAGTCAAGCACTACATTTTGGCTTCCCTTCCGATGCCAAATGGTGAAGTTGAAGCCCTGGAGCTTCAGAGCCCATCTGGCCAACCTGCCATGTAGGTCCGAGAGCGTCATAAGCCATTGTAGCGAGGCATGATCCGTGATGACCTCGAATTCATGCCCTTCCACATAGGCTCGGAACTTTGTGATGGCTAATACGGCGGCCAGACACTCCTGTTCAGACACGGTGTAATTGCGTTGGGCAGGGTTTAGTTTGTGTTACATATACGCCACAGGGACTTCTGCTCCGTCTCCAGTCTTCTGCATCAGCACTGTGCCTTCTCCATTTTGACTCGTGTCACAATGTATAGCGAAGGGGCGTGTAAAATCGGGGCTGTGCAGAACTGGTGCTCTACATAGAGCGTCTTTCAAGTCCTGGAAGGCTCTAAGGCTCACATCATTCCACAAAAACTTTCGCTTCCGTGATAGAAGGTCCGTGAGTGCGATAGATAGAGCTGCGAAATTTGGTACAAAGCGTCGATACCAACCACACATTCAAGTGGTCCGCGGGAACTCCGTTATGGCTTGTACCTTGCCAGGATCTGTGCAAATCATGCCGTGATCAACTATGTGGCCCAAATATCGTACTTCTTTCATGAGGAACTTGCTCTTTTCAATATTGATAGTAAGTCCGGCTTTTCGTAAGCATACTGCGACTTCCTGGAGTAGCTGGAAGTGCTCACTTAGTGTCTCTGTGATCAACAGGAGGTCATCTAAGTAGACGAAAACCTGGTGGCGTGAGTGTGCTGGGACGACCTTATCCATCAACCGTTGCATCGTTTGGGGTGCATTGCACACCCCAAATGGCATGGTGACAAACTGGTACAACGGACGACCCGGTACGGTGAAGGCTGTCTTCTCCCTGGACTTTTCATCTAATGGAATTTGCCAAAAGGCGTCCTTTAAGTCGAGGCTGGTTATGAACTGAGCTCATGGGAGTCCACTTAGTATCCCATCGATGAGTGGTAAGGGATAAGCATCCTTAACCGTAACCTGATTCACTTTCCGTGCATCCAGATACAGTCTTACCTTCCCTGGTTTGACTACGAACGTTACGGGAGATGGCCAACTACTTTGGGACTCCTCAATTACCCCCATCGCAAGCATTCTGTCCAGTTCAACATAAAGTAATTTTTCCACCGCCAGAGAGAAGGAAAAATGCCGCTCTTTTATAGGTTTGTTGCTTCCCACATCAATCACGTGTGAGATTAAGGTGGTACCGCCCAGTCCTTCTCTAGCATAGGACGGAAAGCTGGCGATGACGGAATTGAGAATGTCTTGTTGAACTGGTGTTATAATATGATGATGACTCTCTGGTTCCAGTGAGTTCACCGTCGTGGGGTTCAAAGTGGTTGGCTCGACAAATAAGTCAGCCGCCAGGATAAAAAGTCTCACGAAATCCACTCCCAGATACAGCTCCTGGCTTAGGGAAGGGATAATCACGAATGATAACGTTTTCGTTTTACCGCGGGAGGTGATGGTACCTGTGGTTTTACCTACTGCGCGATGTTGGGTGCCGTCTGCAGTCTTCAGGTTTAAATGAAGCTTCTCTATTTGGTGTCGGTTGTTTTCAAGAAACCTCTTCGCAAAATCTGCGGCGATACAGCTAACGCTAGCCCCGGTGTCAATCAAGCCACGAACTTTTTCTTCACCAAATAAAGTGACATAAGCATGTGGACGGAGGTCATCTGTGGGCCGGTCCAATATAGTGGCCGCAAAGTAACGTCTTTTGGTGCGCAGGATCTTCTTCCAGAAGCACCTCAGTCGACGGGTGGACCTCTTCGAAGCCGCTGAAGGAAGCTCATTCACACCAAAAATACGCTGTCTGGCTCGGCGGTATTCGAGCAAACGCATGTGATAAGGCTTATGTTGCATGGAGTCATTGCGGGCCTGCAAAAAAATTAATCCTCTGAGGGAGGTGAAAGATTATACGAATGATTATCTCGCGGTAAGATGCGGATAAGATTAGCGTGGTTGCTTGAGTCAACGTTTTCCGTTTTTGGTTCCGAACTACTGGAGAGTACAGGGGCTACGACGGGGTTTATTCTAAGGGCCGGTACTAAACTCGGGGAGACCTCGGATGTTGGTGAGGTCTCTCCGTTTTCCAGTTTTTTCGCTGCATACACAACTCACATTTTTTTTTCTTTTTTTTTCGTCGTTGGGAGATGGAAATCTTCAAAAGATACCGAGTTGCTCCTGCTTCTCGGCATGTCGGATTTCTACCGACTAAAACCACCTCCGTTTCCTCCAAAAAATCTTTACTCCATAGTTCATTGCTTGCACTGTCCGTGTGCAATTATTTCCTGAAAGCTTGTTCATTTAAATAGTACTTCCCAGACGATGTATATCGGTATAAGGGATAGTACCAGTATACACCTGATTTTCCACATCCATAGCAGAATATGGTGCGCTATGCTTCGCACTCATCGTAGAAGTGTCCTGCCTTCCGACAGTTCCAACAATGACGTTGATCCCGTAGTTCTGATAGAGTTAAGTTCGGAGAATTGCTATCAACAGGTTCTTGCTGCATAATAGCGGTGATCGGCGAAGATTCGGATGGTACAGGCGAGTAGTGGTCAGTGCCTAACTCCGAGACTAGTTGTCGTGGGCCAAAAGGGTGTCGTGCTTGAGGGCGAAAGATACCTCTCTGGGTATCTAGGTTTTCCTGTCTCCGCGCATAGATGCGCAGCATCTGTACCGAGGTAATTGGAAGATGCAGCAGACTGTTACGGAGGTCCATACGCAAGTTTAAGCGCAGTTACTCCGTCAGCTCAACATCACCTATGGGAGACGTCAAACGGTCCGTAAGCCGGAGAATGCTGCCGCCGAACACATCGAACGGTTCGTGTAGACCATGCTTCCGGCTGCGAATTAACTCTCGAATTTCTAACTCGGACATACCATCTCCGAAACGATCTCGTAACGCCTGGCAAAATGCGTGCCATTCTATATACTCCGCGCCACCTAAGTACCTCCAGTACCAGTCCGCTGCTTCTTCCACCATTAAAACGTGCAGAAACTGGCATAGCAAGCTGATATTACCTCGAAGGGTGTTTCGAGTTAGTGATCCCTGTCTGCCGCTAAACTTCAGGTTCCACCCTTGGATAATGGTTAGGGCCCGTTCGGTGGAGAGCGGGTTGAGACGAACTCTTTGGTCGATTGAATCATCAACCACAGGACGATAGCGTCTATGGTGTGGAAGTGTTTCCTCCAACCGCACAGGACCTTGTGGAGTGTGTGCCTGCGCCAGACTCACTATCACTTGCCTGACTCCGTCTCGTACCAGTTGAGGCAATCATTGCTGTAATTGTTGAAGAGTAAAGGCCGGAGTATTTTCGGCCTCCAGTTGGCTGGATATCATTTCTGCGCGCCCATCCCTTTCCACGTTCACTTGCTGTAGAGGGGACTTCGCAGTAGTTGCGGCTTCTTGCTCTGGTGTAGGGGACACCATTCGCCAAGCTGTCTGTGATCGAGTTTGGTACCGAGATGGTACAGCTCCTTGAGATTGATTCAGAGGTCGAGGTTCCTCTTCTGCCGAAGGACCCGTATTTCCTCTCCGGTTTCTCAACGTGATCGGTTTTAGATCTCTAGGATTGCAGAGCTGCCGACACAAGGGACAGCTTGGAGTTTCTCTCAACCATTGCTCCATGCACACGGCGTGGAACACGTGAGAGCAAGTGGCTTGCACGGCTGGTTCCTCTCCGACGTACTCACAGGTGCAAATAGGGCATACGATGTCACTGGGGCGAACTGTTGCAAGCGGACTGTGTCTAAGCGACATTTTTAATATCCAATTTCTACTACAAAAAAAATATTTTTAACCGACACGATCTCCTAGATTTGGGATACTGTTATTATGGTCGAAAAAAATTTGAATATATATTTTTTTTCTAAATATATGAGAGTTTCCTTTTTAGTTCCTCCCTGCCTCCGATCAATGGAAAGGATCCTCGGCTGAGTAGTTAGCATCCACTGAAGTTCATCTTCCATCGAGAGTGCACATTTACGTCATTATAAAGAGAGAAAAAAATGTTTCCGAAAAAAAATGTCAAAAATTTACCGAGGCGAGTGAGCAGACAACTCTGAGCTGCCAGAAGAGCGAACGAACGCACGCGCGATTTATCACTCAGTGCTTCGTAGTTCCTGCGACCCCCGTTATCCCGGGTACGCGGCTCACTTAACCTGTACCGCATAAAAAAATGATAGGGAACTCCCAATACACAAAGGCAAGGTACAGATCGAATCTTTCACGAGACCAATCAAGGTAGATTTTACCCACCAAGTTGGTACTTCTCAAGCGAAAGAGACGAGCCTCCTCGCGCGTACGAGTACGCAGGACATCACGTTGGGATTCCCTTTCGCGAATCAAAAAAAATTGGAAGGAGAGTTGGACGACCTGCACTTAAAAAAAAAATTACTCAAGTGGGCTATTGCTGTGAGAAGCTCCATTAGAAAACCCTGGATCGATAAGATCAATTTCCAAGTCAACATTTGACTGGCGATAAGCTGTTTGGGGGCCCCACGTTGAGCGCCATTTGTAATGGCACCGTGCTACTCTCGATTAGGAAGACGAGCTTCAGCGGAGCTCGCCAGGCGCAGATATCGCTGCCTGGGCCCGCCCTACCATGGCCTAGTGCTTGCGTGTCCGCATGTGTTGTGCGCACTAGGCCCACCAATACTTACTTCAGCCGGGGTGAATCCTGTTCCTTAAAGTCAGAAGAAGGGAAGAATCTTAGGAAACTCTCGCTGAATAGGTTAATTATTCCATTTTTATTTTTATTTTTCAACCTGCCTTTTACAATTTATAATTCATTTTTGCTGTACTTTTATTATTACTAATCATGGGCTATGCATCAAGATAGCGAATTAACCAATTTCATCAATCATATGCATGTAAACTAATTAACAAACCAGTGTTACGTATATCCAATTCAATTACTTCATTTTCTATGGATATTCCTAAACATGCATCAAATATATAATGGTTCGGTTTAAGTTGAAAGATAAGGGAATAAAAAATATGATAATTTTACTTTATACTCAAAAAATGGTTGATGTTGATGAGAAAAAACAAACAATCATAGCCAATAAAAATCACACGACTTAGCAGCAGTGCAGATAAAGTTAAAAGCATCGATTTGGCTTGACAAGAAAAAAAATCAAAATACTCAATCTTTACATGTTGGTTTTGTTTTTCAATTAAAGCACAGCAAATAATTATTTCGATTTATTCAATTATTTATATTTTTTTTTCTGTCACCATTCACCGTTTCGTGGTATCTTCATTTGGGTTACATAACATGTGTAAATCATTGTAACGAGCCTAAGTATTTGCATTAAGATTATATATACATTCACGGTTTTCTTATTTTTCTATGTTTTCTTTCACTTTTCGCTTATTCTATAATTTTGAGACTTATAAATTATTTACAAATATTTACTGAATCTAATTTTTTTGTGGATTGTTCAACAATCTGTTCATGAAGAACCTTCATCTAGTATTGAAATTAGCGTTTAGTCTTTAAAGAATGTTTTCTTTCTTTTTTTTCTATTTTTAGATTGAAGTATTTTAGGATTTTTTCTGTTTCATGCTATGTGCTGAGATATAGTTATTAGCGATTCAATATAGTAAACTAGCGAAAGAAGATTTTTTCAGATGGAATGCCTTATCAACTATTTCGCGTAATGCTTCCATTTCAGTTAGTTAATTATGATACTTTCCTAATTGTTTGCTGGTCTGCTCCTTAGTTTTCCACGCAATCACATCGCTCGCTTCCCCACAATTTTCGGTGATAATCTTCCTCCGCTCGAGAAAATGCACGGGTTAAAAATTCGATTTAGAACTCACTCGATAAACTAGCTTAACTTCCAATGACTCTGTCGTCTCCTCCGGTTCTCAAACAAAAATCTCAAAAACACGCGAAATCAAAAGGAAAGGGCAGAACTCGTGATCCTTGCCTCCATACATTTATTCACATGGTCGCGCCGAAATTTTCAGTTTGCACGTGCTCAGACATAACCTCACTTGGAACTCATTAGTCGAAAAAAAATTAGCATATAAAACGATGCTTTTAAGTCCACTCACAAAAGCAAAAAAACGCGAGATCAATCGGAGGCCAGACTCTACAACTTTCCACATTTCAGCTTTGTTTTAAAACGAATTGCACATCAATTTTTAGACTTGAAGCACATTTTTAACTTTTTCTTGGGCCTCCTCTTCCAAAAAAACAACTCCCCAAAAGTACAACTGCAACCCTCCGTCCGGGTGCTCCACATCCACTCGACCAACCTCGCTAAGCCAACTTCCTTTTTAATTATCCATTTTATCTAACTCGGGCCGATCTACTTTCGCACGCGAAAACACAATTGCTTCTTCGCGACTTGCGATTCTCATACAGTTTTCTTTTATTTAATTACACTTGTGAACGCCACAATCTTCAGAATTTATCCCACCAACAGCTTCACACCACGCGGACTTCTTTCTTCGCTAGTAACCAGTCAACCCCCGAGTTCCAAAAAACGACTCCCCCTGATTCAGTCTCGTCCTAGCGGGATCCCTCTTTTTTCCGGGGCCTGTCACGACGGCAACCGGTATCACAGTTTGCCCATGAGGCGGCATGGTGCAGTGGTGGCCAACCCAACGGCTGTGCCACATTACATCTCCTAGACGACAGCCCACAAAATCAAAATTACTTGGACACATTAACAACCTACAGTACAGAAATACTTAATCTTGCTACGTCAACCAGATTGACTACAGGAACGCTACTGGACCATGTAACAACAAACAGTCTGTCAATTAAAAACAATACCACTTATATATTTGAAGACTGGCCGTATCTAAACCATCGACTGATACGAGTAACCATAACAACAAAAATTAATAAAAAAATTAAACCAATAAAAAAGAATATTACATACATCCAAACTGATAAATTCATAGACATAACAAAACAGCTAATTGAAAGTAGAAAACCAAATGACTTCCAGGAGTTAGCTGAGCTAATTTTGCAAGCGAAATTTTTAGCCACAAAAATTAAACCTATAAGGACGAGAAATGACACATGGATAACTGGAAAAAAAAACTTTTCCAGGAAAAACCGAACAACTTTTAAAACACTAAAAAAAGATCCAACAAATATAATGAAACAAAAGAACTATCAAATTATAAAAAACGAATGCAACATTAAAAATGCAAAGGAAAATTACTATTCGAGAAAACTTGAAGAAGGTTCTAACAATCAGCAAAATTTTTGGAAGTTAATAGATAAAGTTTTTAGAAAGGCAGACACAAACACTACTAAAAACCAGGATATAGAGGAAATAAATTTCATGGGCGAAAATTTCAAAGATCCAGTAAAAATCTCAAATATGGGGCATTTCACGTGAAACCGACAACGAAAAAAAAGTGAGGTTCTGAAAATCGTTCAAATTGGGCACATTTGTACTTCTAGGGTATATGAATGTGTACACATAATATTTTTGTTATTTGATGTTTAGTTGTTGAGATATGGGATTCTATAGAATTCAAATTTTCACAGCAAGGGTTTTTTGAAATTTTATTTTCATATTGATGCAAATTATAATCAAATAATAAATGTAGTGTTTTGTATAGAAAATTTACGGTTCTTTTTGATTTTCAAATGAAATTCCGAGTTTGAATTTTTTTTCTATGTTTAAACCCGAAGTGAATATTTAAAATATTTTTTTCAATAACTTCGACCATTTTAATTTTTATTTTTTTTAATGTAAAATAAAGCTTAACATGTATACAATTCACCATAAAAATTGCAGAATGGGATCTAAATTAGTTTAGGAGATGTATCAATTAGAGTGCGTGCATGTCGCTCTGAGCGTGATATCTGTCGCTTGTTAAAGCTGTTTGGTTATGTAAAAATACATTAAAACGTTGATAATTTTTCATTAATATTGATTTTTTATTGTTGCCTTACCTGTTTGTGTCATTCTGAAGTTATTTAATACCTAAATTTAAAATAAGATGTAAAGTATTTCCATTTCATTTTACATCTAAACTTTTAGGATTTTTTTTATATCTTTAAACTTTCGGAGCTAGTAAATTTAATGGATTAAAGTGCCGATCACCGTAGGGAGACAAAAAAGTCAATCAAAATGATAAAACTTATTAACGAACGTAGCTCACTAAGAGGTTAGAACAACAATGAATAAATAATGGAAAACAAGCGTTGCGCTTTTATCTCTTTTTATTATCTAATTCTGATTCGTTTTGATGAAGTGATTTGTTTGTAATTAAGGTGCTTTTATTCGTATTTTGTCATTTTGTTGTGCTGTAAGGTTATCAGGAAGTGGGTATTCATAGACAAAACTTTTGGAAAGTTGTCCTTGTATCTCTTAGCGCTTCTTTCTTGCAATAATTCAAAATAAAAATTGATTATGTTATCGTTAAGCCAATTCTGTTTTACTAACGTTTTAATATCTGACCTGCTTATACTTAAATTGAACTTGGAAATTAGCACTTCCCTTTCTGAGCCACCATCTACCACTTCATCGATCAAAAGTTTCTGTTCTTCGCTTATATCTTGAAGCTCTTGCTCTTTCTCTTGCTCTTCTATACTTTTGTGCTCATTTTCCGTCAGATCTGCGTATTTTGGTTTTCTTTTAATGTTGGCTGGATGAACGTTATCCAGTTTGGCTTCCCTAAATTTTGGTAGGTGTTTGTGTCTTACGGCCTTATGATTTTTTATGAAACCTTTTTGTCTATTCTCTGTGTAGTCTTCCCTATGTGTATTTCGGTTCATTAAATATTTATTTTTAAACTCCTCAATATTATTTCGAATTCTTTTGAAGTCTATTTTATGAGTATGCACCTGTTTTGGAGTGCATTTAATAGTGGAATGGTATCTGTCGTTATAATTTCGTACAGCTTGTTGCATAATGATTTTTGGTGAAAATTTTGTTTTATTAACGGTAAGCGCTCTAAATTTTTCTAAGATGGTACTGTGAAATCTCTCTATATCGGCTATCGCAGTATGGCTATGTGCTTTTGTAAGATGTAGTTCAACTTTTTCTTTTTGCAAAAATTCCTTCATTAAGGTTCCACTTAATTCATTTCCCGCCAGTATCTTTTGAGGTTGCGCAATTTTCGCGAAGTAATTTTCTAGTTGTTCGATTATTGTATGGTGATTTTTGTCTGGCAAATAATAGACAACTCCAAACTTTGAAATGTATCAATTATAGTTAAAAAACTACACTTCATTATCATGAAAATATCTACTTGAATTATTTCATTAACACTATTTGCGGTTTCTGTGTGGTGAATTAACAGACCACATGATGGCTAAAAATTCTTTATCGGTTGCTGAGTAATTTTGTTCGTGTTTGTTTAGCGTTCTGGAAGCAAAGCAAACAGGATGACCATTTTGCGACAACACGGCACCTATCGCATAGTTGGATGCATCCGTTGTTAGGTGAAATGGTTTTGAAAAATCTGGGAATCTCAGCACGGGATGTGAACTTATAATTGTTTTCAATTTTTCTACGGCTTCTATGAAGTTTGGATCATTCGAATTGATTTTAGTATTTTATTTTCAGTATTTTGTTATTGGCTGTGCGATCTTCGCATAATCTCGTATGATTTTCCGGTAGTATCCGGTAAGTCCCAAGAAGCTTTTTACTTGTTTTTCCGTCTTAGGAATTGTAAGATTTTGAATTTTACAAATTTTCTCTGGATTTGGCTTGAGACCCTCCCTTGTAATTATGTGTCCCAGAAAAGCCGTTTCCTTCTGCATGAAATTACATTTATCAATTTGCAACTTTAGACCGTTTTCTCTCAATATTTTAAAAATTTCAGTTATAGCTGCTATGTGTTCTTTAAGAGATGTGTTAAATATCAAAATGTCATCGAGATATACAATGCAAGAAACGTTTATGAGTTTTCGAAGGACGTGGTTTATGAGTCGTTGAAAGGTTCTAGGGACATTTTTTAGACCGAATGGCATTCTTTGAAATTCGTAAAGTCCTTGTGGCGTAACAAAGGCTGTTTTATGCCTGTCCTCTTTCTTTACAAGAATTTGATAGTAACCTTCGGTGAGGTCTAAGGTCGAAAAGTAATTAGCTCGCCCTAATTTGTCGAATGCTGCTTCAATATTGGGAAGAGGAAATTGGTCATCTATTGTGACAGAATTTAACGCTCTATAATCAATGCAAAGACGATATTTCTTTTCATCCGAGTTGTCACTCTTTTTTGGTATTACTAAGAGCGGACTTGAATATCGCGAATTACTTTTTGTTATTATCCCTTGCTGCTCCATTTCTTCGATCTGTTTCCTCACTTCTAGTTCGTGTTTAGGTGGATACCTATATATTTTCGCATTAACAGCTGCATCTGTAGAAGTTTTTATTTCATGTTGAATACTTGTCGTACATGTTAACCTATCGCCCTCTTTATAGCATATATCCTGAAAATGTGAGATAGTTTTCTCGATTTCTTTAAGTTATTCTTCATTTAAATGCTCTAGCTTTAACCTACTACTACTACTACTAACCTAACCTACTAATGTAGTCGTTTGGATCAAAAATCTGTTCTTCAATATATGGGTTGTTTTTGAAAGGAATTTTTACTCCGTTAAGGAATATCGCTTTTTCCTCTAGGTCAATTATGGTTTCGAACTTATTTAATATGTCGATGCCTATAATGAACTGATATTTTCGTCTACTCAAATTTTTTACTTTCCATCTCAACTTTGCCTTTAATGGTAATTTGAATTCTCTTGGGGGTGGTGTGTGTGCTTCATAATTGAAGGCGCCTTTGCCTGTGACAGTGGTAAAATATATGGGGTTTATTTTCACTCTTCTGAACTGATCAATGCAATCACTAATTAAACTAAATGATGACCCTGTATCGATTAACGCAGTGTACTGAATGTTGTCAATAGTTATATTAATCAATGCCAATTCGTCCGAGGCTAGTTCCAAAAAAAAGATTCTGTATTCTTCATTGGCTCAAATCTCTTTTGGTTGAAGTTTGCCCTTTGAAAGTGACGATTGTCTGTTTGACGCTGTATATTGTCTACTTCCATGGGTTCTGCGTATTGTTGCCTAACGAGCCCTGAATTTCTTCTACGTTGATCCGATGCGTCATATCTTTTGCTCTGCTGAGATCTGTTATAATTATTTTTATAATATCCTGGCTGGAAATTATTCTGTTTATTTGGGTTAAGCTTGTCGTTACTATTTCTTTTTCTAATTTCTGAACTACATTGTACGTCATTCTGTTCGTGATTGTAATTTTTTATATTTTCGTAATTTTGTCTGTCTTGATAATTTTCTCTGAGTTCATAATTTTGTCTATTTTCATAATTTTGCCTGGGTTCATATTTTTGTCTATTACTGGAATAATGATCGATTTGCTGTTTTCTATGATATTTTATATTTGGAAAAATTTCTGCTCTATATCAAACTTGTTTTTTCTGTATTCTGGCCTAATGCAGGAATTTTCAAATCTTCTACTTCTCATAATTGTGATAACATCTAAAATATCTCTGGACTCGTAAATTTTGTCCAGCAAAACGCTTTGCGTTATTTCTTTAGCTGTGTTTACAAGCATTGAATCGATATTTGATAAATCTACATACACATCTTTCTCAAAAGAAATTTTAAGTTCATCCTTCTTATATTGAATATCTTGCAATTCTAACGCTAATTCTGCAACATCGTTTACCTTTATGCTGTTAATCCTTCGATAAGTTTTTGATGGCTCCACGTCTTGTTTATACCTTAGTTTCAATGTTGATTTGATAAGTCCCCAATTATCAGGCTCTGGTAAATTTATTATCGTATCTTTGGCTTCTCCTTGAATTTTTTCGTAGTAGATTTGCTTAGTAGCAACCTTTTTTTGCTCTTCGTCGTTGAGTGTAGTGAGGTAGTATTCGATGGCGCTTACAAATCCATTTATGGTTACATCACCTTTGTCGGTAAATACTTTAAGGTGTCTCGTTTGCTTGAGAATTTGTTGCTTATTCAGCATTGACCGTTGTTGCTGCTGTTGTAGCTGTACCAATAATGCTGCCATTCGTTCCATTTGCACATTCCTTTCCTGTAGTTGCTGCATCAGTTCTTGAACTTGCTGTTCCATTTGTTCCATTTTGCAGTTTCTTCTGGTTGCGTATTGTTCGCTTCTTTTTTGTCTCCTTTCGTTCATTCACTTTAACTTCACTGTTATATTATTATTTTAGTATTATTTTTATTATTAAACTTCCTTCAATACTTTGTTCAACTGTCACCGATTCGGTGGCAGGATCTTTCTTACATCGGAAGTGGGATTTTTGTTATTAATTTGCACGTTTCCTTCGCGGATCACGATTTTGGTTATTATCTTTTTCGACTTTTAACCGGGTTGACTGACTGCGCCAGTTTTGATTTTGCTTGCCGAGCGAAGTAAATGAAATCAAATAAAATAAAACTCCGAGAGACGTGGAGTAGATTTTTATTGTGTAGTATTTAAAGTTCGACTGCGCCAGTTTTGGTTTACATTAAGGGGTTATACCTATGTGAAGGCTAAAAAAAAACAAGCCTTTTTTCAAGATTTTTTTTCAAGGATTTTGGAAAAAAGCTTTTATAAATAATATATCAATATAAAGGGCAACTTTTCGGGAGTGCAAAAAAATTTTTTTATTTTAAATTTAATACAAAATGGCGGCTGTAGTGCACGTCAAAGTCACTAGTATTTACAAAAGACGTTCCACGGCCGGACAAGTTTCTCAGCCCCATCTGCATCTGGAACAATGAAATTTTTTTTTCATAAACTCCATGAGTTTTGCTAGTGAAGTGCACACGATAATAGTTTAATATCGGTTTTTCGCAAAATGGCGACCATTTAACAAAAAAATTGCATTTTCGACCCAAAAAATGACTTCAATTGTTTATAACTTTTTTTAAACAAAACCAATCGTTAAATTCGTGTGTACTTCACTAGATAATCATATCAAAAAGCTACAGTTATAACGGCAAGTCATTCGGATGAAAACTAAAAGAGTTTCGTTTCCGGCAAATTTCAAAAATACACTTTCGAGATAAACGCGTTTGAAGTTTCAAAACCTTATAAAGTTCTGAATTTTCAAAATTTTACTATATGCAAATTTTTTAACATTTACTATGCTATCCCAGCACCATACAGTTGGCCTTACAAGACCGCGGATTTCTCCTCCTCGTCCTTTCTTGATGCTAAAAGGCCGCGTCTCGCCTCTTTTACAACGTCGGAAATTGAGCGCTCAGCAGCCTTTATTCGCTCGGCGTCTGTTTTTAAGCAGAAATTGTAAAAATTAGGTTCTGCAGTCAATCTTAATGAGTCTCAAACGAATGGCGATTAGGCGAACTATTGAACAATGCAGACGATGCATCTGCCGTTTGTTTATTTGTTTCTACTTGCGGTCACGTTTTGAATTAACATTACATATTTATTAGGAGGCTGTGGGGAAGTCTTTATAACTTGCGTCTGTCGTTTGCTTATTTGTTTAGACTTGCAGTCATGTTTCCAATTAACATTTAATATTTGTTATGACGCTTTGGGAAAGTCTGTATAACTTGCGTTCTCTAGAATCAGTGCCGAATCTCACTTCCACAGGTTCAACCATCGATGAAAAAGAAAAATTAAAAGAGGCAAAACATTACGTATCTTGTGAGGCTATACCTCATACGTTACTTTACCAAGGAATTCTCACGCATATACCGAGATAATATTGCAGTCAGCACCTACTTGAGAGGTAGGATTTATTTTACGTTACTTCGATCTATGTGCGAAATTCTGAAGCTACTCTAAGAGACATAAAAAGAACGAAAGACTACCGCGTACAACACAACCGGGTGGCCGTGCTACTCTCGGTTAGAAAAACGAGCTACAGAGGAGCTTGCCAGGCGCAGATGTTGCTGTCTGGCCCCGCTCTACCTGTTGTGCGCGTTAGGCCCACCAATACTTATCTCAGCCGCGGTAAACCCTGTTTCGTAAAGCAAGAAGGAGAGAGGATCCTTAGTGAAACTCTCACTGATTAAGTTTTTAATCCATGTTTATTTTTTTCAGTAAACTTCCAAAAAATCCAATAACTAAAAATAATATAAGACTTTAAAAGTATCTTTTGACACAAAAACCTCATCAGCGTTCATCTTTAATGTAAACATGTAAAAATATTTGCTTAGTACTCTCTTTTATTATCTGTTTTGATTTGTTTGGTGCCTGCTGTTCTTACTTTAGCTTTATTTAAAAAAACTGCTAGCTTATCCTATTCTCTATCTTTAACAAAAATAACACTTTTCGGTGTTAGTGCGTTCTTTGCATGCCTTATATGAATTTAATTTCAAATAAATGGCTCATTTTATAGGCTGGGGAAGACGAAGGGGATTTTTTTGAGGATTAGAATCTCTTCAATGTTTTATATCCTTTCTTCAAATCACAAATAGAAAAACAAATATAATTAATATTAATCTCATATCTTTCCAACCTCGTAAATTTATGTGATACTATTACTATTGGACAACTCAAGACACTTTTCAAAAAAGAAGAAAGAATGAATCACACTATTTCATTTAAGATTTACTTTTGGAATATTAAACTTTCATCAAATGGATTATATTTTGATATATTTGATTAATTGTTATCCCGCCGTTTATCTATAAATATTTATAATCTTAGTTGTCCGCACTCGACCAAAAGATTATGCATATTAATTTGTTTTTTTTTTCTTAGTCAGTATCACTTGTATTTACAGTTACAGGAAGGTACTTCTCGTTTGTCGTCTATGCGCAGTGCTAATTGTTTTATTGTTTAAACTTTCAATTTCTGCTTCACCCCACAGTTTTTGTTTATTTTGTTCTGTTAATCCTGCGAATTATCCATAACTTCCGCTCTTCAGATTTTTCCACTTTACTATTTGAACTACATCTACTACTACTACTACTACTACTACTACTACATGCAATGCATATAGAGTACATTTCAATTGACAAGCGACTTCAACTATCTTTTATTATCTTTTTAATATTGTTTTAGAACACTCCTTCCCGCGTAATCCGCGTTGAAGGACCATCTATCGTTTACGAGGAGCAGGACGAGATGAGACACTTTCACTGCACACTATGCAATTTTTCAAAGTTTCCACAAGGTTTTCCATTAAATTCGCGGGCTTAGGCTTCTTCTGATATCTAAATTCTTGGACGCAGAGAGACCATCTCCTAAAATTAAAGAAAACCTCCACGCATATCCTCGCGAACAAGACTTTTCTTCTTTTTCTCAATCACAGCTCACACTCTTAAAATTTTCTCTGTGGTCCTGCAATCAAGTTTATTCGATCTTCTTCTCCAAACTTTCTTTCAGCTAGCCGGCACGAACCACCTCCTCTTCTTTTCGCCAGCGACCCAGCATCTGATCCGATAACGGTTCTCTCCTAAGAATCGGTCGGGTAGCCGCCAAATCAGATTCGCTGGTTTTAGCGGTGTGAGCTGCTATTCAAGTTGACATGATTAAGATGCGGGGTACCGCTTCTGATCAAACAATGCCATGCACCATTACAGTGTGAAGCTGGCCATGCAGCTGATTTTTAAATCGGCTACTTTTTCAAGGCTGTCCAGGAAATGTGAGCCTAAAGTTGGCGTACGTTTTCTGGATAGTGCTGGGCATTTGCACATAAAATGTTGGATTGTTTCTTCCGTTTCTTCCAATCTGCAACTTCGGCAGAAATCGTTGAAAGGATCACCTCATCTTTCTGCGTGTCTGCTAATTAGACAACGTTCCATCATTACGAATACGATAGAACTCAACGTTTCACGACTCAGTCAGGAGCCAGTCGAATAGCATAAACAGTGACTTTGTCGGGGTAGTGCGTAGGGCAGCTTTGCATTGGATGTTTTCGCAATAGCTGGCCACCAAACAACTGCACCGTACAGAAGTATTGGTTCCACTTTTGCCGTAAAGAGCCATGATATGGTTTTGGGTTTCAATCCCCACTTTTTCCAAATGGCTCTTTTGCAGCAGCAGATTGCACATGCCACTTTTCACGTTCTTTCTTCTATGTTTGCATTCCATGCGCGCTTGGAGTCCAGAATTAGAGCCAGATACTTAACTTAATGAGACGGTATGAGGCTTATCTCATCGAGTTTGGGTGGGAGAAATCGTTGAACTTTGTGCCTTTTTGTGAAGAGCATAAATTCCGTTTGATTCGGATGAGTCCTCAGACCGCACTCTTTGCCCCACTTGGTAAGAATATCCTGGGCAAAGTTAAGTCTTTCAGATAAGGTGTTAACGAATTTGCCCGATATTGCTATTGCAACATTATCAGCATATGCTACGACTTTGCAGCCAGTCGCTTCTATTTTTGACAGGAGCTTAAATTCCAGAGAAGCGGTGATAGCACTCCACCTTGTGGGGTGCCTCTGCACGTTCTCCTTCTTAAGGTCCTATTTTCTAGTGTGGAATTGATGTTCCTGCTGCTTATCAGTTGTCCGATGAACCTTATGAGGTTGTCGTCAACATTGCTTTTCCCGAGTGCTTTGACATTGTTGAAAGCCCCTTCTATGTCAAAAAACCCCTTGCGTATATTCTTTGACGCTTGGCGATTTTCCGATGTAGCTGGTGGACGAGTGGAGAGCTGTTTCAACCGATCTCCCTGTCACTCGTTCCAGAGTTTTCAGCAGAAAAGAGGTGATACTGAAAGGTCTATAATCCTTCGGTGAGGAGTGGGATGTCTTACCCGCTTTGGGTATAAAGACTATTTTACCTTCTTTCCACCGCTGTGGAATGTAAGCCATCCGTAGACATGCTGTAAAAATGGTGTTTAGCCATGGCATTGCTGTATTGATTCCCTGCTGGATCTCAACAGGTGGGATGTTGTCCAATAAAGGTGATTTAAAGAGTTGAAATGAGCTGATTTCCCATCGTATGAGCCTGTTATTTACATGCACTGTGGTGGACAGGCAGTTCGAGGGCGTATGTGGACCAGCTTTGCCATCCACATCCTCTTTACCCGGGAAGTGCGTATCTATGAAAATGGCCAGCGACTTGGAGCTGGATTTCGTCTAGACCCCATTTACATCTTTGGCCGACCCCAAAAATAAGGGGGAGCTCGTCATGAGACGACTAACATCCTTGGAGTGTTCTTTTTCTGCCCAGACATTTCTCAAAGAGGTGCGTCTAGCCTTTCTTTACTCTCTGGAGGAAACCGAAGCCGAGCCGAAAATCATCCGATCCTTAGTTTCTAATGGAGCTAACGTTTTCTCATTAAGGATTATACGAAAGCCTGGTGGAGGGCTGCGATTTGCTTCCAGTATGGGTTTGAACACCCGCAAGAGGACAATTTCGATCATCTTCCGATTAAACGGTAAAATGGTGCCGTCGCTGCGACTCCTGTCAAAGAAAGCCCATATCAAGCTATCATCAGTCGATTCAATAAAACTCCTGCCCTTAACAGAATTGGACATGCTTAACCTTGGTATTTTGATGATCTGCAGTTGGGCATTCGTCGGAATCGGGGCTGCTTTTTTAAACCTGTATCTTTTATAAATTGCCCCTTACTTTGAAGCGGAGACTCTGTGAAGCTCTTTTGTGGTGGTTGCCCATTCAAGAGAAATTTTGTCCTTCTGGCAGAGACCATCAGAAGGTAAATGTTTCAGCCTTTTCAGGAATTTGAATGTAGATCTTCTGTCCCTAAAAGCCGCAACTGAGGGATTCAGCTGCTTCTTAACAGCTGAAGTAGAAGTGGTGATGAAGGGCGCGCCAGCAACAGTGTGAGTCGTCTTGATTGCAGTTGCCGCTTACGCCAAAAGGCTTATATGGGGCGGTGCTTGCCCCTGGCAAAGCTGCCTTGGTGTGTGCACCCCTCGAAGAAGTAGGGAGAAGGCTGTCTGTTGTCCAATTGGACATTTGGATCTTCACCCTACCAGAAGGATGCGTCACCATCTTCCACTTCCATTTTGGGCCGAGTTAGTCAGCCTTACCATCTTTGGTATCTTTCATACTCATTGAAATACGGTCCCTCCTTGCAGGCGCTATCTCCACCCGTTGTGTAGTTCCCATGAGACCTCATGGCTATCTTTGCTGAAGAAAGGAGGCCATGCAAGGGTTGGCACATTTTCTTATTAGGATATGTGCTCAGAGATGCCTCAGAGACTAATCAGGAGTCTGAACTCAACTGAACCTACACGACCAGACTAGTTGCGACGAATTTCGAACATACCGCGAGGTCTGCTAGGGTTTTACCGGGACAGAGGCAGCAGTGGCTTTAGCCAGAAAGATATTTCCGTAATATATCACTATTGCCTACTCAGGTGACAGAATACTACAACTACCAGCCCAAAGCATCAAATATAGTTGTTAATACAAGAGATTTGTCCAAGAACATTCGAATTTGTGCCATGATAGATCATTGAGCGTTTTCCAGGATGCAACACGAGGAAGCGATCTACCCTACGCCCCCCTTGAAAGTAGAACTTCTTTCATGTAGAGTATTGTACGTTACTCAAAATTGTCTATCGTCTCCGGTGTCAGCGATAATAGTAATGTCATTTGAAAATTTCAATATCTAGTCGCAGGATTGCCATTTTGTGCAAATTGATAACAAACGCAAAATTAATGGGCAAGAATTTTTTTTGTCACCGTACTATTTATCGGACTGACACCTATTTAGTTGAACGGGATTCCGTCAAATATGCCGCAATTTCAATAAAAAAATGTCAGCGTAAGGATACGCTTAACATTTCGCTATCATGATTGCCAATCAAAGAGGGCTGTTACCTAAAAAATCCGCGTATTTCACTAAACTCATTTAACTTTGTAAAATCGTCAATGAATTTTTATTTTTTACTGATAACTCCATTTAAACATAATAATTGCTTCTTATTTATGACAATTTTTTCATGACTCCACATAAATAAAATAGATTGTTAATTATCGCTGCACGCATTCAAAACAAGAAAGCATTTCTTACAGTCCATTTATGTCCAAATTACGAGTCTTCATTGTCATCACCTGTATATTCGTATCAAATCAATTGCATGGTTTCATGTAACTTTGACAAGATTTACCTAGCATTTTTTATACTTAAGGTTCGATTATATGGTCATTACCATCATAAGCTCAAAGCAACTTGATATCTTCGGACAATTCCTCATTAAGTAGACACAATGTTTCCGTACTGTAAATGAGCAAGTTGTGTTTAATGATGAATTATGCAAGGCGACATGTTGAGACACGTACAAATGCATGGTTTTTGATTATAGCTTCTCACTTCATAGCTATGCGAATTTGCACCTACTGCATAAACATCCAAAAATCAAAATAACACGATGGTAGTTTAGTTGTTTTCAATTTTCAGTATAAACAATCAAGTTATCTCAACCGAAAAATAGCAGTTCATGTGCTAGAACCAGTTATAAATATATCTCACCTTAAGTGAAATTAGCGTTGCTCCGCGAAATGGAAGAAACTTTTGGTTGTAATTGCCGTCATTTATTATTAATCAGAGCAATGAACCGAGGAATAGAGGTGAATTAAAGTGATTTTTCTGATTTTTGAATGTACCTGCAGTATTTTTACGATTAACCAAAAGAAATTGAATGTAAATTTGACATGTTATACAAAAATGAGATTGAAGATGAAATTTTGAGCTATCTTCACCAAAAAATTGTATTTTGCTGTGCTGACAGGGTCGAATTACATGGAAAAAAATTGTTTCTAAGTAAATAGAAAAATTCATATAGTGAATGGTTAAAGTAATGCATTATGGTATTACGAATGGCTGCATAGTGTGTGGGAGATTAATAGGTGGGTAGAAATGTAGAACATTGTATGGTTGAGGCAAAGTTGAGTAAATGCGCAAAATCGGGAATGGAATGTAAAATATATTTAAAGGTGTAGAGCTTGCGATAAGAATATGTGTCGTTGTTGTTGTAAAATATATTTCCAAAATTTGCATTCCGTGACCCAAATTTATAGAGCACTTTGTCCAATTTATGGTGTTTATAATCAATCGTCCATTTGAGCAGCTCATACGCAGACGCAATACGATCGAACGATTTATGTCCACGTTTACTCTACTGAGCACTGTTCATCCAGCGCGAGCTCGCACAGTGCGTTCCGAGGCAGGTATCGCTGCTG
Source organism: Oxycera nigricornis (assembly GCA_963942545.1). Classification (NCBI taxonomy): domain Eukaryota; kingdom Metazoa; phylum Arthropoda; class Insecta; order Diptera; family Stratiomyidae; genus Oxycera; species Oxycera nigricornis. Next base: position 71,608,448 of record OZ012662.1, read on the forward strand.
TGGAGGTTAGTGTGACTGAGGACTCAAATATATCGGATAAACGCTGTTCTCAGCAAATTGGTCTTTGTCCGTCCATGACATGATAATTTTTGAGGAAAGATTTTGGACAAAAGCTCTACAAGATGTAACTAGTGCAGCAATTGAAGCTATTGGACCATAGATTGTGTCGTACGTTCAGTGAATGGGCTGTAAATGAGTTGAAAGTTGAACCACATGCTTACCATCAAATCAATGAGCAGAATTGCCATTTTTGGTTTAAAAATAATTCTCAAGAAACTTTAGAAGCCCCATTACATCTCCAAAAAGTCACTTTATGGTGTAGTTTTCATGCTGAAGGCATATTTAGTCCTATCTTTTTCAAATACAAAGTCAAAATCAACTTTGCCGTTAATGGCGGTCACTACCGCAAAATGATTCGTAATAGTTTGATTTCCAATATCAATACCAATCGTCTGAAGGACAAATGAATCCAACAGGATGGCACAACATGGCAAACAACGCTTGAAACCATTGCCTTACTGAGCCGAACCTTTGGTAAACGAGTTATCTCAAGAAATGTACCTGTAAACTGGCCACCTATATCATGTGGTTTGACTCCATTGGATTACTTTTTGTGCTTTAGAGGGTACGTCAAGATACTTGTCTATGCTGTTAAATCAGCAACTATTGATGACTTCGAAGCCAAAGTTCAACGCGATTTGGCAAAAGAAGGCCGGCTACGTTGGAAAAAGAGGTACAAAATTGGACCATTTGGATTTTTATGCCAATCGTGGGGTCAATATGCCAGAAATTAGTTTTAACCATTAAACATTATGAATTTCCAAGCTTATAAAGCAAAAATTTGGCCATTTCAGTACTTAACTGTGTTTTATTTGTTTGAAAAGTTTTATGCCTCTTTTGAAAAATTATAGATGCAGAAAGTGAAACTTGTGATATGAGCTTCGTTATTAATAGATTAAAAAATGCCTGATACCATAATTGCGATTTTATCAAGTGTCTTTCCACAAGTAAAAGCATTAATACAATTTACTTGCTAAAGTGAAGTGGCATCAACAGCAGTTTTCAACAAACTTAATGTTTTATTCATGGGAATAATATAAGCAAGGCATGAAATTATTCTGCATTTTGTTCGGTCACGACTCAGTGGTGCACTCAATATAAAACTTTCAAATTATGTGATTTGGTACATCAAGTTGTTTCAATCTTTTTCCAACCATAACTAACAAGCTGCAAGGTGCGTCCCTTGAGGTACACATGGTCAACTTCCCAGTAATATTTAAAAAGATATTAAAAATATAAAACACAAAAAAATAATGAAAATAATGCTACTTTAAATAATATTAATACGAGGTACTCATACTAGTAATTGAAATGACTTAATATTAATCGTTTTATATACGGGAGCGTCCATTGATCACGTTAGGGTGTTGGTGGGTAGATTGGTGGATTGATTTGATTGAATGCTGACGCGAACCACCCGGGGAAGGAGGGGACATGTTACAAAGCCTTTTCTACGTTATTCGTTATTTTCATTCCGACGCTTGAAAGATAAAAGAGCGCTAGCGAAAATGAATGCACTTTTTATCATATTGCCGACTGAAGAGATTTTGTCGTATGATTGCCATTTCGAGCACTTGTGTTGTGCAAATCATGTTAAAAATTAATTTTTTCCATTAAATTGTAAAACGGCTGGGCAAGCTTTTTTTAAATTTGAAAGAGTCATATGAATGTTAATATGCCTCGAGTGACATCTTAACGATGCAAATCCAATGTTTGATTTGCAAGGTATAGCACATGACAGAAACTATTTTAAATGACCAACACTGTTCAGAAAATAAAATAACGCATGGTTCAAAAACTACCAAGCTGATTAATTTAATAGATAAACAAAAAGTATATCATTCACTTTAGAAATATGCAGCACTGCATCCAAAATGGCTTGAAATTGACTCGTATTCACAGGATTTTACAATTATACAATCATGTTGGCTGAAGCAATATATAGATTTGAATACCTATTATTGCAAAATAAGTAAAAATTCCTTCCAATTTTTTTCTTCAAACCATTGAACAATGCAGTTTATGTTTAAACGATGGAGAACGTTGACAAGAAGGAAGAATGTAAAAATTGTGACGGATTGGGAAAGTCAAAGTAGACATTCAGGCGCTCGAATGCTTATCTCCAAGCCTAAGCCTAAGCCTTCAAGCTAACATGGCAGCTATCAAATTGGATAGAGTATTTTTCAACTATAAAAAGCTAATATACTTGGGGTTCACTGTGCTTGATCGGGCAAAGTTTCAGATGTACGATTTGCACTACCATTACATGAAGCCCATGTATAATGATAATTATTATATCAATTATATGGATGCGGATTTTTTCATTTACCCAATCGAAATGCAAAATATTGATCACTGGGATGTAAGGTAGATCGACAACTCGTGGTGCATCTTGGATAAATAATCTACCATGGCACGACCTCGAATGTTCCCGGACTATTCTTTCGTCCAAACGACTCTACCTTATGCTTTGGGCTGGTAGTGGTGGTGTTCTGTCACCTGATTACGCAAGGGTGACATCCTGCGGAAATATCTTTCAGGCCAATGCCACTGCTGTCTCCGTCCCGATAAAACCCTGGCAGGCCTCGCGGTATGTTCGGAACTCGTCGCCACTAGTCTGGCCATGTAGGTTCAGTTGAATTCAGACTCCCGATTAGTTCCTGGCCCGGCTTTGTGCATATATCCTCATAAGGGACTGTGCCAACCCCCGCATGGCCTCCTTGCTTCGGCATAGATAGCCATGGGGTCTCAGGGGAACTGCACAACGAGTGGTGATAGCGGCTGCGAGGGGGGGACTCAATTGCAATGAGTACAGAAAAACTTAATAAGGAAGTTCCACTCAACCCGGATGGGAAGTTTACGAAGGTGACGCGTCCTTCTAGTGGGAAGAAGATCGCCAACCCCCCACTTCTTTGAAGGGTGCATGCACCAAGGCAGCTTTGCCAGGAGCAAGTACCCCCTCAGTTAAGCCTATTGACTCTAGCGGTAACACTAAGGTAACGGCGAACAAGCCGGTTTTCGGTCTCCCTGAACGCTCATCGTCAGTCAAGCTGGTACGACCACGTTTAAATTCAACAACCCAAAATGCCGCAAATGATGGTACAGAGTCGCTTTATACAGCATCCAACTTATTTTTGATTTGCGTGGGCGTGTTGCTTTTCAAAAACACATATTTAATGACAGCTCAGTACCCATTTATTTCAATTCTTATGAAAACCCTCACAACGTCTTACTCAAGTGATTGCCAAACAACAACTGATCATGCAAAATGGCTTAAATGTCTTCTTCTTCAAAAACTTCTTGACATTTACTGAAAAAGACAACTCCGAAGACGAATTACATTTCATTGGAGAAATATTTGATGAATGAACATAAGGACTCGTTAACACCTAAGGACGATAAAATGGTAAATCCGTGATCTTTAAAGGTATCGCACTTCTGGTGAGATTGAAATGGAAATTATCGCAGATAGCGTTGAGGACGTCTTAGCAGCCCTATGGGGCAACAAAATCACCCCGCTAGATTAAACAGCATTACCTCTGGCTGTTTTTATGTAAGGCGGGGTTTGACTTTGACAAATTTGCTGATATTTAATCCCTTCTGAATACGATAACTACGTTTGAAAGTGTCCATGATAATGACTTCGTCAACGCTGAAACCACTGAGGAGAGTCCAGCCAGAACAGCGAAGCCAATTACCGAAACTGCACCACATTTACGAGATTCCACGCTCGTGCTACACACCAAACCCCACCCAAAAAAACTTTTACAACACCTCACATAAATATCCTTAAACCGGCACTTTTACTCATACTTCATACTTACGCTAACGTCGTAAGAAACCAAATGCCAGAGACACATTCAGATTCAACCCTAGTCAATGCGCTACATTTGACTTCAATAAGATCAAATACATATTTAACACATGGCTATCCCACCAAACGCAATCCTTCATTCCGGCGTACTATTCCATCGTTTAACCGGATAACTATCGATGTCAACTTAATTCTGAGCTGCAAAAAACGGCACGAGTTGTTCGTCTATATCGCCTCAACTTCAAAATCCCGCACATTGTTCTTTTATCCGAAACCAAAATCCACCCCCAACATAAGACCCAGTCTCTCTAACACAATCTTTTTCGAACCAACTTCACTTCGCATTGTGGTAGTGATGTCGAAATTTTGACGACACAACAGTTTGCATTAGACAAACACACATGGTTCGCCACTCAGCATTACCGATCAAAAAAAGATGGACTAAACAATCCACGCTGGAAGCGAGGATTATTCAAAGCGAAACTCAAGGTTATCTTGCCCTTGAAAACTCTTAACCAATGTCAGTACATCGTGTAGGTAAACTTATATTGAATACGCGTACCACAGTTTACACAAGTCACTAAGAAGATCTTTGATTATATTGGATTATTAATATATTGAATAATATGAATACGGAGTAGATTTACTTAGGTTAAAGGTATTGAATTATTCAAAAATGGAATAAATTTTATATTGAATTATACAAATTTGGATTTAAAAAAAAAAGGAATTGATATTGTTTTGAAATTAGAACTGTGCCCTCAATATTAATTCCTTTCAAATGATAGTTTGAAATAATGTGCAAATTGTGTTTAGTATCTCAGCTGGATATAAATTCCGTAAAAGAGATGCAATTTGTTAGTTGTAAATATATCGAAACCAAGATTTAAGGTCGCACTGTAACCATTAGCGACTCTTTTCTAATACTCAAATTTTGCCGAAATCGCTAACAACGCTTAGCAATTTGAATTTAACGCTTAGTTCAAGCCACACATCGATCCACCGATGAACCGTCTCAGGTTGTAAATTAAATAATTAAAAACATTGAATTTCATTACCGTATTGTAATACATTCTGTTTCGCAAGTCAGTTTATTGTCTATTCATATAAATAAAATTGATGTCTGTATGTTTATTCAGTACAGGTTCCGATTCGGTTGAATGAAATTTTATGAAACGAACAAAAACTGATCTTTGTTTCATCATTGATGTCTCAAGTGGGTTCAAACAAAAAAACAAATGTGACGATAGTTGACGAACGAAACGCTGTGGATTTTTGGCAATCTGATTTCTATACTCAAATCATTTGGAAAAGGGGTTCATCTTAGTTCACTGAATTTAATACGATAAAATGTGTTTTTGCAACAAATTTAAGAAATACATTTCTTGTATTTTCGTGTAGCATACAGAAACTATTAGAATAATTTTGATGAAATCTGACATAGTGATGGCTTTAGTTTGGGTCCATATCTAGGATGTTTTTTTTTACCTTTTAACCCCTATATTCATAAACTATTTATCTCAGTTATATTTAACTTCACATTAATTTTACACATCAAAGTTTTCATACACTTCCTACAATTTTGGAACACTTTTGGATGCATATTGGTAAGGATGTTATTTTGAAATGAGAACTTTGTTATCCTTTCCAATTCTTCAATTTGCAGTAGACATCGCCTTCTCTTTTTTGTCGACATCTTCTAAGCTATGCAACCCGTTCATCTCATTACCTCAGCATTCCGCAGAACTACTTTCTCTTTGCCACTTCATTATCAATCCCTCCAAATCTGAATCCATATTCTCCAGAGGAAGAACTAGATTTTTTCGGAGCAATCTCTATGGTTTTCCTTTTAAATCACAAATTGTTCCCGAGTTCATATATCAACAAAATTACAAAATCACCCCATTATCACGCATGGCTTCCCTAAAAAGTCTGACCTGTCATACCACCAGGTAAAAACCCCGTGCGGTGAAAAGGAAAATTCTTCGCGACTGCCTCAACTTCAGGGATGTAGGGTAAATCGCCTCTTCGTGGTGCATCCTGGATAATGCTAAATGGTCTACCACGGCACGACTTCGTATATTCTCGGACAACTCTCTAAACGTCGTTATTTCATGTTTGAGGCTGAAAGCTGTGGTATTCTGTCACCTGAGTACGCAAGAGTGATATCTTGCGGAAATGGCTTCCAGGCTAATGCCACTGCTGCCTCTGTCCCGGTAAACCCCTGGCTGGCTTCGGGGTACGTTCTCGTCGCCACTAATCTGGCCGTGTAGGTGCAGTTGAGTTCGTACTCCTGAATAAATCCTGGCCCGGCGTTGTGCATATATCCTCAAGGGAATGTGCCAACCCTCGCATGGCCTCCCTGCTTTAGCATAGACAAACATGGGGTTGCAGGGAACATGCATAACGACTGGAGATAGCGGCTGCGAGGAGGGGCCCAACTGCAATGAGTTCTAATGATAGTAGCAAGGATCCATCTAGCCCGTAAGGGAAGTGGACAAAGGTGAGGATACAATCGAATTCAATGTCGGGCTTCGATATGGACTGAGTGTGCAAGTTCTAAAAGTCGCTCATCTAGCGCCCTTTGTATATGGATTGGATGTCGACACCGAACTTACATATCAATCTGTAGGCTTTGGGCTTTGACATGGACTGAGTGTGCATGTTTTAAATTTGCTCATATAGCGCCCTTTGTATATGTATTTTGATGTCGAAGCCATTCTGAGCGGCACGTAAGAGGCCAAATAGACGAGAGGCTACTTCACCATATGGACACCCGAGTCAGAGTTGCCACGAAAAAATTCACGCAACTCAAATTTATGTGTGCATTTTGTATTTGATACGGATATTATACAAGAGATTAGAATTAGTTTTGTAACTTGCCATTTGTTCGTGTAGCAGGCTGGCGCCCTTATTAATTGGCGCCCTGTGCAAGTGCACGTTGTGTTCATATGGCAGGTCCGGGCCTGCATGTTATTAATATCATAAATTTGAAGCCGAAATAACTATGAGTATTGGTGAGGTTGAATACATAAAACAGAGGGACCCAGATTATTAGTCCTGTATAGAGTTTCTGGATTTAAAGGAAATGAAACAAACCTATACCATGAGTATTGCTTGAATCACGAACAGTTACACAACATTCTGGAAATGACAAATAACAACAATGATGTGGTTAACGACCTTCAACGTTCTCTTGAGAATTACAAGCAATTTTCTTACAAACGAAGGACTTATTTTTAAAGAGCAATTTGATGAATTTTTAAGAACCTACGTTTTTGAAGCACTACACTGATATGACGAAGAAAGTCAGCAAATTCGGAAAACATACTTTGAGCTGTCATTGGGTGTATGATGATGCAAAATGTGCACCAGACTGTTGTGAATGTTTTAGTGTTCATAAAAAAACAAGTGAAGTGAAAAAGCTGATTCAACTTTACATAAGATAGAAAAGTGACGGATGCTTGGCTTACAATAGTTCAATTTTATTTCCTAAGTAATAAATATTATATTGATATTTGTATATATTATAAGCTATCACTCTAAATTATCAACGTCATTTTTATCAATTTGAATTTGAATTTGTTTATCTATGTATTTGTTTAGTTCCTTAATGTAAGTGTCAACGTAAATTTTTGTTTTAGCATCGTCATAGGTTTTTTAATGGTTTAAAATTAAAGATATAGCCACTGCTTTCCATTTTCAATTTTTTACCAGATAAACCTTTTGGGTCTGGAGGACTCTCCCTACTAGGTTTTCCTTGCAAATCTAGAAAGTCCTGAGGACTTATTGATCCTTGGGTTTTTTGCAAACCACCTTCTTTTGAAAATCGGCCAAATTTATCAACGGGCATTTATTAATTATTAGTGTATGATGATTGCTACCGTATTTATTTTATTATTTGCGATTCTTTCAATTCTTCAATGTTTGATATAATTTCGGTGTTGTGATTATTGTGACCCACTTGCTGTGATGCAATGAGTAGCAGCAATCGACTCACTAGTTCATTCGGATCCTCTCAATATACATATGTAGTCTTTCTGTTTGTTGGGTTTTTCCATTAAACTAAAGTCCATGTTAAGCGTTTGTGTTAGCCCTCTTCCTTCTTTGTGGTTTGACAGTTACAAAATTATTTTTGTGTGCTTAAAGGCTCGGTTATCATTTATTTGGCTACTATTGTCCTAAGAACGTCTATGAGCATGAGTGTGCAGTATATACTAGTATATGACTACCATCGATTAAATTTCTATTTTCCACTGCTCTTCATCATCATCCTTAGATAGTCTATAAACACTGTCAATTGCAGACGGTTGATTTACAAATAAATTTAGATATTGCTTAGGAATCTCTGGAAATTGGGTTTGCTTCATGTATTTTTTAAAATTTTCGCCTCCTTTTGGAGTAGAAGCATATTTATGAACAACATTTGTAGAACAGTTAGACGTTGAATTTAAAACTAACTAAATTTAAAACTGTTTTCCTCATTGTCGTGACTATCTCTCTCCGATTCGTTTTCTTCACATTTAACTCGCACTGATGGCTCTTCTTTAATTTAAATTTTTATGTTTTCGTCCTGGAATAACTAAGTTCTTTTAACAAATTCTTTAAGAGGGTGAATAGCTTAAATGTTACCTCTAACCAATCTATTTCCCCGCTTTGTTAACTTTCAGCTGTTGACACTTTTTCCTTACCGAATTGTTTGTCTTTACAATATTACTAAGTAACTGCGTATCAAACATTGTCTTTTTCATTGTTTATGAGTACAACAACAGCAGCGATTCGTCGTCAAGTTTCGAAAGGCTCCTATTCTTTCAATAAGTTCTTATTTGGTTTTAAAATGATTTTTGCTGTACCCAAACCAATTTTTGTTTTTTTGTTTATTAATTGTTTGGAGTTATCTTCACTGGCTGCACGCAAATAATATTAAACTGTTATCAAACTGTATTGAACAGTCATTGAGCTGCATCAAGCTGGTCCTCTGAACTGAGCTGCATCTGAACTGCTATAAACTGTAACGTCGACCTTCTGAACTGCAATCAGCTACCTCCTACTGCTACTTTAACTATTAAACTAGTTCGGTAACCTGCTATTGAACTGCTTTCAACTGTTAAGCTGATACTCGAATTCCTGTTGAACTGTTTTGAACTGGTAAACTGGTCCTTCAAACTGCTTTTGAATGCTTTTAGCATATCTAATCTATTTATAAACTGCTTCGATGCTTTGATTTTGCTTTAAGGTACTAAGTAGTCCACTATATAAATTTTAAAAAATTGATTTTTTTTTCAGTTTTCGACTCCTTAGAACTTCGAAAATGACCTACAGATTTTTTTTTTGGAAATTCTAAAGTTTAATATATAAATGGTGAGTTTGAGAGTGTGCGCGTTTTCGGCTCTTTTTAGGTGTTCGATCAGCTGTCGACCGCGTAGCGCCTCTTACATTCCCCTTTTTTAAAATATCGGTTTCTCCATGAACATTATATTTGTGACTTCATTGCATGTGTTTGGTTACACTTCTCCATATCAATTACTGACTGTTTTGTTTCAGATCTACCACTCCATAGATTATCTATCCGCCGTGGAGTAACGATTTTTTCAGAGCTTGATTTCAGCGCCCTCTATAAAAGAGAATAATAAATAAAAAACAAGCCGCGAAGTGCGACCTTTGAGGTCCACAAGGTCAACTTTCCAGTCATATCTAGATCAACATTGAAAATAATAAACAAAATAATAATTTTGAAAATAATACTACTTTAAATAATAATAAATAATAAAATAATAAATAAATAAAAAAAAAATTAAATAAAATAATAGCAGTAACAGGAATGAGTTAATATTAATCATATCATCTACGGGAGCATCCATTGATTACGTAAGGCTTTTGGTGGATGGGTGATGATGATTGATTACCACAAATGCAAATTTGATTGAAATTTTGACGGTATTCAAAATTCAAGCCGCTTTTTTTAATTGAAAGACTGAAAAAACTATTCAAAATCTGCTCAAATTATCCAAATATTTTAAAACTTTGATTGACTTTACAATAAAGTCTAGAATAAAAGATATATGGTAATATCATTCGGAAGAACCCTTTTCATATGGTAACTTTGAATGATTTTTTATTTTTACTTGAATTGTTTTTTCAGAATCATGAAAAAAAATTCGCTGGTTTCTTGAAAAACTGATCGGAATATTTAAATTTTATAAACATTTATTACTTTGTTGTGCAAATCAGGTTAAAAAATAGTTTTTATGAAAAAAACCCTAAGTTTTTGCATTTTCTTCTATTAAGTTAAAAAACCACCGAAACGAATTTTTAAAATGTTAAAATAATCAAAGAGATTTTAAAACACGTCGATTGACACCTTCATGATGCAAATATTATATCTTGTTCGTGAGATATAGTGAATGGAGGAAATGACCTTGAAGATCATGATGACTGTTAATGATTTTTTATATTTTATTCAATGTTTCTTCTTATCATGAGAAAAAGTTTTGATGATGTTTTTTCAAGCATTGCTTGAAGTATATAAATTTTATAAAAATTGATTACTGTGTTCCGTAAATCAGGTTAAAATTTTTTTGTTTGTTAAAAAAACCTAATTTTTTGCACTTTTTTTCTTAAATTAAAAAACAGCTCCAACGATTTTTTTTAAATTTGACAGATTCATAGAGATGGTAAAACGCGTTGATTGACTTTTTAACAATGCAAGTCGTATGTTTGTTTCGCGAGATATAACGCATGACAGAAATTACCTTCAAAGGGGCAAAACAACAAACCCCCCCGACCGAAGTGTCCCCAAAACTAATCAGCTCTTAAGATTGCAAAATGCTTCAATTTGCACCTCATCGAAGTCGATACGACTTTGTTTACGTGAGTTATGCTCGTAGAAAAAACTGTCCACGAACGTACAGACGTTCGTTTAAACATTTATTACTGTGTTGCGCAAATCAGGGTAAAAAAATATTTTTTATGAAAAAAACCCTACGCTGTCGCATTTTCTTCTATTAAATTGAAAAAAAAAACGGCTGAAACAAATTTTCAAACGCTAAAAAAATCACAAAAATATTAATACACGTCGATTGACACCTTAATGATGCAAATATTATATCTAGTTCGTGAGATATAGTGAATGACAGAAATGACCTTGAAGATCATGGTGACTGTTAATGGTTTTTTATTTTTTATTAATTTTTTTTTGTAATCATGAGAAAAAATTTTGATGAAGTTTTTACTAAAACAGTTTGGAGTATGTAAATCACATAAACATTGATTACTTCAGCTTGCAAATAAGGTTAAAAATTTATTGTTTTTGAAAAAACCCTAATTTTTGCACTTTTTTTAAAATTAAAAAACTCCTCCCAGAATTTTTTTCAAAACTTGACAGAATCACATGAATGTCAATACGCGTCGATTGACACCTTCATCAAGCAAATCGTATGTTTGGTTCGCGAAATATAATACATGACAGTACGTACACACACACACACATACATCTCCCTTTCTAAAAACACTTTATATATACTCTATAGACCTCAAAACGTGAAGAAATGTTGAAAATTTCAATTTCGATTTTCGAGGGGATTACAAGAACTTCCCATATACTGGGAAGTTAATAAAAGTAAAATACTTTTTGCGAATATTTTTATATTTTTATTTGAATTAACATTTTTTCTTTTAATTCACTCTAAACGCTTTATGAAATGAAAATGAGACTCTGGCGACTGCATGAAATTCTAAGCTCTTTGAATTTCTGCTAATGCTGCAACTCTGGCTTCCTTGGATTGAAGTCCTCCAAGACTTTATTGCTGCACTTGTTGTACTGCAATGCTAGATATATTCGCATGCTTTTTCCAAACTCCTTACAATGAAGTGGGGAAGTGTGGTTTCGGCGTGACGGATGGCATCCTCTTCAGGTGCTGTCATTTGCCATCCGCCACCAGACACACACACTAGTAAGCAAAAGCTGTCGGCCAGACTAGGAGGTTCAAATCTTTACTAATATATACCCCTACAATGGCTGTGCCATATCTAGAATAGAAAAGTATCAGAAATTTTAAAAAAATCCAAGTTAATTTTTGGAAATTCTGTATTACCGTATCTTCATCCCTTACATGATGCTTAGCCATGACAGTGCTGTGCTGGCTCCCTGCTGGATCTCAATAGGCAAGAAATTGTCAATACTAGGGGATTTCAAAGGATGAATTGGGCTGATTACCCTACGTATCATTTACAGGCACAGTGTTTGACTGACAGTTCGGAAGCATGAGTAGTTGAGCATTGTTAACTACATCGTCGCTGCCAGAGAAGTGCGTGTCCATGACTACGCTCAGCGTCTCGGAGCTGGATTTCGGTCAGATTTCATTTTTGTCTCAAATAGACATTAAAAATGAGAGGAAGCCCACAATAACTTTACGTAGAAGATTGACGTTTTTGGAGTTTTGTATTTCTGTACAAAAACTTCTCCATGAAGTGAGTTTAGCTTCTCTAATGGAGGTTTTGAACTCCTTCAGTTTGAATTTGTACGATTCTTTAGCCTCAATAAAGGACTTACGCCATTCCTTCCACAGCTCCGCAATGTCACTGATCCAACACAAGAGCCTTTATTTCTCCTGAGCTACGTCGGACTGCATGCAGATCTTGCTGTTTTCTTGAATACAGATGTATGGGTCCCAATAGCTTCTTGAAGGTCGCATATGTCTTTAGAGGTCGGGCGCAGACCCGAATACGGATTGGTGTTTGACCCAATCCATCCTCTTTTTATTAATTAAGGATTAAATTGGATTTATCGGAGGGTCATATGCCAGATCGAACAGGCAGTGTTGGAAAGTACGGCAACAATAGTGTGGGCCAGCTTTTTTGCCGTTGCCATATATAAATTTAATTGGGGAGGTACTTGCTCCTGACTAAGTTGTTTTGGCGCATATACGCCTCAAAAAAGTGGAGAATTGGCTAGTTTCTGCCCAATTGTAAGTTGCGCTTTTTCCCAGAAAGTCGATGGGTCACCTTTGCCCATTTTCTTGCCAGGCTGAGTGGATCATCTACGACATTGGTTGAACTCAATGGAAGTGGGTTCCCTCCCATGACCACTATTTTGTACAGATCCTCTGGAACCATTCGCATACGAGGGTTGGCACTTTACCTTATGGATGAGGTTTGCTCAGACCCAGGTCAATAACTAACCAGGAGTATAAAATCAACTGAACATACACAGCCAGATTACTGGCGACGAGTTTCGAACGTACAGCGAGGCTTGCCCGGGTTTTAACGGTATTGAAGTGTCCTCTTAAGGTGGAACCAAAACGGATCTTAGCAAATCATTTCATTGACATATATATTGAAAATAGAGTTTGGTAGTGATATAGTTAGAGATCATTATCACTTAATTGTAAAAAATATAAAAGTACCGCTCATAAAAATTGCAACATCCTATTGCAAGTTCCGAAATTCTACTCCACATTGCTGCAATTCACCTCTCAAGTTATGCTGGTCTATAAAAATTAACGATTTTTAAAGAGGCCCAATTTACATTTTAGTCTTAGAACTATTAAACGTTGGTTTTAATAAAATCATTAAATTCAGGATTCTGTTACTAGCTAAATTTTTTTGGATGAACTTGCAAAAAATTTAACATCCTAAGATCTCAAAACTGTGCGATCAATATATGGTCAACCGTGAAGGGGAGAAGTGGCAATTAAATAATGTAAAACAAATATTTCCTAATGGATATATAAAGTTCTGGGATCAGTTAAATGAACGCCGTCCACCCCCTGGATGACAAAACGATGCCGGCTAAGGCTCAATGCTTGAGTGCGGTCACCTTTTTTGGGAACTCATGCTAATCTATCCTACATATTAATTTGAAAGGAAACAAGCCGCGAGGTGCGACCCTCGAGGTCCACGCGGTCAACTTCTCAGTAATATCTACACAAATATTAAAAATATTAAACACAATTATGAAAACAAGCCGTGAGGTGTGACCCTAGAGGTCCTCACGGTCAACTTCCCAGTAATATCTTCATAGATATTAAAAATATTAAACACAATAATAATTATGGAAATACTACTACTTTTAATAATAAAAATGTATCTCTCATAAAAGTTATTGGTATGACTTAATATTTATCGTAACATCTACGCGAGCGTCAATTGATTACGTAAAGATTTTCGTGGATTGGTTTGATTTAATATTCACGTGGATCAATCGGAGGGGGAACAGGTTACAAAGCCTTTTCTACGTTATTTGTTATTTTCATATCGATGCTTCAAGGACAAAACAGCGCTAGCAAAAATGAATGCAGTTTTTGTTATTATGACAACTGAAGAGATTTTGTCGCGTGATGGCCATTTTGAATAGTTGCGGTCAAAACCACTAGCACTTCGGCATAATCACTGAATTTGTATTTTTTCACGATTTTACATCAATGAAACTAATATTAATTTCTTATTTTCTGTTGATTTTCAGAAACATTGATTATGCAGTCAAAAATAGGTTCAGTTGCATGTAAAAAGTAAAATATATGCATTTCAAATGATGAAGGAGGCGATTGAAATCTTACGAATACTTAAGAACAAAACTCCTAAAACTACAATTTTTTATTTGATGAATAATTTTCACAGCATATGATCTTAAAAAGTGTTGACTACAAAACAGTTTACCATTCAAAACGTTGATTACCACAATTGCTTATTTGATTTGATTTGTATTGATTTTCAAATTTTAAGCAGTTTTTTTTTATTATAGTTAAAACACGATTCTGTTAAGACTATTAAAAATCTCCGCAAATTATGCAAATAATAATAAACTTCGATTGACTTTACAACAATGTCTTTAGAACAAGATATTTAAGGTATACAAATTCGTATGAACCCTTTTTAAATGGTGACTTTGAATGATTTTTTAACCTCCAAGTATATGGGAAGTTTTTGTAATCGCCTCGAAAATTGAAATTGAAATTTTCAACATATCTTCACGTTTTGAGGTCTTAAGAGTATATTTTAAGTGTTTTTAACAGAAGTATGTATGTGTGTGTGTGTATGTACGTACGTACGTGCGTTCGCGGACAGTTTTTCTACGAGCATAATTCACGTAAACAAAGTCGTATCGACTTTGTAAAGGTGTCAATCGAAGCGTCTTTGAAATCTTAAGAGTTGATTAGTTTTGTCACACTTCGGTCGGGGGGGTTTGCTGTTTTCACTACTTGAAAGTCAACCCTGTCATGCGCTATATCGAACCAAAAGTACGATTTGCTTGATCAAGGTGTCAGTCGACCTGTACTGACATTTATGTGATTCTAGATTCTATCAAGTTTTAAAAAAAATTCTTGGAGCCGTTTTTTTTAATTTTTTTTAAAAAAATGTGCAAAAATTAGGGTTTTTTCGAAAAAAAAATTTTTAACCTGATTTTCAAACCGAAGTAATCATTGTTTATTTAATCTATATACTCCAAACAGTTCTTGCAAAAAAACCAGCAAATTTTTTTTTCATGATTACAAAAAAATTTAATTCAAAATAAAAAGTCATTAAAACTTCAAGGTCATTCACGTTATTCATTATATCTCGAGAACCAAATATAATCTTTGCATAATTAAGGATTCATTCGGCGCATATTAACATTTTTATAATGTTTTTATATTTTATAAAAATAAATAATACAGTTTTTTTAATTTAATGAAAAAAATTGTGGAAAAGTAGTTTTTTTCATAATTTTTTTTAACCTGATTTGCACATCGTAATAATGTATGTTTATAGAATTTATAAATTTTTATCAATTTTTGTAGAGAAACCAGCAAAAAGTTTTCTCATGATTGCAAAAAAAAATTGAATTAAAAATAAAAAATCATTCAAAGTCACCATGTAAGAAGGATTCATATGAATGATTATACCTTAAATCTCTTATTTGGAAGACATTGCTTTGTGAAATCAATCAAAGTTTATTAAAATTTGCAAAATTTAAGCAGATTTTCAATAGTCTTCACAGAACCGTGTTTTAACTTTAACGAAAAAACTGCTTAAATTTTGAAAACCAATACAAATCAAATCGAATTTGCAATTGTGGTAATCAACGTTTTGAATCGTAAAATGTTTTATAGTCAAAACTTTTCACGATAATATGCTTTGAAAAGCTTTCATCAAATAAAAAATTGCAGTTTTTATGAGTTTTGTTCTTTATTATTCGTAAGATTTCAATTACTTCCTTGATCATTTGTAGAACATACATTTTACTTTTTACAAGCAATTGAACCTATTTTTGACTGCATATACAATGTTTTTCAAAACCAACAGAAAATAATAAAATAATAGTCTCATTGAAGTAAAATCGTGAAAAAATACAACAAATTCAGTGATTATGCCGAAGTGCTGGCAATTTTGACCGCAACTATTCAAAATGGCCATCACGCGGCAAAATCTCTTCAGTGGGCGTAATGTCAAAAACTGCATTCATTTTTGCTAGCGCTCTTTTGTCCTTCAAGCATCGATATGAAAATAACAAATAACGTAGAAAAGGCTTTGTAACCTGTCCCCCTTCCGATTGATCCGCGTGAATAATCAATCGAACCAATCCACCAAAATCCTTACGTAATCAATTGACGCTCGCGTAGATGTTACGAATAATATTAAGTCATTCCAATAACTTTTATGAGAGGTACATTTTTATTATTAAAAGTAGTAATATTTCCATAATTATTATTGTGTTTAATATTTTGTTATCATCTATGTAGATATTACTCGGAAGTTGACCGTGAGGACTTCATGGGTCGCACTTCACGGCATGTCAAGTTGTGACTTTGATTTTTTTTTTTCATTGAATTTTTTTTGTAATCATGGAAAGAGGGTTTGCTAGTTTCTCGTCAGAAACTGATAAGATGCTATAAATTTAAAAATCATTTATCACTGTGTTGTTCAAAACCGGTTTAAAATTTATTTTTTACGAAAAAACCTTAAGTTTTTGCAATTTTTTTTAAATTAAAAAACTGCTCCAAAGATTTTTTATAAACATGAAAACATCATGAAAATGTTAAAACGCGACGATTGACATCTCAGTGATGCAAATATTGTGTTTGGTTCGCGAGATATGGAGAATGACATGAATGACTTTGAAGGTCTTGATGACGTAATGATTTTTATTTTTAATTAATTTTTTTCCATAATCATTAGAATAAATTTTCCTAGTTTTTTTCAAGCACAATTGAGAGAATATAAATTTTGTAAACATTGGTCACTGCGCTTTGCAAATCAGGCTAAAAATTTATTGTTTATGAAAAAACCTTAATTTTTTGCACATTTTTTTAATGAATTAAAAAACCGCTCCAATGATTTTTTTAAAAGTACAGATGCAATCGCATACAAATGTCAATACGTGTCGATTGACATCTCAATGATGAAAATTGCATGTTTGGTTCGTGAGATATAGCGCATGACAGCAATGACCTTCGAGGGAGCAAAACAGCAAAACCCCCCATCGAAGTTTCCCAAAAACTAATCAGCTCTTAACATAGCAAAGACGCTTCGATTGCCACCTTAACGAAGTCGATACGACTTTGTTTACGTGAGTTACGCTCGTAGAAAAAGTGTCCACGAACACACGTACGTACGTACGTACATACACACACACATACATACATACTTCTGTCTAAAAACACTTAAAATATACTCTTAAGACCTCAAAACGTAAAGATATGTTGAAAATTTCAATTTCGATTTTCTAGGCGATTACAAGAACTCTGCTGGTAAGAAAACTGTCCACGAACGCACGTACGTACTGTTACGGCTATTATTTGTGTAACGTCCCTACAACACCGCAGCCGACCCTGACCCCGGTCTGGGCAATCTCACCCGGCTTCACCCGCAAAGAGGGGTGTGGGAGTAAGTATTTTAAGAAAAGGGCGCCACCCGTTTCTGCGCCGGGACTGCCCTGTCCGCGAACCCTGAAACGGGAATAGGGTCCGCGACGACCCAAAACCACCGACCGAATAGGGAATTTCCTCTCGAAACAAATATCGAAACCTGAGGAGCTTACGCGACGTTCGCTCTGCCACTTCTCACAATTAACACAGTTCCTTATTAATCACTATTTATTCTATCCAATTCCAAACCCAGCTTTCCCTACCTATATATTCTTAAATCTACTTACAATTCGGTCCTTATCCTACTTCCTCCACTTACTGTGCGCTCCTCCTATCGGCCTAATTCTTCCTCCTTCGTTGTCCTGGAGTCGCTAGTCTTCGAACTCCTCACTCGAACCACAAGAACGGCGTGAAGCAAACCGCAGCTTCGCACTGAACCAAACACCGGGTTGGAGTCGCTCGTCTTCGAACTCCTCACTCGAACCACAAGAACGGCGTGAAGCAAAATCGCAGCTTCGCACTGAACCAAACCCGAAGTCCAAAAAACCAACGCAGCTTCCACCAGCGATCGACGTTAAAAGCCCCGTCAGCTGCTTCCGCAATCCTATTTAAGTTCCGTTTTTCCGTTTCGGTGGTCAATGACCAATTGGCTGGGCAGTTGACCCCATCGCAGCTTTCAAAAGCTTTGGGAACTGGTTTGGTCAGCGTCAGACGTTGTGTCTAGATGCGGGGGAAATGCTGTGACTCTGCCTGTCTGGTGAAATACTCGTGGCAGTCGTTAACCACGGTGAAATGCAAGTGCCAATGGTTCTGGGTATCACTGGCGCATAGGAGACTCCATTGCGCACATCGTAGACAGTGTTTTGGCTCTGTTGCGACGATTGGGTGAGCGTTGTTTGTTGATCACTCTCCATAAAAACTTATTACCTACTTAGTTACTTAGTCCAATATCCTTACATATCTAACTCTCCTTTACATTTTCATGCAAACATCAATACCCTAAGCAAATCTTTTACGTATTTATATAATTCAATAAGTTACTCTACATAAATCTATTCCCAAATTTTGTATATATGCCTATCTATATAATATTTGCAATAAAGTTCATCAATGACTGACAATATAATTCATAATACGCTTGATTGTGTGAAGTGGCGAACGTAACATTATTTATTCTTTGAGAAAACAGCGTTTACCTGCACGGTGGTTTGGGATCTTCAAGGACAGGGCAGACCCCTATTTTGCCCTTATGGGTTGTGGGTCGACCAGGTTGAGTGGCGAACGTAGCATTATCCCACCTTCTTCAAGTGGATTTTCCCAAAATCAGCTCCAAACAGTAATAGGCGGGACGGCAACGTTCGACACGACACGTTCCGCGTGTTCACGGCTGACAATTGACTTCCCGGCGTCGCACTCACCGAAGCTTGAGTCACACTCCGCGTCGGCCTTGTACTCGACTCTTACACTAAAACCTCACTCACAAAACCAAACCACTAGTCTAACGAACTTATCACATAACTCACAACCGCACTATTTATAGCAAATAAGCTAAAAAAAAGGAAGAACAAGGAAAGATAGGAAGAAAAAAGGTGGGATTACAAACATAAGGTGACAAGGGTAAAGACTAACAATTCAATACCCCCGGCAATCGATATACCCCTCAGTTATCCAAGTCCTAGGCAAATCGTTATCGGTTGCTTGTGCCTATCTGTAGAGAGTCCTAACAGCATGCTAAATGACGTTGGGGTTACAGAATCTTGGCAAGCTCCACCCATGTACTATTTGCCCCTCTCATCCTGAACTTCCTTTAATACCCTTCGAGGTCTCTCGATCGTCCGGTCTCTGTTCTCTGTATTGGTCACTCGATCGGAAGAATTGAGTTCCTCTCCGTCCCCAATTGATGAACCAGACCCCTCCTGCAACACTACAGTTGCCCTTACAAACTGAATCCTATTTAATGAGCTTGAACCCTTATTCACAACCTCTTCTGAAGCTCTCAGCAATTTATCCTCCCGTACAACAGATGGCTGTAAGGAGTTTTGTTCATTCTTTGATTCCACTCCGTTTTTAGTGGTACTGTCGAATGCCTCAATTTCCTTCTCAGGATTCTCTCTCCTTGCGCTATCGAGTTCGTTATTCTGCCTTAATCTGGATCCTTCCATGTCAGCTCTCCCTTCCTGTGATCTATCACCCATATGATGTCCCCTTTGCTGCTTCCTACCTGTCTTCCCCAGTCCACTCCTCTGAGACTCCTTACCCCCAGACCCAGTCCATTGGAACTTCTTGCGCTCAGGCCCAGTCTCACCTCCTTGAGACTGCCTACTACCAAGCCTACCCAATCGCGACTGTCTGCTTCTAGGCATAGCCTCAACCCATGTGGACTTCTCATCAATCTCACTCGAAACTCCTCTCACAGCATCGGTGTCCTTATCTTCTTCCAACTCTGCCACAGTAGGTTCCAGTCCACCGACCTTCCCTTTTCCTTTGATCACAGCTTCTTGAACATCTCCCAGCTCGATGCATGAGCATCTCTCTTCCAGTCGAAGCTTCTCCTCTATGTCCCGTACGCGACCATGCAAGAACGCATTTTGGGCTTCCAACTCCTCAATACGTAAGAACAGACTATTAACTATCGAGGACTCTCTTAACTCGTTCGTTACGGTCGAAGCTGCGGTGCAGTTGCATTACGCTTCACTTCGTAGAGTCTTAAGTTTGTTCTCATAGAACTCTTCGATTTCCTTCAGATCCTCTTCATATAAATGGCGAAATGCTTGGACGGATTGTTCTAGCTTTACGTCATATTGCTCGGACAAACTGCAATTCATTTCCTTAATTTCTAACTTTTATCTAGTACACGCTTCGGTCAATTCTATCGAATGATTCCGATCCTTGGACTCCAGCTCTTCGTGCAGCGATCGTAGTGTGTCCTCCATGCTTTCACGTCCCAGGGTACCTTCCACGATATAATTGCGTGCATCTTCCTGTTGAATGCGTAACCGATCGTTCTCCTTCTCCAAATCTTTTGTGTCATCCAACGCTTGCTGGTAATCAGCACAGACTGACTGGTATTTGCCGGTCAGCTCTGTGATCGTCAACTCCGTATCTTGTGGTTTCTTTTGGCCAATTTCTGTTGTCGTCGTAGCATCTTCATCTCGTTCCAATTTCCTGGCTCCAGAGCTGCTAGTTTCTTCATACTCTTCTGCTTGCAACAACATGTGTCCTAAGGCGAGCATAAGCTGCCGCCGCAACTTTTCGGTGATGGGATCTTCCGCTTTCTTCTCCCATAGCAGGTTAGCGATCCTCCGCAGGAAATTCTCCGTCTTTGCCAGGGCTACCAAAAACGCAGTGGACTTCTCTTCTCCCCAAAAATCCACTGATATCCCTTACCTCGTCCGTCACCGTCTCTACCGCCTCGCAGTCTTGCTGGTAAGAGAAGGGGTAAGGTAAAGACGCATCCAGCATAGTCCCAAGCCGTAGTGCCTTCCGGAGCTCCATCCACGCACTGCCAGCTCGTAGCTAAGCTCGTCGTCGTTGAGGTGGTTGATTAGAGCCTCTGTAAATTTTGCCATGTTGAACCTACGAACAATGACAACAGCACAAGGAGGAAAAAAAACACGTACCAGACTAGGAAATTACTTTCTTTTTTATTTGATTATTTTTATATGTACATCGGTATCTTTATAATTTCATTTCAACTCTTCAAACCCGCCAACTCACACACCTGCAAATTCTCACACTCGCAATCAAAACACTTCCGCGATTGTACGCACGTGTCAGCACTTCTAATATGGCCACTTTTATTACACAGACACACTCACTGAGCTTATCGAACGAATCCGTCGTTCGAATGCTGCCGTTCCCAAGTCCTGTTTTTTAACGGCCCCACGTTGGGGGCCAAATGTTACGGCTATAATTTGCGTAACGTCCCTACAACACCGCAGCCGAACCTGGCCACGGTCTGGACAATCCCACCCGGCTTCACCCGCGAAGAGGGGTGTGGGAAAATGTATTTTAAAAAGGGCGCCACCCGTTTCTGCGCCAGGACTGCCCTGTCCGCGAACCCTGAAACGGGAAAAGGGTCCGCGATGACCCAAAACCACCGACCGAATAGGGAATTTCCTCTCGAAACAAATATCGAAACCTGAGGAGCTTACGCGACGTTCGCTCTGCCACTTCTCACAATTAACACAGTTCCTTATTAATCACTATTTATTCTATCCAATTCCAAACCCAGCTTTCCCTACCTATATATTCTTAAATCTACTTACAATTTGGTCCTTATCCTACTTCCTCCACTTGTTGTGCGCTCCTCCTATCGGCCGAATTCTTCCTCCTTCGTTGTCTTGGAGTCGCTAGTCTTCGAACTCCTCACTCGAACGCTTCGCACTGAACCAAACACCGGGTTGGAGTCGCTCGTCTTCGAACTCCTCACTCGAACCACAAGAACGGCGTGAAGCAAAATCGCAGCTTCGCACTGAACCAAACCCGACGTCCAAAAAACCACCAGCGATCGACGTTAAAAGCCCCGTCAGCTGCTTCCGCAATCCTATTTAAGTTCCGTTTTTCCGTTTCGGTGGTCAATGACGAATCGGCTGGGCAGTTGACCCCATCGCAGCTTCCAAAAGCTTTGGGAACTGGTTTGGTCAGCGTCAGACGTTGTGTCTGGATGCGGGGGAAATGCTGTGACTCTGCCTCTCTGGTGAAATACTCGTGGCAGTCGTTAACCACGGTGAAATGCAAGTACCAATAGTTCTTGGTATCACTGGCGCATAGGAGACTCCATTGAGCGCATCGTAGACAGTGTTTTGGCTCTGTTGCGACGATTGGGTGAGCGTTGTTTGTTGATCACTCTCCATAAAAACTTATTACCTACTTAGTTACTTAATCCAATATCCTTACATACCTAACTCTCCTTTACATTTTTATGCAAACATCAATACCCTAAGCAAATCTATTACGTATTTATATAATTCAATACCTTACTCTAGATAAATCTATTCCATAATTTGGTATATATGCCTATCTATATAATATTTGCAATAAAGTTCATTAATGACTGACAATATAATTCATAATACGCTTTATTGTGTGAAGTGGCGAACGTAACATTATTTATTCTTTGAGAAAACAGCGTTTACCTGCACGGTGGTTTGGGATCTTCAAGGACAAGGCAGACCCCCATTTTGCCCTTATGGGTTGTGGGTCGACCACGTTGCGTGGCAAACGTAGCAGTACATACACACACATACATACTTCGGTCTAAAAACACTTAAAATATACTCAAAAGGTAAAGATATGTTGAAAATTTCAATTTCGATTTTCGAGGCGATTACAAGAACTTCCCATATACTGGAAAGTTAATAAGGGAATGGAATGAGAATTGGGCGATGGTACTGAGCCTGAAGGAACACTTACTGGAGTAGTGAGTTTTTAAAATTAATTTAGTCAAGAAAATGCATCGCCAAAAACAAAAAATTAAGGTTAAACAGCAATTCAATTCCAAAAACATAAAAATGATGAACAAATAATAATTATTGTTTTTAGAAGGAGAGTAATCAGGTTATATCATTCGTATGAACACTTTTTAACTTCTCAGTATATGGGAGGTTCTTGTAATCGCCTCGAAAATTGAAATTGTTGCGTACCTATCATAAACTGAATTCAAATTATCTTCGCGCCTTTTCTGCCCGAAATAACTAAATCCGAGAAATACCTACCTGGCAATGATTAGCTGAAAGTGTAAAGCTCGCCAAGTTCCGAGAAAATCTGTTCAAACACGTCGTCTCGCTCCAACCTTCGGATCGTGTTCAAGGTTTCGCGAATGAGAGTGATCGATCATGCCACGCTTCGCGAAAAGTAGCTTTTCGATGTTCGACGTGCTGGAAATGGTGCGTGAGTGGGGAGTTGCGATTAGACTGGCGAACCAGACGAACTGGGAGGTGTTTTTGTTGCCATGTGACTGCGTGGGCCGTGTTCCTCTCCGCGCGATAAATTATTGAAAACTGGGAAAAATTCGGTCCCGCGAGAGAGGACGGCCAGAGTAGTAGTCGTCGTCGTCGAAAATTTTATCAACTTCGTCGAAAAAAATTTCGTCGACTCGGCGAATTAATCGTCGCGGAAAAGCAGCGAGCCGCCGCCGGCCCGCTTGAGAGGCGCCTAGCGGAGCACCCTTCGGACTACGAGCGCATTGGAGGAGGCCTGGCCGAATCGCCGTGCGGTTGGTTGGGAAAAGGATCCATCGCATGGACGACGAACATTAACTGCGAAATTCCCACAATTTCAAGCGATGAAAACGATTGCCACGAGGTCAACTGAAATAGTTGCGAAATAGCAGGTATTTGAATAAAACACTTGAAAAGCCTCAGCAATGGATGTGCAGAACTTGAAAACAAAAAAATTAAAAATGTGGAAATTTGCCTAAATAATTAATTATAAAACGAAAAAAAAATTTTTTTTTGCTATTGCCTGTAATGAAGGAACAGTTCTTCCAAGTGAAAATGGAAATGATAATGTTTTGTTTTTGAATTGTCTACTTATCTAAGAAATACTTATGTAAACAAAGTCTTAACAAACGCTTTGCAAAATGCATACCAATAAGTAAATATATAAATATGTAAATCTTGAAAACAAGTGATGTGATTTTTTTTCAATGGAGACGCGTGTGCGAATGGGTTTCGTGGTTGTTCTTCTCTTTCTCTAAAACCCACAACTCGGTGAGCTAGTCACGGAACAAGAAAAATGTCAAATCGCGCCCGCCACCATGCAGTCGACTTTGTAACGGTCCCGGCGGCGCGTGTACGCACTAGGCATCCGGGGTCGAGGAGCGTCCAAAATGGTGGAACACTCGATCTCGGATCCTCGGGTTTGTGACAAAATTTTCGACTTTTCTTTACGTTTTGTGGTCTTTAGGGTATAAATAAATAGTTTTTAGAAAAATTTATGTGTGTGTACGTACGTTCGTGGTCAGTTTTTCTACGTGAACAAAGTCGAATCGACTTCGTTAAGCGAATCGATGCGTCTTTGCAATTTTAAGAGCTGATTAGTTTTTGGGACACTTCGGTCGGGGGGTTTAATGTTTTGACTCTTTGAAGGGCATTCTTGTCGTCCGCTTTACCCCGCGAACCAAACGTAAGATTTGCTTGATCAGGGTGTCAATCGACGCGTACTGACATTTATGTGATTCTATCAAGTTTAAAAGAAATTCCTCGAGTTGTTTTTTGAATTTTTTAAAAAAAGTGCACAAAATTAGGTTTTTTCCCAAAAAAATAAATTTTTAACCTTATTTTCGAACCGAAGTAATCAATGTTTATTTAATTTACATACTCCAAACAGTTCTTGTAGAAAAACAGCAAATTTTTTCTCATGATTACGAAAAAATTTAATTAAAAATAAAAAGTCATTAAAAGTTCAAGATTATTCATTATATCTCGAGAACCAAATTTAATCTTTGCATCATTAAGGTGTCAGTCGGCGCATATTAACATTTTTAAGATATTTTTTTATATCAAAAAAATCATTAATTCAGTTTTTTATTTTAATAAAAAATTGTGGAAAAGTAGTTTTTTTTTTCATAAAAAAAATTAACCTGATTTGCACATAGTAATAATGTATGATTATAGAATTTATAAATTTTTATTAATTTTTGTAGAGAAACCAGCAAAAACTTTTCTCATGATTACAAAACGTTGAATTAACAATAAAAAATCATTCAAAGTCACTATGTAAAAAGGGTTCATACGAATGATTCTACCTTAAATCTCTTATTTTAAAGACATTGTTTTGTAAAGTCAATCAAAGTTTATTAATATTTGCAAAATTTGAGCAGATTTTCAATAGTCTTCACAGCACCATGTTTTAACTTTAACGAAAAAACTGCTTAAATTTTTAAAACCAATACAAATCAAATCAAATTTGCAATTATGGTAATCAACGTTTTGAGTGGTAAATACAATGTTTTTCAAAACCAACAGAAAAAATAAAATAATAGTCTCATTGATGTAAAATCGTGAAAAAATACAAATTCAGTGATTATGCCGAAGTGCTGGCAATTTTGACCGCAACTATTCAAAATGGCCATCACGCGACAAAATCTCTCCAGTAGGCGTTATAACAAAAACTGCATTCATTTTTGCTAGCGCTCTTTTGTCCTTCAAGCATCGATATGAAAATAACAAATAACGTAGAAAAGGCTTTGTAACCTGTCCCCCTTCCGATTGATCCGCGTGAATCGAACCAATCCACCAAAATCCTTACGTAATCAATTGACGCTCGCGTAGATATTACGATTAATATTAAGTCATTCCAATAACTTTTATGAGAGGTACATTTTTATTATTTAAAGTAGTAATATTTCCATAATTATTATTGTGTTTAATATTTTTAATATCTATGTAGATATTACTGGGAAGTTGACCGTGTGGACTTTATGAGTCGCACTTCACGGCATGTCACGTTGTGACTTTGATTTTTTTCATTAAATTTTTTTGTAATCATGGAAAGAGGGTTTGGTAGTTTCTCGTCAGAAACTGATAAGATGCTATAAATTTTATAAACATTTATCACTGTGTTGTGAAAATCCGGTTTAAAATTTATTTTTTACGAAAAAACCTTAAGTTTTTGCAATATTTTTGAAATTAAAAAACTGCTCCAACGATTTTTTATAAACATGAAAACATCATGAAAATGTTAAGACGCGACGATTGACATCTCCGTGATATGACAAAACCTTTATTTTTTGCACATGTTTTTAATAAATTAAAAGGCTCCAATGATTTTTTTAAAAGTACAGATGCAATCGCACAAAAATGTCAATACGTGTCGATTGACATCTCAATGATGAAAATCGCATGTTTGGTTCGTGAGATTTAGCGCATGACAGCAATGACCTTCAAGGGAGCAAAACAGCAAAACCCGCGACCGAAGTGTCCTAACAACTAATCAGCTCTTTAGATAGCAAAGACGCTTCGATTGCCACCTTAACGAAGTCGATACGACTTTGTTTACGTGCGTTATGCTCGTAGAAAAACTGGCCACGAACGCACATACATACTTCAGTCTAAAAACACTTAAAATATACTCTTAAGACCTCAAAACGTAAAGATATGTTGAAAATTTCAATTTCGATTTTCGAGGCGATTACAAGAACTTCCCGTATACTGGAAAGTTAATAAGGAAATAGAATGAGAATTGGACGATGGTACTGAGCCTGAAGGAACACTTATGGGAGTAGTGAATTTTTAAAATTAATTTAGTCAAGAAAATGCCTCACCAAAAACAAAAAATTAAGGTTAAACAGCAATTCAATTCCAAAAACATAAAAATGATGAACAAATACGAATTACAGATGAAGATAAAGCAAATGTGTTGCAAAAAAACAAACATTCCATAAAATTACTTACAAATAGTCCAGGTTATGAGGAGCGCTCCCCAGTGCTGAAAATTTGTGAAGCTGAAAAGCAGTTTAATTCACAATTTTTTTCCTGTAGTTTGCTCGAATTCCCAACATTACTTTCTGCAATCAAAAGTAGTTTAAAAATATCAGTAAAGAAAATCAAAAAAAAACAAAGCTCCTTCGTTTTCACTCCTTGCTGGCCCATGAATACAGAAGCTCCAGGAACTAACAACAAACATCGACTTCCTGGTTCTCCAGCTAATTCGAGTTGATCAGTTATTTTGTGCTTTGATTTCAGTATATTATCTTTGTGGTGAGGCATCTTGAGTTTCACTGAGAACTATACAACGCGACTTCGATAATTCCAACAACTTCAGCCTTGGCTTTTTGCTTTCATATTTTGCAGAAATATAATATAAGGTGGAGAAAAATTGCTGATGGTCACAAATTTGTTCGAGCCCTTTACATGGGATAACTCAGTCAATATACGCTCAATTAACTCATAAAATTACTCTGCATGGATTAACTAGTCTTCACTTCGAATGGACGAAAGTTTACGGAGGAAAAAATAGTTTCAATCTCAAACATTTCAGTTGGCCCAATAATTCCTTCATCCAGGTGGCAGACACGAAATCTTTGAATTTTTAATATTAGTTTTATGATACAGAGCACAACATCTTGATTTGTTTAAAAATTAATTAATTTTTACTAAAACATTTCAAACACAAACCAATGTTGGACTTCTACTGCAGCTAATCCCAGTTGGACGCCTTTCAACTTCCCAAACCGGACAACCCATTCTCTGTACGGGATCCTATTAATCTGGTTTCCATGCTTAGAGCATGGTGTAAATTATCCTCCTCGTTTCCAATTGAATGCGGATTCCAGAAAAACCGCTATTCTGGGTGCAGAACATTCCATCCATTTTCCAATTGGAAGCTGAAGCCGAATATTGGTAAAAGCTGTGACAGAAATATATTTGCAAACGCAGCATCATTTTATAGCTTAAAAAAGCCTGAAAAAATGTCTTAATATGAATTACATAAATTGCTACATGTTCCATCAAATTTAATTTCTTTAGGCACCATTTGTTAGCATCAACTGTTTCTTTTCATTTCCATTCGCCACTTGTAAAATCTGCATTCAGTATATCATCAAATCTTTTGCTTTCTGGAACTACTGTCTTAGGATGTAACTCTGCTTTCCAACTCTCTGATTGGTGAGGAACTGGTTCAGGCACAACAGGCCCCGAGTATGCCTGGGAAAAATCGCATAGCCAAACGAGTACCTTGCAGAAAGAGTGTCCGGGGGTAGTAGCGTATGCAGGATTTTGATAAGGGGGGTTCATAATTTTGAAGTCTTGACTAGGTACATTTGCTAGTGCTTCGATGTAGATGTGAAAATATAATTATGTAATCATACTAATCATACTTTTCCACCGGTCAAAGTTGGAGTCCTCCAAAAATAATTCTGGCAGACTTTAGCCCGATTGCATGTCTGGTTTCATTAACATGGCTAAACTTGTTTACCCAAGGGGGGGGGGTTGAATCCGTAACCCCCCCTCCTTGGGTACACCACTGTCCGGGGGTGTTGGCTAGCAGATGTTCAGTACTCGACCTAAGCAGCCAAGAGAACTGTTCTAAGCCAGTGCAAAGGAGGACGTGTTCCGACCGATCCTCAGAGTAACATCCATTCACCAGTATGCTGAGGTAAAGGGATGACGATTAACAGGACCATATCAGATATTACGCTAGTTATAAAAGATAATAACTCTAAATTACGGCCATCGATCCGGAGCTTTGCTGTGGGGCTCAATGGAAAAGGGTTGTGCTTGCAATTTCTCAAAACTTTACCAGGGGTATACTGGTGCCAAGGGAGCAGGGAGCAGGGAGCCCTGTGGACTTGTCCCTGCCGGTGGCAGTGAGAAACTTTTGGAGGTTGAAACTTGGTGGCTGTGATTGACACCCAAAGCGTGTACAGTCATTTCTAATAGTTTTGGACCGGTAGCTATCCGCAACCCTCCTGTATCGTGGTACATTGGCGTGTTTTTGCGATACAGATGTACTCATATTAATTGTTATGAGCTTGTACGTTTATAAGGGCTTTGGTGCGAGCTCATCGTAACCCGTGGCCTAAAAAGCGCGTGGTTTTGTCAGGCCACCACGTTAAACCTTGGAACGTCTTTTGATGTGAATTAGTTATTTGAAAGAGAAAGACCTATAAAATGGTCTCAAATATCTTGTTATCATGTTAGGAAGGCAAAATGTTCTTTCGATATTAATTTTCTAATAAAATTTTGATGAAGCACAATTTTCACGCCGAAAACGAGTTTTATCTGTAACATTTAGAAAACGGTGAACCCAGAAATTTTATCTATTTGTTATATTGCTGTTACTAATGGAGGTCTAAAAGTCAGCGGAATATCCTCATCTTGGTAGGTACTAATTCAGTGACTCATATTCGGTATAAATAAGCAATCGAATCATTGAGTTCTCAGCAATGAGAACATAACTAACAAGAGATAAACAATGCTTTTGAGATGACGACTTCGTGCTCCTAGCGTTGAACAAGTGTGTTGATATTACCAAGGGCGTACATAAAAAACACCAACAACGAAATATTTTTGTTTATGATTTTCGATTGAGCTTATGGTAACTAATTATTGGAAATGTTGCTTTGTTATTGATAGTTATTTAACAGTTTAAATTTTCTGCATAATTATCCGCAACATGGAAAATAAGTGTTTGTGCCTAGTTAAACGACAATAAGCATAAGATATTGTATATAAATGTAATTGGCAAACTAAGAGATATGATTGATCCTTCGGTGTCCGATACTTCAATTTCATAAAAAAAAGTTGAATTAAGAGCATGATTAAAAATCGATATTTTGTGTCTGAAAAACAGGCGTCGGTGATTATTGTAGCCCTTGCAACACTTTAATATTTAAAAATTCAAACATGTGTATTAGATGATAATAAGAACAATTACCAATAACTAACTTTTAAAGGTCACCTTTTGAGCCGTTAAATTTTGTAAACGTATCGAAGTTTATTTTCAATACTTAATATATATATATATATATATATATATATATATATATATATGTGTGTATATATATATATATTTATATGCCTCCCTCCTCCTTTGACAACCGGGCTTGGGACCGGCTACGGCGAAGTTAAGGCCTGGCTTTAATCTTTATATTGCAAATACGATGTACTTTTGGGCCAATATGGTTAACTTATGCATTTTCTAATGCGTAATGGCTAGATCCGATTGGTCAATTGCTCGCAACCACAGCATTCTCATGTGTTCATCCGATTGGAAAGTACAAGTAAATATAAATTCAATTCGTTATTAGTGACTGCATAAGTATTCTTATAATGTGCAATTATAATAATGTATATCCTATAATTGCCCCAAAGTATTTTTTCCAAACACGCCACTGACCTTCATCATCAACTTACATCACTATGAAGTTTTGCCTGCAACTATTTGACGTTTCGCCTGCGCAAAATCTCATACCATTCCACGTATAGGGCACAGTATAGGTACACCCAGTAGGTAATGTTTCATATATAGGCGCACTATCAAGTAAGGCCCGCGGTTCTACGGGACAACGTCAAATATTTGTTTACATTTAGCATATGTTTGTTTACATTTATAATATGTTGGCTGCCATTTATCACATGTTTGCTGCCATTTATGACAAAATGGCAGCTATCTACTGGTCAGGGCACTGCCAGAGCTCGTATATGCACGTTTCATGCTAGGCGTGAAAAACGCCGTTAGAAACTTCAGTTCATTGAATTACATTGGTGAAACGTCTTCGCTGACACAGATTTTATTTGCTTTTGACAAATTGATTTAGAGAAAAAGCCAAAATGACTGAAAAAATGTCTCATGTGTTGAAGTGAAAGATGAAGTCCGCGAAAATGC
This sequence comes from Oxycera nigricornis, assembly GCA_963942545.1. Classification (NCBI taxonomy): domain Eukaryota; kingdom Metazoa; phylum Arthropoda; class Insecta; order Diptera; family Stratiomyidae; genus Oxycera; species Oxycera nigricornis. The sequence goes on from OZ012662.1 coordinate 71,639,498, forward strand.
TTCATCCTCTGCAAATCTGGCAGTGCTGGACACAAGCACATGGCGCCATTTCTTGGAAGGAAATTACGAGCTTTTGGGCTTCGATTGCATACTGGGTCTACCTATACTGTGGTATAGGGTTTTACACCCTTGGTTCCGTTCCTCTTCTCCTTCTTCATTGGTTCTCAGTGATCAACAAATAAACAAGCCATTCTCAAATATAAGCCAGTATGGAGAAAACGGAACATCGCACCGTAATAAAATTATACACTAAACAAGGAAAACCACCTCAGATAATTTTTCAAGAGATGGTTCCGTTTTAAGAGGACTCTTTACCTGGCAGAACCATGGTTTATAAATGGCATGGCCTTTTCAAGCAAGAAAAGAACTCGATTGAAGCCGACCATAAACCCGGACGGCGAGTTGAGATTACCAGGCAAGATATCATCGAAACAGTAGAAAGCTTGTACTGAAAGGTGAAGAATCTTTGCACTTTTACAGAATTCAATTACTATTCACCTCTTGGGTACCGGGGAGAGCGAGTGCGTTCCTTCGCCCATATGCGAAAAAGCTCGGAAGTGCTATCACGCTCTTCTGAAATTTTTCTCAATAAATTGCAAAAGTAAATATTTTTGCGCAGTAAATGCAATTCGAAATTTTGATACAATGGTATGATTTTCGATAGCAAAGAGTACAGCTTAAAGTGAAAAGTGGGGAATTCGAGAACGGTGGGTAATTGGGAATAGCAAGATAACTAATATTTCTCCCTGCACCTGTTAAACGGGCGCATCCACCGCCCTTCAGTGCAACCGCGACAGTGATACTGAAAAGCCACACACTGGTTGTCACGGTGAGTTGAACAATATATTTTTGCATTTCTGTTTTAATTTTTGTCGTGTGTTAAAGTATGTAGATGAAAAATCGCATGATAAGCGAATTAATTAAGTGCATAGCGAGCATGGTGCAATGGAACAAAATCTAGGCTAGCCTCTACACTAATTGGATGCAGAGGCACTGTGTTTATGGGAACAAAATCTGTCAGAGAACGATGAGATGTCAAGATGGCCTCAGCTTCAAGAAACCTTGGGAAGACATGTGCAATTACTGCCGTCTATGGGTGCTATAAAATCACCCAGTACGCCAGTCAGAAGCAATGGAAAAACAGTTCAGCCTTATACGGTAAGCGTACATGATCCCATCAACGTAATTGGGATTGGTGGTGCACTCGATGGATGGTCAAGCTTATCCATTACCATACGTTCCAATTCACAATACCTGCAACATTATAAAATGAATGCCATGTTAGGTGGCAATTTATATGATACTCCACTAGTGCCAGCTTTGCGAAAAATTGATGAATTTCCTACGTCACACAATACAACAATTGAATGGATACTAACTGGATGCATACCAGAGGCACAGCTTATTGGTTATCAAAGTAGTGTGCAACCTCAAATTGTCAGCGCCGTGGATAGTCTTAGCAAATTTTCGAAAATTCAGGTGCGAAATACGCCAAAGAAAAGCAATCCGAGCAATTCTTCAAAACAACGGTGATTCAAAATGAGTCAAAAAGATTGCAAGTTCGAATTCCATTAGGCAAAGCGAATATAGCGTTTGATAATTCACAAAAAATGGCTACTCCGCGGCAATCATAAATCGAGCAACAATTTGCAGCGAATCCACATTTTGCAAAAGAATTTTGTTTTTCAATGGAGTGATATGAATAATAAGAACACATTGAAGCCGTGAAAATGTCTGTTTGGATGCAAAACCTGCAGTCAACCGCGGTACCGATGAATAATCGCGAATATTATTTGTCTCACCTTGCGTAACTCAAATTTTGCGCGATATTTGACGTTTCTAGAAAACCAACGCATGGACATTTGCTGAACAACCATAGCACAGTTTATGTAAGACATAGAAGCCAATCAGCAATATGAAAGCACACTTTCAAGTGCGGCCCGTGGTATTGTGGGACAAAAACATGTTTCCTTCGCAGTTTTCAGTCAGTTATGAAAATAATGGCAGTTATTTACTGGTCGGGTCTTTGTCATGGCTCATCTATATGCTTTTCAATTCGAGCGTAAAAATTCGGTTCCTTGCGTGACGTGATGGAAAGTCTTTGTTGGCATTATGGTCATTCGATTTTGTCAAATCAATGTAGAAGAAAGCCGAAATGACTGAAAAAATTTCTCGTGTCTTGAAGTTGAAGATCAAGTCCCCGAAAGCGATTTATACTTTGCTAATCTGTGTCTAACAGTGTATGAATACAATGCTGAGTGGATTCAACAGTTGTACTGTCATGGCTTAGATTGAAACCGTTGCGATTCAACGTATTTGTGGCAAATCGAACGGCAAAAATCCAACGATGCATCACAACAAACTCTTGGCGATTCGGGCAATCTAACGATACTGCATTGATTGTGCGTCTCCTGACGTTACGATGCAGTAACTTTGAACGCTTTAAATATAGTGGACGATACCAAAGCCATTGGGAAGCCCCGTAGAAATCAGCACTCAGGTGCTGATCAAAACAGGAAAACAATTAAACAGAAGCAAACGCACGTGCACATCACGATTGGCACACCAAAAAACAGCAAGATTCAAAAACATATTGTAACGAGGACTACTCATCCACGTAACAGCCTGGTGTTGATGACCTATAAGATACTGGGGAGCGAGCAGTGGTAATCATCATGTTGGCTCGTTGACGGTAATCAGACGAAGCATCGCACATGAATTTCACTTGCAGAATGCTTAAAGTGTTGCTTTTAGCAACGAATGCTTGTCGAGGAAACAGAAAATTAGTAAGTTGAGTAATTTAAAAGCAATAAACTCCATTTTATCGTCCATAAAGATACTGACTGTGAGCAGAAGATTATCGAACGCGAATACATTGTCAACAATACACGAGAGCTCAAGCGCTGATTCGCAAGCGATCCTTGTAAAAAGCGTGATGAGCTATGTAGACAGGATATGTTTCTAACGATAACACCCAATTCCCAGCTGAAATGGGATACAAAATATGAATAATAATGCATATAAACAAAAGCGGGTACATATGTATCCTGGGTATAGTACACAGTTACAGGAGGTTGGCAATAAACGACGGGTGTGGAGGTAGGGTACGTAAGTATGGTATGTAGGTAGGGTAGGGTAGGGTACAGATATACAGTACGTATGTTTTGAACGATGGAAACGTTGCCACCCTATTTTAGTCTGGTATTGTACCCAGGGTACATACAGGTGTGTCGCAGGTGACATTATCTACTTTTGTATATATCTGATTCTGATCAATCTGCTGTATCCACTGTAGGCGGGGTAGGAAGAATCTACTAGCATGATCAACCACACTGATTGCTGGAAATTTTCCACATTATAGTGCATCATCTTTTCAGAACGCGGGACCTTTTGCTAAGTTTTCAAAATAATAAGCATGTTACCTACTAAATCAAAACAAGAAAAAGGAAAAAAAGTTTTGTTTAAAAGCTAAGTATCATTTGTAACCTTTTTAAGGCTACATAAGTTTATACACGATAAAATTTCGGCGTTGATTGAAAATTAATACAGTAGGCCCTTTATTGAAATGTTCAGTATTGTATACTGGACAGTTTTCGTCTAAATCAATACAGCTAAGCAGCCACAAAATTCGATCACTAAGCGAGTCACACCCTCATGGGCTGTGATTTCATTTCGGATTTCGTGAAACATGCGTTGTGAAAAACCCAAATGCACACACTCTCTCTCTCTCTCTCTCTCTCTCTCTCTCTCTCTCTATATATATATATATATATATATATATATATATATATATATATATATTAGTAATGTGTCGGTCGCGACCGATTCGTTCAAAAAGACAGAGTCAGTTACTATGACCCAAATGACTCGGTCCCGCAGTTTAGTATGAGTCGTTCAATCGTTCAGTGAACGAAAGCTGTATAGAATCATTTATACTACGACCCAAGATGACATGTCGGTCGCGACCGACTCACAATCAGTTTATAAATGAGTCCTTTAGTTCTTTTGGGTGATGGTTTCTCGATGATCGGCAGGGTGATATCCATTGAACGTTTGAGTCGATGAAATGTTTACATATGTATGTATAGCTTTAGCTTGAGAACTTTCGCACATGAGTATGCCTGCCGCTTATTATCGATTAGCGGAGCGGTTCGTTTGCATCAAAGGCAGTGTATTCTTGGCGTGAATTTTTTTAAACTCATTTGTTTTGTTGCAAAGATTGTGTGTGATACTGTACTAAAGTTAACTTGTCGACTAGAAAGACTCTGACTCAAATGACTCGAATGACTCAAATGACCGAATATTATTTACGAAATGACTCGAACATACTGAGTCAGTAAATTGAACGATTTTTCCCATCAATAATATATATACATATATATATATATATATATATATATATATTTATATATATAAATATATATATATATAAACATATATATATATATATGCATATATATAAATATACATATATATATATATATGCATACATACATACATACATATATATATATATATATATATATATATATATATATATATATATATATATATATATACATATATATATTTCTTTCTTTATTTGTTTCGTCGCTACAAAGGATAAATTTCCACTCATTTTTCTACGTTGAATGTTCCTCTGTGAAGTAGATTTTTTTCCGATTAGTTGTCGTTACCAGGGGCTTCTATCCTGCGATATAGTCTGGCTCCCATAAGACTTCCGATTGTTTTCAACGAAATGTCGCAGCTTTCTCCGAAAAGTCGGCGATGAAATTCGGCAGCTGATCTTATTAGCCTTTGTTTCAATGAGTGGACAATGTATCAATCCATGATATGGGTTGTGGTTTAGGCTCGTTTAGCCCGGAAAATATCTTAGGCAGTCCTGCTGCTTTCTACGTGTTTTATGGAGTAGTCCACGTAGCTGCCAATTTGTCGATATGACAAGCCTAACTTTCTCAAGTCTACAATGTTTTGTCCAACTAGAGGAGTGCAATTCTTAGCCTTTCTCATCGTCAATGATTTTAGAAACACTTTTTAAAATTTTGAACATTACTTTTAATCTGGAACGAATGCAGCTGGCTTTTTCAAACTGATCATTACGAACTTGCAGTCCATCCTATTTAACGTCAAATCTAATGTTTCTAGTTACATATCCGCTTCAAGTCTTGGATTACCCTGGACTTTCTTGACCTGTCGTCCTGTTGTCCTGTCGTTTTTATAGAAGTAGTATCAGCAAAATCTTGCCTCTCTCAATTTCATTGAACCAGTTAAAAACGAACCTAAGACACCACTTTGAAATTTATAAAAATAGGATATGTATTCATTTTTTTAAAGATCAAACTCATTATTATGGACAATGGAATTTGGGAGATTTAGACCCAAACGTAAATAAAAATTAGCAAAAACTCTTCGTCCAAGAATTCTTTGTAAATCCTTGAGGAATGCGAAGTGAAGTCAAGGATTTACAAGGCCAAAATGGAATAATTTTACGTCCAAACCATAAAACTACAAAATGTGAGGAAAAAACAACAACGAAATGCGTAGGTGAACATAAAACAGAGGACTGAAATTCTAACACCCAAAAATGTGCAAATTGTTCAAAAGCAAAGTGCTAAACGTATGCCATAGAGCCGATTCCACTGAATGCCCAGAATACATAAGGTGACTTACACTATCAAGGAGAAATATAAATTACAACAAGGTCTAAGATGAATAGTACACTTAATATACTATATGCAAATCTTCAAAGCCTATATCAGAAAATAGAAGATAAATTTACGTGAAGGATCACAAGGAAGTTGATGTCATGCTATTCTGCGAAATATAGCTATACGATTCAGAGATCGATTACTAAAAAATTCATAGATACAAAGCTGTTTTCTGCTGCTGAAATGATAACAGAGACGGTGGAACCGCAATTTATGTTTAAAATGGTCTGCAGTATAAAGTAGAATATAAAAACATAAATTTTTCGACAATAATTATCGAGATACAAACAGACATACAAACTCTAAATATAGTAACCTTTTACAAATCTTCGGAGACTTTTTCTACATTCATTGAACATATAGGTGACTTGTACTCTACGCACAAATCATTTATAACAGTAGCAGACACCAACATTAATCTACTAGACGATGATACACAATACCGAACATACATGGATACTCTTAGAGTCAATAATTCTGAAGTATTAAACACAAAAACACCGACAAGATTAATCTCAGGTACAATCTTAGACCATATAACTACAAACAGTCAGACGATTTAACGCAGCACCAACTACACTTTTGAAGACTGGCCACGGTTAGACCATAGACTAATACGTTAAACAATTAAAACACATACAATGACCAAAGTAAAACCAAGTTTGAAATATATAACTTACCTCAGAAAAGATGAATTCATTGAGACCAGATACTTAAAAAGAAAACCCAGGAAAGTTACCAGCAATTGGCCGATATAATACAGGAAGCTAAAGATTCTGCCACGTTTACTAGATCCATCAGGACAAGGAATGTAGCGTGGATTACTGAAAAAGTTATTACAGTCTTGAAGAAAAAATATAAAACATATAAACTGCTAATTAAGGATCCTTACAGTCCTACAAAACAAAAACAATACAAAATAGTAAAAAACGAATGTAATAAAATAATAAAAGAGGCAAAGCTACACTATTATACCATAAAGCTTGAGCAAAGCTCAAAAAACCATAGCCAGTTCTGGAATAAAATAAAAAAACAGACACTACTCCTTATACACGATTTCCAATTTTTTTATTTCAAATATATATTTCGGACATAAGTTGTGTCCTTCTTCACACAGTGTAACACTGAAGAAGGACACAACTTATGTCCGAAATATATATTTGAAATAAAAAAATTGGAAATTGTGTATAAGGAGTAGTGTCTGTTTTTTTTATTATAGAAACACGGTTTAGTATAACTCGTCGAAACTTTATTGATCAGTTCTGGAATCCAATTGACTAGAACACCGTCAGGAAAGGCGAAAAAGTAACAAATACAAAATCGAAAAACTATCTTTCTCGAGCAAGATGATCAGTGAACCGAAGGAAATCGCCAACTACCTTAATCATCATTTCTCAAAAATAGGTCACGAAATAGTAATGAAATTGCGTACGATACGGAAATCATCGTCCCGAAACATATCCCCAATCTCTTATTTTCATTTAAGAACCACCAATAAAAAAGAAATAATTGAAACTATTGATTCTCTACAAAACCATACTGCACCATGTTCTGATGGTATCTCCGTTGATGACCTCAAATTAATCAAAGAAAATGTTGCTGATACACTTGCGAAATTAATAAACAACTAAGAAAATATTAGCCAAGGAAGCTTCCCGTAATACTTAAAAATCTCTGCAGTTATACCGATTTTTAAAGGAGCGATGAAACTGACCCAAACAATCACAAACCAATCTCACTCTTGAATTTCTTAAGTGAAATCCTCGAAAAAATTGTAGGTTCTCGAATCAAAGAATTCTTATTACAAAACAAAATCTTGGATAGAAACTAGTACGAATTCCAGGCGGGCAAAGGCACAACAGTTGGAATTTCTGATGTTATTAGATTTTTAAATGAATACTTGGATAAGGGCCATTACATTGCAGCAGTTTTCGTGGATCTCAAGAAAGCCTTCGACACAGTTACATATGAAACTTTAATCAACAGGCTCGGCGAATATGGAATTGTTGGAAAAGCAAATAAATTAATACGCAGTTACTTGACGGATAGATTTCAAAATACACTAATTGGAGGTGTCAAAATTAAAACTGCTTCGCAGGGCTCGATCCTAGGACCAATGCTATTTATACTTTATATCAACTCCATAAAAAAAGCAGACCTTGTTGCGAAAGTGGTTATGTACGCAGATGACACTGTGCTCGTATACTCAGATACAACTTATATCGAAATTGAACAAAAAGCAAATAATAACCTGGACAAGTATTGGTATTGGCTTCTACAAAGTAGATTGGCAATAAACGCAGGAAAACAAAATTCATTATTTTCATACAAAAGAGGAAGACTAACATACAACCACACGTAAAAATCAATGACACAATCCTCCAGAGAGAAGAACAAATAAAATACCTATGACTTCTAATAGACGAGAAACTAACATGGATTCCACACATAAATGATCTAAGGAAAAAACTGGCTGTCTTTATTGGTCGTTTACGTCGCTTCCACTTCTTTCCAAAAAAAAATCTAAGCTATGTATGCGCATCTCCTTTCCAAAATTTCTTACGGCATCTTGAATTGGAGCCCAGCCTATAAAGGAAACCTCATGACATTCTCCAGATAAGTAACCAAGGCGTAGAGGGTCATTTACAATCTCCCTATGTCAGCTCCAACGAGTGAAGTTTACAAAACAGCCCACGAATTGAATTTGCAAGGCATGATTTCCATGGAAAGAGTTAAGTTCATACATAAGAATTTACACGGTGATGAGTATACCGCTGTGAAATTAAATAGAATTGAAAAGAAAACACTTACAGGATGAGAAACATGAATAATATAGTTACATCATTTGCGAGAACTGATCGGCTAAAAGAAGACCCCTTCAACAAAGCAGCTAACTTTTACAATACCCTACCGGACTAAATTAAAAACACAGCGAACCCAACTTCCTTTAAAACGACACTAAAAAATATCTCCTTCAGCACCAAGTTTCGAAGTAAGTTATCAGCACATTCAGCTCCACTAAACTCAAAACCAAATATGTGATCAACATCTGAACTATTAATCTAACTAAAAGGACACTAAAACTTACAGATTTGGTACTATCCCTTATACCTAGGGTGACCAAATGTCCCGTTATGGGTTGTCTCGTATTTCAGGCGCCAATTTTTCACTGTCCCGTAATTTGATGAAGCCAATACGGGACAACACATTGTCCCTTAATTTTATGATTCAATGGCATTTAATGATAAAAATACCTATTCGAACAATTTTTATTTTCTCGCACAAAGCGGTGAACACCACGCGAAAACATATTTGATAGAATGACGTGGGTAAGGCCTCAATTGGAATATCATAGAAATTTGATGAAAACCTTAATACTGCTTCTGCAGAATTGAGACTGAATTTCTGACTATATTTTCTGCTGTTGCAGAATTTTCATACAAAATTCCTTTCTGCACCGACCTTAGTACTAGGATTTATAGCAGAACTTAGTTCTTAACGAAGGCTTTCATTGGCATGTATTTCAACGTGACACTTTTAGTTATTATCTCAAAACTTCGGGTACACAGATATCTGTAATTGAAAGTAGAAAATTTTCAAAAAGTGCGCCAAACTCTTTTATCCTTTGTACTGATGGCAGTGCTTAAAAATGTCAAATGTTTTGAGCACATGCTTGAACTCTTGGAACGAACTTTCGGGTCTGGTCCTCGTGTTTGCGCACTGTGTACTGTCTACACTGTGCTGTCCAGTAAGCGATTTGTTGTGTTGCGTTTGATAGAGATTATAATTATATTAACGATGCAAAATGTCAGTGATGAAAAAAGTGACAGCAATAGTAATGAGGCGACAATTGTTTCAGGTGCAAAAAAACGTAAGCGAATGTGTCATTATAAAACCGAATGGAAAACTACTTTCATGTAGGTTCAGGCTTGTCACGACAATGTATTCCAAGCTCATTGCACATTGTGTAATCGTAGCTTCAAAATTACTGCTGGTGGTCTGAATGACGTGAGACAACATGACAAGGGTGCAGAACATCAAAAACGATTGCGCACGGCGGAATGGAGTAAAAGCCTATCAAAATATTTTGGTGCTCAAGCAAGCTCTGCGTCGCCAGCTCACAATAATAAAGTTGCATCATCTGGATTAACCAATGTATATCATAGCGTAGCGCACTCACATTCATTTCGCTCACTAGATTGTGAAGCGAAACTGGCCAGTGTTTTATATCCTGACTCTAAAATAGCAGCTGATATGCACTTGGGTCGAACGAAAGCGTCTTGTTTGGCAAGTTCTGTTTTGGCTCCATTATCCATACAACCAACTGTGAAACGACTAGTTGAGAAAAATATGTTTTTCTCTATAGCTACTGATGCGTCAAATCTTGGCGATTTAAAAATGTTCACAGTAGTAATTAGATGCTTTACTTTGGACGACGGTGTGAAACATTATTTATTAGATTATTACGATGATACCAAAGAAGGTGCAAATGGAATTTTTACAAATATAAAAAATAAATTAGCGGAAAATGATTTGAAACTTGACAACGTTAGCAGCTATTCAGCAGATAATGCGAATGTGAATTTTGGACGATTCAATTCAGTCTTTACCCGATTGAAAAACGAAAACATTAACATCATCGAAGCCAGGTGCTCTACTCATATTATTCATAATACAGCGAAATATGCTATTGTCAAAGTGGAGGTTAACATTGAAAGTTTGGTCACCAAAACCTGTACCCACTTTTGTAGTCATGCATAAAGAACTGCTAATTTAAAGGAAGTGTTTGTTAAGGCACGTTCCAACAAGATGGTTTTCTCTGTATCCAGCAATTAATAGACTCTAAAAGAATCATCCAGCTATTCAAGCAAATTTTTAAACACAGAATGAATGTTCTACACATTTATTATGATTTTATGAAACTTCTATCAAATCAAAACCTGAAGCTGAAGGAAAAATTAAAGAAATATTAGAGTCTGAAATATATTCAGCATTTTATCATAACGCACTGCCAATCTTTGAAGATGCTGTCCTCCAACTAGAATGCGGAGATATTTTAATATATAGCGTCTATGATATTATTGATTCTCTAAGAGAAAAAATCGAGCAGCGAATTGAGGATGCTTTTTTGGCAACGCAGCAAACCAATTGCTTCGAAAGCTGCCTATTGATGAGGCTAAGAAGTTAACATCAATATTTCTGACGTGGTATAACAATGCAGCGCAGTATCTTAAAATAAGGTTTGATTTTACAGAAGAAGATGCCTATTTTTGCCTGCAGCCTCTTAGACTTAAGAGAATGTTAAAGTACCAAGATCTTTGTGGCATTGTGACGAAACTGAACTTGTCTGGAATAAATTTGGATCAATTATATGAAGAGTTTCATCTTCTGAAACCATTACTGACTGAAATAACTATGAGGCAAGAACACGATAACAAAAAACTTTTGCAAACATGGATGGATATCTTAAAATCAAGAACAGAGAACAAAAATTTGTTGATTTTAATGCAGTTCGTGCGTTCTATCCCGTCGTCTAATGCACATGTCGAAAGGATATTTTCTTTATGCACCAACACCTGGACTAAAAATAGAAACCGCCTCTCAATAGAAAACGTAAAATTTGAGTTGCAGATAAAGACGAACTTTGATTTATCTTGTCCGGATTTTTATAAATTTATTGTACAACGTGACGATATTTTACAGGCAATGAAGTCGACTCAAAAATATACATACCATAAATAAGAAATTTAGCGTCCTTTTTTTATTTGGATTTTATGGTAATTTATTTCATCAAGAAATCCAGAGTTTATATGTATACATGTATAGGTTATTTTTATTTAGTTGGTTCTACCACCACTACATTTCCCTATCCAACTAATTCCCAATATGTTGTAATTTAAAATAATTATTTTATTATCTTACATTAAAATAAGTCCGAGTTTGTTAAGTATAGGTTATTTAGTTGATTTTTCCATATTTTTTTGTAATAATTTACAAATGGTTGTGTTTTTTGATATTTATTATTGTTTTAAGGCTATTTCATTGGGAAAGTCGGAATTTGTTTTTATATGTTAGTCAGTTAATCCACATTTTCTTATCCAAAAAATTAACAAACAAATGTTTTATGATTGCTTAAAGGGTAATTCATAAAGAAAATCTAAGTTTGCATGTATACGTTATTTAGTTGAACATTACACATTTTCCTTTGCAGATAATATGTAGATTGTTGTGTTTTTAAATATTTAATATAGTTTTTTAAAGTCTTTCATTGATAAATTTAGCAATTTTTTATTTAATTGATTATGCCAAATAACAAAAATGAATTTTGATTTTTAATAAAAAAATCGGCCTGTCCCGTAATTTAACCTCAAATCCCGTATTTTCAATGCAGTTGACCCGTAAAACTGGAAATCATATCTGGGCACCCTACTTACACCGATTCTTATCGTCTGGGAAGTACTATGTGCTGAAATTTTAAATACGGAGAATTACTAAATTTTGATGGAGAGAGTGATTGAAGGAAACGGAGGTGGTTTTAGTCGGTAGAAATCCTCCATGCCGAGAAGCAGGAGTTGATCGGTATCTTTTGAAGTTTTCCACCCCCAACGTTGAAAAAAGTCTAATGTTTACTAGTTTCTTAATCATATAATTTCCAAGAGCAGAGGTCACTGAAATATATTTAATATATATATATATATATATATATATATATATATATATATATATATATATATATGTGTGTGTGTGTGCGTGTGTGTGTGTGTGTGTGATCACAACGTTAAAACTTCTTTTTATTTAATTTTACAATTTAAATACATATGTATTCTGCATACGTAAATTGTGCACATGATTAAAAAAAAATTCACGAAAAATTTGTTATTGTTACATTATTTTTGGAAGAATAAATTCTTGCTTACGAAGTGCGGTTAAGGAAACTATGGCTTCGGGTTTGAATGACACCAGCAGCATTGTAGACTTATGTCAAAGTAGAAGTTTAATAAAATCTTCTTCAGTCTCGTCGATGTCATCATTGTCCTCCTTCTTACATTTATCCAAAAAAAAGTTTTGAGGTTAGTTTTTCGTCAGGAAACTTATAAAAAAACAAAGTTTCAAATTTAACAACGCAACAATGGCTTATTATTAAAGTGAAAGTCGCATTGAATTCTCAACCCCTTTCTTAGCAAGTTGATTGGTAAATACAATTTCTTGAGTTTCTTCTTTTAAAATTGTCATTTTATTGAATAAATTTTGCTCGTATTTATCGTATTTAGTGTTTTTAAAATGAGCAACAACTCTATCGCAGCTATCGAGTAATTCTGTAGATCGTAAAATGAGTCAGAAAAAAGATATTGTCAAAAAAATGCTATTGGGCGCCATTTTTCCAGTATGGCGGCGCAAGTGGCAAAGATACGAGGTGGCAAAGTTGAAATTCGGAAAAAGCACATCGAAATCTATAAAATTACCAATTTTCAAAACTCCCGGAAAGCTTTTCAGGTAAAACTACCAAATGACTGTACTAGTACATCAATTCATAGTTGAATTCTTCAATTTTTGCCTTTCATCGCTTGAGCTTTGCATTATGGTTGCTATTACTCAAAGCGAATGTGAGTGGCTGTGAATCTGTTCGAATTTTAATTTGTTTCGTCCCATAAAGGTAAGTCCTAAGTTTGTCGAGAGCCCAAACAATACCCAACAACCCTTTTTCATTTTTGGCATAATTTTCTTCAGTTTTGTTTAATGATCTTGAAATATAATCTGTGGCTTCGTCATTTCCTACTTCGTCTTTTGACAGAACTGCTCCAGTTGCATGGTTGACGCATCGATGGTCAAAATCAATGGTTTCTCAAAGGCAGGGAATGTTTTGAAGAAGTATGAAATTCTTTCAAATTTTCGACGGCTTTGAAATCCGGAAGTCCAAATTGAATTTTTTTAAGACTGGTTAGCTTTAACCTAAGCATTCTCAACTCTTATCATATTGGTTAAAAGTTTTACAATTGAAGAAAAACTCTAATAAATTTAATGTAATATGAGGCTAAATCAAGGAAAGCTTTTAAACCTTTAAGGTCGATCGGAAGCTTGCTTTACTGGATTGCAGTGACGAGGGGTGAAAAATTACTGTGGGTAAGCCGCTTACTATTTGAGAGACATGGACCCTTAACAGACAAAGCAGTATATTATGAGCTTCGAAAACCCATCTTTCGACTTATAAATAATTTTGAGCTCAGGTTTCGCTCGCCCCATTTGAATTACCCTCTGTTTCTGATCAAAACTTTATTTAAAAAATGGTGTTTCTTCTGTCGTCACAAAATCTGTAAAGCAGCAATCTACATTTAAAGACATATTAAAATTTTAAAAAATCACCCACAAAAAAATCTGTAATAAGTTGAAAATACCACCTTACCACTTTCATAATTTCACCAAAACAATCAAATAACAATAAACCCCAGTCGGACTTTTTGGAATCAATTCTTTGGTAATGCATGATTTCATCGATGCTTATGTCGGAAAATGGAATTGATTCCAAAGGAATGCATAGGGAATCTGAAAAGTAATCATTGAATGATTGAAAATTTCCATACATTACCTAGTGATGAAAAAATGAAGCGATGGTAACATATTGTGTGGAATGGATGCCTTCCAGAACCGATTACTAAGTAAGCATTACGAAACATATTCTGAGGCATTGATTCCAGCATCGCTTCCTGGTAATGCGAAATGGAGTTAGCACGGATCCTGCCAATGAGATCGCCATGTTAAAGTAATCGATGCGGTATTGCTTCCGAAGAATGATTACGGAATCGATGCAGTAAGCATGACTGGTCCTACTGGGTATAGACATATAGACTATTGCAACAGTACGTATTTCTAATGGGGAGTTTTCGATGATTTTCTAGCATCAATTTTCACAGCTGATTCACAAGCCGGGAACGCTATCGGCTTTTTGATTTGTTTCCATATCCTATTTAGGAAAACCGAGCTGCCATTCCAACAAACGGGAGTTGAATGCTCACGGCACCTTAAATTATTGATGAATTCGAGACTTGGAAAGCTTTGCTGTAACTCTGACAGATGTTGATCACGTTGCTGGCTATTATGGAACTATGAGGATGTGAAGAATAAAGAGAATAGAGTATGATGGAATAAACACTGGGTTCAATTGGAACGATTGTGCATGTTTACAGTGATGCATGCCAGTAAATAAACACTTCATTCCCTTATAAAACTGAAGTGTTAGACATTTTTGGAACATACTTGAAAAGAGAAGCCGATGGGAATCGGCTCATATGAACGCCTCGCCACTTCTGGATTGCAGAGATTTTATTCCGATTGGTCAATTTACTTTTCTGGGAGATAACGTATCCCAAAAGTTCTACCTGAGGTCTTAAATTTTTTTGGATTTTTCCAAGTTAAGTTTTAAATTTGCTTCCTTTAATTGACTAAGTATAGTTTGCAAATTTTCACAATGTTGCTCCTCCATTTCACCTAAGATGATGATACCGTCAATATAAACATAACATATCTATGAATGATTTCAACACATTTCGTCATCATCATCCGTTGGAAGATAGCTGGAGCATTATTTAGATAATTGGTATTGGCTTCTACAAAGTAGATTGGCAATAAACGCGGGAAAACAAAATTCAATATTTTCATACAAAAGAGGAAGACTAACATACAACCACACGTAAAAATCAATGACACAAGCCTCCAGAGAGTAGAACAAATAAAATATCTAGGACTTCTAATAGACGAGAAACTAACATGGATTCCACACATAAATGATCTAAGGAAAAAACTGGCTGTCTTTATTGGTCTTTTACGTCGCTTCCACTTCTTTCCAAAAAAAATCTAAGCTATGTATGCGCATCTCCTTTCCAAAATTTCTTACGGCATCTTGAATTGGAGCCCAACCTATAAAGGAAACCTCATGACCTTCTCCAGATAAGTAACCAAGGCGTAGAGGGTCATTTACAATCTCCCTATGTCAGCTCCAACGAGTGAAGTTTACAAAACAGCCCACGAATTGAATTTGCAAGGCATGATTTCCATGGAAAGAGTTAAGTTCATACATAAGAATTTACACGGTGATGAGTATACCGCTGTGAAATTAAATAGAATTGAAAAGAAAACACTTACAGGATGAGAAACATGAATAATATAGTTACATCATTTGCGAGAACTGATCGGCTAAAAGAAGACCCCTTCAACAAAGCAGCTAACTTTTACAATACCCTACCGGACTAAATTAAAAACACAGCGAACCCAACTTCCTTTAAAACGACACTAAAAAATATCTCCTTCAGCACCAAGTTTCGAAGTAAGTTATCAGCACATTCAGCTCCACTAAACTCAAAACCAAATATGTGATCAACATCTGAACTATTAATCTAACTAAAAGGACACTAAAACTTACAGATTTGGTACTATCCCTTATACCTAGGGTGACCAGATGTCCCGTTATGGGTTGTCTCGTATTTCAGGCGCCAATTTTTCACTGTCCCGTAATTTGATGAAGCCAATACGGGACAACACATTGTCCCTTAATTTTATGATTCAATGGCATTTAATGATAAAAATACCTATTCGAACAATTTTTATTTTCTCGCACAAAGCGGTGAACACCACGCGAAAACATATTTGATAGAATGACGTGGGTAAGGCCTCAATTGGACTAGAATTTTCATACAAAATTCTGTTCTGCACCGACCTTAGTACTAGGATTTATAGCAGAACTTAGTTCTTAACGAAGGCTTTCATTGGCATGTATTTCAACGTGACACTTTTAGTTATTATCTCAAAACTTCGGGTACACAGATATCTGTAATTGAAAGTAGAAAATTTTCAAAAAGTGCGCCAAACTCTTTTATCCTTTGTACTGATGGCAGTGCTTAAAAATTTCAAATGTTTTGAGCACATGCTTGAACTCTTGGAACGAACTTTCGGGTCTGGTCCTCGTGTTTGCGCACTGTGTACTGTCTACACTGTGCTGTCCAGTAAGCGATTTGTTGTGTTGCGTTTGATAGAGATTATAATTATATTAACGATGCAAAATGTCAGTGATGAAAAAAGTGACAGCAATAGTAATGAGGCGACAATTGTTTCAGGTGCAAAAAAACGTAAGCGAATGTGTCATTATAAAACCGAATGGAAAACTACTTTCATGTAGGTTCAGGCTTGTCACGACAATGTATTCCAAGCTCATTGCACATTGTGTAATCGTAGCTTCAAAATTACTGCTGGTGGTCTGAATGACGTGAGACAACATGACAAGGGTGCAGAACATCAAAAACGATTGCGCACGGCGGAATGGAGTAAAAGCCTATCAAAATATTTTGGTGCTCAAGCAAGCTCTGCGTCGCCAGCTCACAATAATAAAGTTGCATCATCTGGATTAACCAATGTATATCATAGCGTAGCGCACTCACATTCATTTCGCTCACTAGATTGTGAAGCGAAACTGGCCAGTGTTTTATATCCTGACTCTAAAATAGCAGCTGATATGCACTTGGGTCGAACGAAAGCGTCTTGTTTGGCAAGTTCTGTTTTGGCTCCATTATCCATACAACCAACTGTGAAACGACTAGTTGAGAAAAATATGTTTTTCTCTATAGCTACTGATGCGTCAAATCTTGGCGATTTAAAAATGTTCACAGTAGTAATTAGATGCTTTACTTTGGACGACGGTGTGAAACATTATTTATTAGATTATTACGATGATACCAAAGAAGGTGCAAATGGAATTTTTACAAATATAAAAAATAAATTAGCGGAAAATGATTTGAAACTTGACAACGTTAGCAGCTATTCAGCAGATAATGCGAATGTGAATTTTGGACGATTCAATTCAGTCTTTACCCGATTGAAAAACGAAAACATTAACATCATCGAAGCCAGGTGCTCTACTCATATTATTCATAATACAGCGAAATATGCTATTGTCAAAGTGGAGGTTAACATTGAAAGTTTGGTCACCAAAACCTGTACCCACTTTTGTAGTCATGCATAAAGAACTGCTAATTTAAAGGAAGTGTTTGTTAAGGCACGTTCCAACAAGATGGTTTTCTCTGTATCCAGCAATTAATAGACTCTAAAAGAATCATCCAGCTATTCAAGCAAATTTTTAAACACAGAATGAATGTTCTACACATTTATTATGATTTTATGAAACTTCTATCAAATCAAAACCTGAAGCTGAAGGAAAAATTAAAGAAATATTAGAGTCTGAAATATATTCAGCATTTTATCATAACGCACTGCCAATCTTTGAAGATGCTGTCCTCCAACTAGAATGCGTAGATATTTTAATATATAGCGTCTATGATATTATTGATTCTCTAAGAGAAAAAATCGAGCAGCGAATTGAGGATGCTTTTTTTGGCAACGCAGCAAACCAATTGCTTCGAAAGCTGCCTATTGATGAGGCTAAGAAGTTAACATCGATATTTCTGACGTGGTATAACAATGCAGCGCAGTATCTTAAAATAAGGTTTGATTTTACAGAAGAAGATGCCTATTTTTGCCTGCAGCCTCTTAGATTTAAGAGAATGTTAAAGTACCAAGATCTTTGTGGCATTGTGACGAAAGACGAAGTTTCATCTTCTGAAACCATTACTGACTGAAATAACTATGAGGCAAGAACACGATGACAAAAAACTTTTGCAAACATGGATGGATATCTTAAAATCAAGAACAGAGAACAAAAATTTGTTGATTTTAATGCAGTTCGTGTGTTCTATCCCGTCGTCTAATGCACATGTCGAAAGGATATTTTCTTTATGCACCAACACCTGGACCAAAAATAGAAACCGCCTCTCAATAGAAAACGTAAAATTTGAGTTGCAGATAAAGACGAACTTTGATTTATCTTGTCCGGATTTTTATAAATTTATTGTACAACGCGACGATATTTTACAGGCAATGAAGTCGAGTCAAAAATATACATACCATAAATAAGAAATTTAGCGTCCTTCTTTTATTTGGATTTTATGGTAATTTATTTCATCAAGAAATCCAGAGTTTATATGTATACATGTATAGGTTATTTTTATTTAGTTGGTTCTACCACCACTACATTTCCCTATCCAACTAATTCCCAATATGTTGTAATTTAAAATAATTATTTTATTATCTTACATTAAAATAAGTCCGAGTTTGTTAAGTATAGGTTATTTAGTTGATTTTTCCATATTTTTTTGTAATAATTTACAAATGGTTGTGTTTTTTGATATTTATTATTGTTTTAAGGCTATTTCATTGGGAAAGTCGGAATTTGTTTTTATATGTTAGTCAGTTAATCCACATTTTCTTATCCAAAAAATTAACAAACAAATGTTTTATGATTGTTTAAAGGGTAATTCATAAAGAAAATCTAAGTTTGCATGTATACGTTATTTAGTTGAACATTACACATTTTCCTTTGCAGATAATATGTAGATTGTTGTGTTTTTAAATATTTAATATAGTTTTTTAAAGTCTTTCATTGATAAATTTAGCAATTTTTTATTTAATTGATTATGCCAAATAACAAAAATGAATTTTGATTTTTAATAAAAAAATCGGCCTGTCCCGTAATTTAACCTCAAATCCCGTATTTTCAATGCAGTTGACCCGTAAAACTGGAAATCATATCTGGGCACCCTACTTACACCGATTCTTATCGTCTGGGAAGTACTATGTGCTGAAATTTTAAATACGGAGAATTACTAAATTTTGATGGAGAGAGTGATTGAAGGAAACGGAGGTGGTTTTAGTCGGTAGAAATCCGCCATGCCGAGAAGCAGGAGTTGATCGGTATCTTTTGAAGATTTCCACCGCCCAACGTTGAAAAAAGTCTAATGTTTACTAGTTTCTTAATCATATAACTTCCAAGAGCAGAGGTCACTGAAATGTATTTATATATATATATATATATATATATATATATATATATATATATATATATATATATATATATATGTGTGTGTGTGTGTGTGTGTGTGTGTGTGACCACAACGTTCAAACTTCTTTTTATTTAATTTTACAATTTAAATACATATGTATTCTGCATACGTAAATTGTGCACATGATTAAAAAAAAATTCACGAAAAATTTGTTATTGTTACATTGTTTTTGGAAGAATAAATTCTTGCTTACGAAGTGAGGTTAAGGAAACTATGGCTTCGGGTTTGACTGACACCAGCAGCATTGTAGACTTATGTCAAAGTAGAAGTTTAGTAGAATCTTCTTCAGTCTCGTCGATGTCATCATTGTCCTCCTTCTTACATTTATCCAAAAAAAAATTTTGGTGTTATTTTTTCGTCAGGAAACTTATAAAAAAACAAAGTTTTAAATTTAACAGCGCTTATTATGAAACTGATAGTCGCATTTCGCAACAGTTCCTTCTAATACCTGACAAAGGCATTCAGTGGAGCTTTTGTAGCTTTTGCAATTGGTTTCTATTGCAAATGGGTATACCATGGACTCACAAACAAACTAGAAAAATTGAGGTAACTCACTTATTATTTCTTATAGTAGGACGAATCAGAACGTGATTGTAATCGATATTTTCAGTCCTGTAACATAAAAGATGAATGAATCTTTCGCATGCACCATAGGTTCTGTGTATTCGAATTCGCTTGAATATCGCTAGCGTACGGAAAAGTCTCAACCTGAGCAAGAATTTCATTTATTTCTGCATCATCCAAAAGATTTGAATTCTCAACCCCTTTCTTAGCAAGTTGATTGTTAAATACAATTTCTTGAGTTTCTTCTTTAAAAATTGTCATTTTATTGAATAAATTTTGCTCGTATTTATCGTATTTAGTGTTTTTTAAAATGAGCAACAACTCTATCGCAGCTATCGAGTAATTCTGTAGATCGTAAAATGAGTCAGAAAAGAGATATTGTCAAAAAAATGCTATTGGGCGCCAGTTTTCTAGTATGGCGGCGCAAGTGGCAAAGATACGAGGTGGCAAAGTTGAAATTCGGAAAAAGCACATCGAAATCTATAAAATTACCAATTTTCAAAACTCCCGGAAAGCTTTTCAGGTAAAACTACCAAATGACTGTACTAGTACATCAATTCATAGTTGAATTCTTCAATTTTTGCCTTTCATCGCTTGAGCTTTGCATTATGGTTGCTATTACTCAAAGCGAATGTGAGTGGCTGTGAATCTGTTCGAATTTTAATTTGTTTCGTCCCATAAAGGTAAGTCCTAAGTTTGTCGAGAGCCCAAACAATACCCAACAACCCTTTTTCATTTTTGGCATAATTTTCTTCAGTTTTGTTTAATGATCTTGAAATATAATCTGTGGCTTCGTCATTTCCTACTTCGTCTTTTGACAGAACTGCTCCAGTTGCATGGTTGACGCATCGATGGTCAAAATCAATGGTTTCTCAAAGGCAGGGAATGTTTTGAAGAAGTATGAAATTCTTTCAAATTTTCGACGGCTTTGAAATCCGGAAGTCCAAATTGAATTTTTTTAAGACTGGTTAGCTTTAACCTAAGCATTCTCAACTCTTATCATATTGGTTAAAAGTTTTACAATTGAAGAAAAACTCTAATAAATTTAATGTAATATGAGGCTAAATCAAGGAAAGCTTTTAAACCTTTAAGGTCGATCGGAAGCTTGCTTTACTGGATTGCAGTGACGAGGGGTGAAAAATTACTGTGGGTAAGCCGCTTACTATTTGAGAGACATGGACCCTTAACAGACAAAGCAGTATATTATGAGCTTCGAAAACCCATCTTTCGACTTATAAATAATTTTGAGCTCAGGTTTCGCTCGCCCCATTTGAATTACCCTCTGTTTCTGATCAAAACTTTATTTAAAAAATGGTGTTCCTTCTGTCGTCACAAAATCTGTAAAGCAGCAATCTACATTTAAAGACATATTAAAATTTTAAAAAATCACCCACAAAAAAATCTGTAATAAGTTGAAAATACCACCTTACCACTTTCATAATTTCACCAAAACAATCAAATAACAATAAACCCCAGTCGGACTTTTTGGAATCAATTCTTTGGTAATGCATGATTTCATCGATGCTTATGTCGGAAAATGGAATTGATTCCAAAGGAATGCATAGGGAATCTGAAAAGTAATCATTGAATGATTGAAAATTTCTATACATTACCTAGTAATGCAATAATGAAGCGATGGTAACATATTGTGTGGAATGGATGCCTTCCAGAACCGATTACTAAGTAAGCATTACGGAACACATTCTGAGGCATTGATTCCAGCATGGCTTCCTGGTAATGCGAAATGGAGTTAGCACGGATCCTGCCAATGAGATCGCCATGTTAAAGTAATCGATGCGGTATTGCTTCCCAAGAATGATTACGGAATCTGGTCTACGACTGGTCCTACTGGGTATAGACATATAGACTATTGCAACAGTACGTATTTCTAATGGGGAGTTTTCGATGATTTTCTAGCATCAATTTTCACAGCTGATTCACAAGCCGGGAACGCTATCGGCTTTTTGATTTGTTTCCATATCCTATTTAGGAAAACCGAGCTGCCATTCCAACAAACGGGAGTTGAATGCTCACGGCACCTTAAATTATTGATGAATTCGAGACTTGGAAAGCTTTGCTGTAACTCTGACAGATGTTGATCACGTTGCTGGCTATTATGGAACTATGAGGATGTGAAGAATAAAGAGAATAGAGTATGATGGAATAAACACTGGGTTCAATTGGAACGATTGTGCATGTTTACAGTGATGCATGCCAGTAAATAAACACTTCATTCCCTTATAAAACTGAAGTGTTAGACATTTTTGGAACATACTTGAAAAGAGGAGCCGATGGGAATCGGCTCATATGAACGCCTCGCCACTTCTGGATTGCAGAGATTTTATTCAGATTGGTCAATTTACTTTTCTGGGAGATAACGTATCCCAAAAGTTCTACCTGAGGTCTTAAATTTTTTTGGATTTTTCCAGGTTAAGTTTTAAATTTGCTTCCTTTAATTGACTAAGTATAGTTTGCAAATTTTCACAATGTTGCTCCTCCGTTTCACCTAAGATGATGATACCGTCAATATAAACATAACATATCTATGAATGATTTCAACACATTTCGTCATCATCATCCGTTGGAAGATAGCTGGAGCATTATTTAGATAGAACGAAAGTCTGGTAAACTCGTACTTTCCGTTTGCATTTGAAATAGCAATTTTAGCAATATCGCTTTCTTCATTCTTATCTAATGAAATCCTGATATTGAATCAAGTGCCGTAAAGTATTTGGAATTTCCGAAACCTGCAAGGGAGTTAGTTATATCCGGCATTGGGAATGTTCCTGAAATAGTGACTGCGTTAAGCGTCTTCAAGTCTACTACAAGCCTATATTGCTTTTCACCTAAAGAATTTGGTTTTTCAGTACAATCCAAGTAGGTGAATTGAACGGATTGTTTAAAGTATGTATGATGCTATCAGCAAGCATTTTGGATATTTGTTTTTCAGCTTCAATTCGCACATTTATGAGGTATGAATACGATTTGGTGTAGATTGGGTCGGAAGTGGATATTTCGATTTCCGTCCTTACATTTGTTTCCAGCATTTCGCCACCACTATTAGTGCCAAAAATTTCAGCATTCTTATAAAGTAACTTCTGTAATTTCTTTTTTAGTTCAATACTGAGATGCTCAGTTTTTGCTACAATACTATTAACTTGCTTCTGCTCTTTTGTTCTCAGGAGAATTTTCACGTTTGGTGAAATATACCGGATTAAGTTATTTTAAGGTCTCGTCACCAATTATACCGTCGAACGATTTTAAGCCATGTAGAATGTAGAAATCTAAGATTGCATTACTGAAACTTTCGAAGTATTTGCCAGAAACCTTTTTGGTTATAAGAATTTCTCCCGCGGCGGATGGAATTTTGATCGGTTTTGTTAATATTGTGAAAAATGTTAATTGAAATAAAGTTTTCATTCGCACCTATATCCACCGAAAAATTCAAAATTCTACCGTTTTCGGGTGCGGTATTCTAAGTATGAAACGCTAGAGAGGCGTCTATCATAAAATTTATTTTATTCTTCTGAAATCCGGGTTTACATTTTTCGATCCGATGAGAATAATGCTGATTTAGAATTTATGTTTCAGATAAGCATCAGTTAATCGCTCTTGTTGTTCCAAATTGTTAAAACGTTGCAATTTGTTAGGGAAATTTACAGATTCACTTAGTCGTTTGCTTGGATAAAAATTAAGTGGTCTATTAAAATAATCCACCTGCCGAGTCTGAATTGATTTATCCACATACATGGGGGCTGGAGGCTTAGAATTCACCGGCTTGGTTGAAGAATTTCGTGGATTCGACTATGGTACGTTTCTCATTCGATTATCATACACTTGATTTCGCTGTCAAACTTAACTGCTGATGATTTGGTGGGTCTCTTGGATCACCAAGTTCCCGACGCGAACTGAACATTTGGGTATTTGGAGATGAAATAGAATTATTAGGATTCTTTTGATGAATGTTAACATTTTTATAGTTAAGATTTGGAGCTCTAGGCAAAACGCATAAGCCTCAGGGAGAGTTTGCGGTTTTTGAACCACAAATATTTTCGAAATGTCGCCGTTAAAACTCCTTAAAAAACATCTAGTGCCCTATTCCTCTGATTTTCTGTCAGTGTCATGATTGTTTCCTGAGAGTGGTCCTCAGTTTTTATCTTATTTACCAGCAAAGAAAGCTGATGGTTCACGGCTGCATAAAATTTATCGGCACTTTTGTAACCTTGATACATTGAATGGAGTTGACGCTCCATTGTGCGAACGTCACACGTATCCACATAATGGAGTGATAGGCACGTTTATTGTTGGATCAGTCATCATCGAAAATATTATACGAAATAAGAGCAGCGGTAGTCCCGCACATTCTGTCTTATGTGACGAAAAATAGTCCTGTAAATTATTTTCTGCCAGACAATTTGGTAATCAGCCAAATTACTCTCGACACTATGAACCCATGAAACATAATGGATTAGGCTACCATCGAAAACTTGCAGATCTCTAATACAATCAGGCAGTTTCCTGATATCGTCCAAATCTCTGTTCTGTTCTGTTTTAGGAAGGTTAGGAGCTATGTGCACCTGAGAACTAGAAGAATGAGATCCACATGCACTTTTTAAAGCTAACAATCTTGCTTCTGTGTGTTTTTTTTTCGAAATTTCGATCTACGCATTTACCGCTTCGATTAATTGTCTTCAAAATTCCTAAACTGCATCTTTTTTTATCAATGGGGAAGTGGATTGTAAATAATAAAGGGTTCAACGTGTTCTAATTGAATTTTTTAAAAGTTAAAAATCTTCAGCGCATTCAAAACGGTTCACACTAATATTCACAATTTTGACCACTTAGCTCTAAATTACTGCACGTAATTTCTAATTACCTTCTTTGCTCCACAATTCCGAAAAATAATAATCTTAACCTATGAAATGTATTTAAGAACTTAATAACACCTACTAGTGAGGCTTGATCGGCTCATCTCTGGAAAACAGCTTCAGCAAAATGTTCCGCTTCTTGACACTTCACTTTTCGTTTTTGTTTCAATCGCGAATGCCGTGGAGCACTTTGATTAATTTAACCGTGTTCTCGTGGTACCGGAAACTTTGCTTTATTTTTCGCATGATTAGGAACCTAGTTAATTATGGTTACGATTCTGCCGAATCATTTATACAGTATACTATGTTCTCCCGGGAACATAAAAAAATTTACTCAGGTGCCGGTTAGGTTTTTCAGCAGAAACCTTACCCAAAAAACAACGTTTTAAATTTAACAACGCGTTTCTTCGGAGATAATTTTTACAATGAGAAATCTTATAGTTAAGAAAGTAAAAAGTGCGACTTAGGCTAAGTATAACGTTCAATTCGAATATAGCAACATCCAAGGTATATAGAAATAGAGGTAGTCTCACTTTTAAATCGTCATCACGCACATTTCACGCACTCTACGTCATGGATTCAATGAAATTAGGGCTGCCAAAGTAGCAAATCGCAGAAGGCGCATATGTCAAGACAAAATATAACAGATTGTCATATTTGAATCAGCCGTTACGAAAACGCTACATATTAAAATTTAGAAAATTCCCAGGCAACAAAATCGAATGTGGACTGTAGTCAATATTAAAGCTTAAGGCACAAAAAAATATTCTCCAAAGAATATCCAAAAGGTCATTGCAACTGAAAAAAGAAAACTCATGTCCTCAGTGCATTAGACACGCATTTGGGTGTTTTTAATATAACGCTTTTAGTATGAAGTATGGGCATCCTTAACAGGCAACATTTATGAATACTGAAAAAGCGAGAAAGTTTTAATATACCGAAATAATGGCAAGATGTTACCTGAGGGTTTTAAGAAACTACTGCAGCGTTTGAAAGTTTGGAAATAGCGGCAACCGGCATTCGTGAAAATACTATATTTCTTTCCTGTCACAAATATTTCGGTGAAAGATGTATAATGGGGTATTTGAAGTAAAGGTCTTAAACTGGGAATTCCTGACTGTGCGTCGTGACGTTAAATGACTATGGAATGAAATTGACTTTGTTGTTGAGTACCTGTTTTGAGTATTCTTTAAACAATATTGCCAAAAAATGGATAAACCATAAACCAGCTGATACTAATGATCTACATCTTAAAATCAAATCGTTATTCTCTAGGTGTAAAATATATTTTAAAATAAGAACCAATCGTTGCTTGACAATGTAGAGTCATGTAAACGAAAGGTTCAAAAACTTGCTACCTAAGCTGCAAATTACACGTTGTTCTTCAAAATCATTACAGTTGTTTCTTTATATTTCTACTCCGCCTCCACCATATATATAATTTAATTATTAATTTTTTCACACTCTCATGCAACATATGCACATCATCTATCTTTTCCTTCCAATACGTGTCACTCCAACCTGCAGTAAAATCAAATTTTAAGCAAAGTGTTGCTGAAATTCAAACTGGGCAAAATGTCATAAGTTTTCACGCACTCTACGTCATCACAGCTTCGGAAGAGACTACCTTGTCGTCTATATATCTTATGCAACATGTAGTTCAATGTGCATCGAAACATGTCGCAATAATGTTTACCTGTTGAAGAAATTGCACAATTGGCAATATATGGAATTTAGGTCCATTCGTTAATGTATTCGGTTGTTGGAAGGTAAAAGGAAGTGCGGGCAAGAGGAAATATGATAACTTAGATGCTTGCATCAATTTCTATGCAGGATTACTAATGGCCGTGAAAATTAAAATTTTAGCTTTTGTCGTTTGTAATTTGTACAGTCGTCTTTTTTATCGGTACCAGCTTCATCTCCATTTCCAAAACCACGTTTGAAGCAGTTTTGAATAGTTTTTTGAGTGACGTTGTCCCAGGAATCGAAAATCATCAACATTGCATCTAGTAGGGGCCCTTTAAAATTGTAAGACTGATCCAACATGCTAGGATCAAACGTTTGCGGAATTTCACTATGAGGGATTTGGTTGTGCCGTGGTCAATAGATTCCAGCACGTATGCTGTCTTTGATGGTAAAAAATGAAGTTTGATATGTTTTAAGCTCGCGACTCACCGATGAGAAGAATAGTTATCCACAATGAAAAGAGTTTTTTGGAACATTTTCGAACAACGCGGAGATTTTGATTTTACGATCACCATAAGTTTTTTTTATCCGATCATGTTTTTTTGCCGGCTAATAAAACTGCAATGCGCTCTTTTGAATATTTTTCTCAATGACATGTTTCACATTTAAATCTAGAAATCTTGTGCGGGGTTCTTCGATAATCCAGTCTCAGTATTATACACGTTTTCATCGGAAAAGTTTCCACGAAGTATCTGGCCAATGTTTTGAAGCCAGTTTTTGTATACACCAGCTGGAACACTTGATGATTTTCCAATTATCTTTCCGAACACGATGTAATGTCTCTCTCGGAACCTGGTGATCCAAGACATTGAACACTAAAAGCCTTCTATTCCCAAGTAAAATGGCCAACGCGTTAGTTTTTCACGTAGAATTTTGCCGCCGATTGGGATATTTCGGCTTATTTGGACCTTAACACTAGAAAGACGGGAGCAGCCATTTGACTGCAATTTGAATTTAAAGGTTGAATAAATCAAAAACGTTTGTGAGCTTTTGTAGCTTTTGCAATTGGTTTCTATTGCAAATGGGTATACCATGGACTCACAAACAAACTAGAAAAATTGAGGTAACTCACTTATTATTTCTTATAGTAGGACGAATCAGAACGTGATTGTAATCGATATTTTCAGTCCTGTAACATAAAAGATGAATGAATCTTTCGCATGCACCATAGGTTCTGTGTATTCGAATTCGCTTGAATATCGCTAGCGTACGGAAAAGTCTCAACCTGAGCAAGAATTTCATTTATTTCTGCATCATCCAAAAGATTTGAATTCTCAACCCCTTTCTTAGCAAGTTGATTGTTAAATACAATTTCTTGAGTTTCTTCTTTAAAAATTGTCATTTTATTGAATAAATTTTGCTCGTATTTATCGTATTTAGTGTTTTTTAAAATGAGCAACAACTCTATCGCAGCTATCGAGTAATTCTGTAGATCGTAAAATGAGTCAGAAAAGAGATATTGTCAAAAAAATGCTATTGGGCGCCAGTTTTCTAGTATGGCGGCGCAAGTGGCAAAGATACGAGGTGGCAAAGTTGAAATTCGGAAAAAGCACATCGAAATCTATAAAATTACCAATTTTCAAAACTCCCGGAAAGCTTTTCAGGTAAAACTACCAAATGACTGTACTAGTACATCAATTCATAGTTGAATTCTTCAATTTTTGCCTTTCATCGCTTGAGCTTTGCATTATGGTTGCTATTACTCAAAGCGAATGTGAGTGGCTGTGAATCTGTTCGAATTTTAATTTGTTTCGTCCCATAAAGGTAAGTCCTAAGTTTGTCGAGAGCCCAAACAATACCCAACAACCCTTTTTCATTTTTGGCATAATTTTCTTCAGTTTTGTTTAATGATCTTGAAATATAATCTGTGGCTTCGTCATTTCCTACTTCGTCTTTTGACAGAACTGCTCCAGTTGCATGGTTGACGCATCGATGGTCAAAATCAATGGTTTCTCAAAGGCAGGGAATGTTTTGAAGAAGTATGAAATTCTTTCAAATTTTCGACGGCTTTGAAATCCGGAAGTCCAAATTGAATTTTTTTAAGACTGGTTAGCTTTAACCTAAGCATTCTCAACTCTTATCATATTGGTTAAAAGTTTTACAATTGAAGAAAAACTCTAATAAATTTAATGTAATATGAGGCTAAATCAAGGAAAGCTTTTAAACCTTTAAGGTCGATCGGAAGCTTGCTTTACTGGATTGCAGTGACGAGGGGTGAAAAATTACTGTGGGTAAGCCGCTTACTATTTGAGAGACATGGACCCTTAACAGACAAAGCAGTATATTATGAGCTTCGAAAACCCATCTTTCGACTTATAAATAATTTTGAGCTCAGGTTTCGCTCGCCCCATTTGAATTACCCTCTGTTTCTGATCAAAACTTTATTTAAAAAATGGTGTTCCTTCTGTCGTCACAAAATCTGTAAAGCAGCAATCTACATTTAAAGACATATTAAAATTTTAAAAAATCACCCACAAAAAAATCTGTAATAAGTTGAAAATACCACCTTACCACTTTCATAATTTCACCAAAACAATCAAATAACAATAAACCCCAGTCGGACTTTTTGGAATCAATTCTTTGGTAATGCATGATTTCATCGATGCTTATGTCGGAAAATGGAATTGATTCCAAAGGAATGCATAGGGAATCTGAAAAGTAATCATTGAATGATTGAAAATTTCTATACATTACCTAGTAATGCAATAATGAAGCGATGGTAACATATTGTGTGGAATGGATGCCTTCCAGAACCGATTACTAAGTAAGCATTACGGAACACATTCTGAGGCATTGATTCCAGCATGGCTTCCTGGTAATGCGAAATGGAGTTAGCACGGATCCTGCCAATGAGATCGCCATGTTAAAGTAATCGATGCGGTATTGCTTCCCAAGAATGATTACGGAATCTGGTCTACGACTGGTCCTACTGGGTATAGACATATAGACTATTGCAACAGTACGTATTTCTAATGGGGAGTTTTCGATGATTTTCTAGCATCAATTTTCACAGCTGATTCACAAGCCGGGAACGCTATCGGCTTTTTGATTTGTTTCCATATCCTATTTAGGAAAACCGAGCTGCCATTCCAACAAACGGGAGTTGAATGCTCACGGCACCTTAAATTATTGATGAATTCGAGACTTGGAAAGCTTTGCTGTAACTCTGACAGATGTTGATCACGTTGCTGGCTATTATGGAACTATGAGGATGTGAAGAATAAAGAGAATAGAGTATGATGGAATAAACACTGGGTTCAATTGGAACGATTGTGCATGTTTACAGTGATGCATGCCAGTAAATAAACACTTCATTCCCTTATAAAACTGAAGTGTTAGACATTTTTGGAACATACTTGAAAAGAGGAGCCGATGGGAATCGGCTCATATGAACGCCTCGCCACTTCTGGATTGCAGAGATTTTATTCAGATTGGTCAATTTACTTTTCTGGGAGATAACGTATCCCAAAAGTTCTACCTGAGGTCTTAAATTTTTTTGGATTTTTCCAGGTTAAGTTTTAAATTTGCTTCCTTTAATTGACTAAGTATAGTTTGCAAATTTTCACAATGTTGCTCCTCCGTTTCACCTAAGATGATGATACCGTCAATATAAACATAACATATCTATGAATGATTTCAACACATTTCGTCATCATCATCCGTTGGAAGATAGCTGGAGCATTATTTAGATAGAACGAAAGTCTGGTAAACTCGTACTTTCCGTTTGCATTTGAAATAGCAATTTTAGCAATATCGCTTTCTTCATTCTTATCTAATGAAATCCTGATATTGAATCAAGTGCCGTAAAGTATTTGGAATTTCCGAAACCTGCAAGGGAGTTAGTTATATCCGGCATTGGGAATGTTCCTGAAATAGTGACTGCGTTAAGCGTCTTCAAGTCTACTACAAGCCTATATTGCTTTTCACCTAAAGAATTTGGTTTTTCAGTACAATCCAAGTAGGTGAATTGAACGGATTGTTTAAAGTATGTATGATGCTATCAGCAAGCATTTTGGATATTTGTTTTTCAGCTTCAATTCGCACATTTATGAGGTATGAATACGATTTGGTGTAGATTGGGTCGGAAGTGGATATTTCGATTTCCGCCCTTACATTTGTTTCCAGCATTTCGCCACCACTATTAGTGCCAAAAATTTCAGCATTCTTATAAAGTAACTTCTGTAATTTCTTTTTTAGTTCAATACTGAGATGCTCAGTTTTTGCTACAATACTATTAACTTGCTTCTGCTCTTTTGTTCTCAGGAGAATTTTCACGTTTGGTGAAATATACCGGATTAAGTTATTTTAAGGTCTCGTCACCAATTATACCGTCGAACGATTTTAAGCCATGTAGAATGTAGAAATCTAAGATTGCATTACTGAAACTTTCGAAGTATTTGCCAGAAACCTTTTTGGTTATAAGAATTTCTCCCGCGGCGGATGGAATTTTGATCGGTTTTGTTAATATTGTGAAAAATGTTAATTGAAATAAAGTTTTCATTCGCACCTATATCCACCGAAAAATTCAAAATTCTACCGTTTTCGGGTGCGGTATTCTAAGTATGAAACGCTAGAGAGGCGTCTATCATAAAATTTATTTTATTCTTCTGAAATCCGGGTTTACATTTTTCGATCCGATGAGAATAATGCTGATTTAGAATTTATGTTTCAGATAAGCATCAGTTAATCGCTCTTGTTGTTCCAAATTGTTAAAACGTTGCAATTTGTTAGGGAAATTTACAGATTCACTTAGTCGTTTGCTTGGATAAAAATTAAGTGGTCTATTAAAATAATCCACCTGCCGAGTCTGAATTGATTTATCCACATACATGGGGGCTGGAGGCTTAGAATTCACCGGCTTGGTTGAAGAATTTCGTGGATTCGAATATGGTACGTTTCTCATTCGATTATCATACACTTGATTTCGCTGTCAAACTTAACTGCTGATGATTTGGTGGGTCTCTTGGATCACCAAGTTCCCGACGCGAACTGAACATTTGGGTATTTGGAGATGAAATAGAATTATTAGGATTCTTTTGATGAATGTTAACATTTTTATAGTTAAGATTTGGAGCTCTAGGCAAAACGCATAAGCCTCAGGGAGAGTTTGCGGTTTTTGAACCACAAATATTTTCGAAATGTCGCCGTTAAAACTCCTTAAAAAACATCTAGTGCCCTATTCCTCTGATTTTCTGTCAGTGTCATGATTGTTTCCTGAGAGTGGTCCTCAGTTTTTATCTTATTTACCAGCAAAGAAAGCTGATGGTTCACGGCTGCATAAAATTTATCGGCACTTTTGTAACCTTGATACATTGAATGGAGTTGACGCTCCATTGTGCGAACGTCACACGTATCCACATAATGGAGTGATAGGCACGTTTATTGTTGGATCAGTCATCATCGAAAATATTATACGAAATAAGAGCAGCGGTAGTCCCGCACATTCTGTCTTATGTGACGAAAAATAGTCCTGTAAATTATTTTCTGCCAGACAATTTGGTAATCAGCCAAATTACTCTCGACACTATGAACCCATGAAACATAATGGATTAGGCTACCATCGAAAACTTGCAGATCTCTAATACAATCAGGCAGTTTCCTGATATCGTCCAAATCTCTGTTCTGTTCTGTTTTAGGAAGGTTAGGAGCTATGTGCACCTGAGAACTAGAAGAATGAAATCCACATGCACTTTTTAAAGCTAACAATCTTGCTTCTGTGTGTTTTTTTTTCGAAATTTCGATCTACGCATTTACCGCTTCGATTAATTGTCTTCAAAATTCCTAAACTGCATCTTTTTTTATCAATGGGGAAGTGGATTGTAAATAATAAAGGGTTCAACGTGTTCTAATTGAATTTTTTAAAAGTTAAAAATCTTCAGCGCATTCAAAACGGTTCACACTAATATTCACAATTTTGACCACTTAGCTCTAAATTACTGCACGTAATTTCTAATTACCTTCTTTGCTCCACAATTCCGAAAAATAATAATCTTAACCTATGAAATGTATTTAAGAACTTAATAACACCTACTAGTGAGGCTTGATCGGCTCATCTCTGGAAAACAGCTTCAGCAAAATGTTCCGCTTCTTGACACTTCACTTTTCGTTTTTGTTTCAATCGCGAATGCCGTGGAGCACTTTGATTAATTTAACCGTGTTCTCGTGGTACCGGAAACTTTGCTTTATTTTTCGCATGATTAGGAACCTAGTTAATTATGGTTACGATTCTGCCGAATCATTTATACAGTATACTATGTTCTCCCGGGAACATAAAAAAATTTACTCAGGTGCCGGTTAGGTTTTTCAGCAGAAACCTTACCCAAAAAACAACGTTTTAAATTTAACAACGCGTTTCTTCGGAGATAATTTTTACAATGAGAAATCTTATAGTTAAGAAAGTAAAAAGTGCGACTTAGGCTAAGTATAACGTTCAATTCGAATATAGCAACATCCAAGGTATATAGAAATAGAGGTAGTCTCACTTTTAAATCGTCATCACGCACATTTCACGCACTCTACGTCATGGATTCAATGAAATTAGGGCTGCCAAAGTAGCAAATCGCAGAAGGCGCATATGTCAAGACAAAATATAACAGATTGTCATATTTGAATCAGCCGTTACGAAAACGCTACATATTAAAATTTAGAAAATTCCCAGGCAACAAAATCGAATGTGGACTGTAGTCAATATTAAAGCTTAAGGCACAAAAAAATATTCTCCAAAGAATATCCAAAAGGTCATTGCAACTGAAAAAAGAAAACTCATGTCCTCAGTGCATTAGACACGCATTTGGGTGTTTTTAATATAACGCTTTTAGTATGAAGTATGGGCATCCTTAACAGGCAACATTTATGAATACTGAAAAAGCGAGAAAGTTTTAATATACCGAAATAATGGCAAGATGTTACCTGAGGGTTTTAAGAAACTACTGCAGCGTTTGAAAGTTTGGAAATAGCGGCAACCGGCATTCGTGAAAATACAATATTTCTTTCCTGTCACAAATATTTCGGTGAAAGATGTATAATGGGGTATTTGAAGTAAAGGTCTTAAACTGGGAATTCCTGACTGTGCGTCGTGACGTTAAATGACTATGGAATGAAATTGACTTTGTTGTTGAGTACCTGTTTTGAGTATTCTTTAAACAATATTGCCAAAAAATGGATAAACCATAAACCAGCTGATACTAATGATCTACATCTTAAAATCAAATCGTTATTCTCTAGGTGTAAAATATATTTTAAAATAAGAACCAATCGTTGCTTGACAATGTAGAGTCATGTAAACGAAAGGTTCAAAAACTTGCTACCTAAGCTGCAAATTACACGTTGTTCTTCAAAATCATTACAGTTGTTTCTTTATATTTCTACTCCGCCTCCACCATATATATAATTTAATTATTAATTTTTTCACACTCTCATGCAACATATGCACATCATCTATCTTTTCCTTCCAATACGTGTCACTCCAACCTGCAGTAAAATCAAATTTTAAGCAAAGTGTTGCTGAAATTCAAACTGGGCAAAATGTCATAAGTTTTCACGCACTCTACGTCATCACAGCTTCGGAAGAGACTACCTTGTCGTCTATATATCTTATGCAACATGTAGTTCAATGTGCATCGAAACATGTCGCAATAATGTTTACCTGTTGAAGAAATTGCACAATTGGCAATATATGGAATTTAGGTCCATTCGTTAATGTATTCGGTTGTTGGAAGGTAAAAGGAAGTGCGGGCAAGAGGAAATATGATAACTTAGATGCTTGCATCAATTTCTATGCAGGATTACTAATGGCCGTGAAAATTAAAATTTTAGCTTTTGTCGTTTGTAATTTGTACAGTCGTCTTTTTTATCGGTACCAGCTTCATCTCCATTTCCAAAACCACGTTTGAAGCAGTTTTGAATAGTTTTTTGAGTGACGTTGTCCCAGGAATCGAAAATCATCAACATTGCATCTAGTAGGGGCCCTTTAAAATTGTAAGACTGATCCAACATGCTAGGATCAAACGTTTGCGGAATTTCACTATGAGGGATTTGGTTGTGCCGTGGTCAATAGATTCCAGCACGTATGCTGTCTTTGATGGTAAAAAATGAAGTTTGATATGTTTTAAGCTCGCGACTCACCGATGAGAAGAATAGTTATCCACAATGAAAAGAGTTTTTTGGAACATTTTCGAACAACGCGGAGATTTTGATTTTACGATCACCATAAGTTTTTTTTATCCGATCATGTTTTTTTGCCGGCTAATAAAACTGCAATGCGCTCTTTTGAATATTTTTCTCAATGACATGTTTCACATTTAAATCTAGAAATCTTGTGCGGGGTTCTTCGATAATCCAGTCTCAGTATTATACACGTTTTCATCGGAAAAGTTTCCACGAAGTATCTGGCCAATGTTTTGAAGCCAGTTTTTGTATACACCAGCTGGAACACTTGATGATTTTCCAATTATCTTTCCGAACACGATGTAATGTCTCTCTCGGAACCTGGTGATCCAAGACATTGAACACTAAAAGCCTTCTATTCCCAAGTAAAATGGCCAACGCGTTAGTTTTTCACGTAGAATTTTGCCGCCGATTGGGATATTTCGGCTTATTTGGACCTTAACACTAGAAAGACGGGAGCAGCCATTTGACTGCAATTTGAATTTAAAGGTTGAATAAATCAAAAACGTTTTGACTAAACTTACTGATAATTTGTGACTTTTATTATTATGGGTAGTATCTCAAAACCAGATGACAAATTCATTCTCATTTGCTTTGTTTCTTATTTAAAATGTTGTTATTCCTAGAAAGACGGCGACAGTCATTAGACTCTCGCTGACAAACTGATACGAGTAAAGTTTGTGTTTAGAATATTAGGGAGAACTATTGTTAACATTTGAGTTGCTTTATTTCGTTTGATCACAGAAGTAGATTTCGTCACTACAATTCGTGATTCGTATATGTTATAATGTTCTTGACTATAATAATGTGTCTCGAAACCTAAGCAGAAGTGAAACACTTCATTTTCTGCAAAATATATCCGAAGACCAATCGGATTGTGAATCTGACAGTGTAGAAATAGAAAGTGGTGATAATTGTGAGGATCCAACCATCAGCTCGAGCTCCGATACCGGAGGAAGCGACTCGGCAGATCAGGTACCACTGTCAACTTTACGTCAAAATGGAAATATTGATAATCGTGGTCGCGGAAGGGGTAGAGGAAGAGGGCGCTCCTTGCTCCCGACTACTAATCAAGCAACGGTGCAAGAACCTATGATAGTCACGGACGGAACTACTTGGACATCTCAGTCGATATCAACTCAAAATGGTCGTCGGGCACGACACAATATCATAACAGAACAAGCAGGCCCTACATCCTGCGCAAGAAGAAATTTCAAAGAGAGTATATTAGATGCATAGATATGTTGAGACACATTGAAAAATGTACAAACCTAGAAGCGCATAGACAATTAGATCATGATAATTGGGGGGTCACTTTAGAGCAACTAGAAAATTTTATTACTATTTGCTATGCTCGCGGTGCTTATGGAGCCAAAAATATTCCAGTAAACGATTTGTGGAGTAAAACATGGGGAATAAGCTTTTTTTAAAAAAAACGATGCCTCGTGATAGATTCAAAGAAATCATGAAGTATATTCGATTTGATGTTAGATCTGAAAGAAGATCACGACTTCACCATGACAAATTTGCATTGATATCTGACATTTGGAGTAAATTTATTCAAAACTGTTTGTGTAATTATAAACCAGGAGAGAATATAACAGTTGATGAACAACTGTTTTCTACGAAAGTGGGATGCAGGTTTCTTCAGTACATTGCAAACAAACCTGATAAGTTTGGCATAAAATTTTGGCTTTGTGTTGATGTTGACTCTAAATATGTGCTGAATGGTTTTCCATACTTAGGAAAATATGACATCAGGCCGCAAAATCAAAGTCTTGGTGAATCCGTTGTTATGCGCCCCGTGAAATCTTTTATAAATACAGCCCGAAATATAATCACTGATAATTTTTTTACCTCTGTTAGTCTGGCAAAAAACTTACTCATGAAACGCACTACAATCGTTGGTACTATGAATAGAGCACGTCGAAAAATTCCATCCTACGTCAAATCGTTCCGCTTGAATTTGTTGGGACCAAAAGTACTGAAGTCTGATATACACTAGCGAGCAACTGGATACGGACACCCAATATTTTGCCTATTTTTCAGGCTTAGTCGCATATGACGTAATTTCTTGGATAGTGTTTTATGACTTTCCAATAGCTTGGTAATTACATCCTTTAAAGGAATCAATTACCTGCCTAGTTGTGGAATTAGGAGAGTTTTTGATGAAATCAGGGCGAGCAACAGGATACGGACAGCCAGGTTAATAAGATGT
This sequence comes from Oxycera nigricornis, assembly GCA_963942545.1. Classification (NCBI taxonomy): domain Eukaryota; kingdom Metazoa; phylum Arthropoda; class Insecta; order Diptera; family Stratiomyidae; genus Oxycera; species Oxycera nigricornis. The sequence continues at coordinate 71,676,708 of OZ012662.1, forward strand.
TTCAGGTAGAAAAGATTAATAAAAGATGAGTATTTATAATTTTCTGGTATTATTATGCTGTGAATGACTTTATTGTATTTTTAAATCGTTTACAATATGTTTAATATTTTGTTGAGCCACCGTTGTTGGCAATAACTTCTGCTAATCAATTTCCCATAGAATTATATAAATTCCTTATTAAATCTAAGGGTACCTGACTCCAAACTTCAATGATTTTGCTCGTAAGCTCTCGTATACTTTCATATTGCTGTCCGTTTTCATAAATTTTTCGTGTTAGCCATCCCCAGAGGTTTTCAATAATGTTAAGATCTGGAGATCGAGATGGCCACGGCAAAATCGTCAAGTTTTCTTGTGATAGCCATCGTGTCACTTGTCGTGCGGTATGAATTGGGGCGTTGTCGTGTTGTAATATCCAATCCATTGACTGCATAATGTCATCCATATCGGCAGCTGCACTTTGCAACAACGAAACATAAGTTTCACCACTTTGTCTGCCTGACAGAACTCTAAGCTCGATGACGCCATGGTATGTAATCGCACCCCATACAAGGACACCACCCTCTCGACTATGGTGCCTGCTTAGATGTAGTGACTCTTTCCGTATGTCATGAAAATAATAATTCAATCCATCAGGGCCGTCAATGCAAAAGCGTTTTTCATCCGTTTGCTTTGCTCCATCCGGCACCCCATCCGATATGTTCCAATGCAAACTCCTTTCGGCGTTCTTTGTGTATTGCTGTCAATGCTGGTTTCTTCTTTAATTTAATTCGTTTCAAGTGTGGACATTGCCGTAGTATCCGCCTTATTGTCCAGACACTTGAAGAAGCCCCTGCTTCTTCGCCAATTCTGCGTGCAGTTTTCGCAGAGTTCGATGCAAGTCGCAGTATTTTTCTACGTTCGCGCTCAGTTGTGGCTGTTTTCGTGCATCCTTTGTAGTTTTCTCCGTAGCTTGCAGGATTCCTCAAAAAACGGCAGATCGCATCGGTGCTCCTTCCAATTTTTGTGGATATTGCCCTCGCGGAATATCCTTCCGCTTTTAAAGCTATTATTTTTCCCCGTTCTTCCGAATTCAAAATTTTTTCACGTCCCATCTTCAATAACTTCTGTAAAATGAATATTAACTACAAATCTGTTCTATTTTACCAACACAAAATCTTGAAAACTTCAGAAAAGATTAGTGTACGTATCCTGTTGCCCGCCGAAAAAATTTAGATTTCGTTAAAAACTCTCCTAATTCCACAACCAGGCAGGTAATTAGTTCCTTTAAAGGATGTAATTACCAAGCTATTTGAAAGTCATAAAACACTATCCAAGAAATTACGTCATATGCGACTAAGCCTGAAAAATAGGTAAAATATTGGGTGTCCGTATCCAGTTGCTCGCTAGTGTATGCACATTGCATGACAATGTTGAAATTGATTTGTGTCACCATAAAAAAAGCCAGAGACTGTAATTTTCTATCAGATCAGATGGCAAATAAGTACAGTGTCAAAGCAGCATCCAGAAGATGGCCCGTACAAGTGTTTTTTTTTACATTTTAGACCTAGCGGGCATCAACTCTTATATTTTATATAAGAAAATGACAAGTAAATCCATAGAACGGAGGAAGTTTATTTTGAAGTTAGCGAGTCAACTAAGCGGGAAACCTGAAACTAATGCAGAACTTTTGTGTGCAGGAACTTTGCTGGAACTACCTTTGTCTTCGACTCCTCAAGCTCCATTACAAATAACCAAGGAGATTCGAAAGAGAAAGGAATGTTAAAGAAGTAAATGCAAAAATAAAACTAAGAAAGTATGTGATGGTTGTAATAAGCCATTATGTGGATCTTGTAATACTAATAAAACACTTAAATGTGAAAAATGCATTTAAATATAAAAAATATAATGTTTTCTTAGACTAGTTTCTTATTTTGTAAAACCTTTTTAACATAAATAGTGTAATAGTATGAGCACAGTCATATCACCGGCGTCCGTTTTTCTAGGTAACGTCTCTTTGATATTCTCTCTGTCGGTATCATAGACTGGGAAATTCGAAGCTCCGAAACCATTTTTTGATTGTGTCTTGTGATTTTCACATTTCTTTCAAAAGAAACCACGCAACGTTTGTTCGAAGACATTAATAATGTAATTTTAACACGTGTCATAGTCCTCATAGGCAAAACAAAGACTTGTGGTGTAGTGAGATATATATGAAGACTGTTACGTTCGCCACGCAACGTAGTCGATCCCAAACCCTCAAGAGCGAAATATGGGTCTGCCCTGTCCGTGAAGACCCCAAACCACCGTGCGGGTAAACGCTGTCTTGCACAAATTGATGATGCTACGTTCGCAACTTCACGCAATCAAGCCAATTAATGAATTATAGCGTTAGTATTGAGTTATATTGCTATTATTGAATTATATAATTATTAACGAAATATATTGTAGGAAGTAGAGGTTAGTATTCAATTATATTGCTATTATTGAATTATATTATATTGCTATTATTGAATTATATAATTATTAACGAATTATGTTGTAGGAACAAGAGTTTTGCATTATATGGTTAGGAGTAGAAGTTGAAGTATATAAATGTAAAGGAGGTGTAGGATGTAAAGATATTAGATTAGATAACTAAGTAGGTAGTAAGTTTGTTATGGAGAGTGCTATGCTCGCTCGCTGTAGAGGAGGTGTAGGATGTAAAGATATTAGATTAGATAACTAAGTAGGTAGTAAGTTTGTTATGGAGAGTGTTCCGGACAACGTCACAGACCCTGCAGATAAGTTGCCAGCAATGACGGCAACAAACACGATCACCCAATCGCGCAGTGCATCCAAGTCCAGGCCCCGCCCGGTCTACGAAGCGCCCCAATGGAGTCCCCTATGCGCCAGTGATACCCACAACAATTGGCACTGGCAATTCACTATGGTTAACGACCGCCACGAGTTTTTCACCGCGCCCAATCGCATCCCACAGCTTTCACAGCTTTGCCCTGCGTCGAGACACAACCTCTGATGAAACCAGTTCCCCAAGCTTTTCAAAGCTGCGATGGGGTCAACTGCCTAGCTGAGTGTTCATCGACCTACGACACGGGAAACGGGACTGGGCTTTTGAATAAATAGCATTGCGGGAGCAGCTGACGGGGCTTTTTAACGTCGACCGCTTGTGGAAGCTGGGTGCTGGCTGGACGTCGAGCGCTTGTACGATTGATTTGTTCCTTGGACGCCGGTGTGTGGTGGAAGCTGTGGTTTCGGTTTTACGGCGGGAGTTGAGCAAATTTTAAAAGGACGGCGGACAGCGATCGGAGTAAAAAGGATAAGAATCGAATTGTAAGTAGATTTAAGGATATATAGTTAGAAGTTAGGGTTTAGATAGGTTTTGGTGGAAAAGGAATAAACGCAGTGAATTATCTAAAATTGTGGTATTGTGTGAAGTGGCGACGCGGAATCGCGTTTCCGGCGTTAGTGTTCCATTTGGTTTCAGGTTATCCTTGTTGGTGGTTTCCGGTCGTTGCGGACCCTATTCCCGTTTCAGGGTTCGCGGACAGGGCAGTCCCGGCGCAGAAACGGGTGGCGCCCTTTCAAAATACATATTCCCACACCCCTATTCGTGGGTGAAGCCGGGTGGGATTGCCCGAACCGTGGCTGGGATCGGCCACGGTGTAGTGGAGAACATTGCGCAAATTATAGTCGTAACATTTGGTGCCCAACGTGGGGCCGTTAAAAAAACAGGACTTGGGTACGGCAGCTTTCGAACGGCGGATACGTTCGACAAGTTCAGTGAGTGTGTCTGTGAATAAAATTGGCCCAGTTCAAAGTGCTGACACGTGTATCAACTTGCGGGAGTGTGAGATCGCGGGAGTGTGTTGATTGCGGGTGTGTGAAGTTGCGGGTGTGTAGTGTCGTCAGACGAATTGTATATTTAGTAATAAGAAAATAAAGAAGAAAGTGACCTTTTTTCCGTTTAGATTGTATTTCTTTTTCTCCTTGTGCTGTTGTCATTGTTCGTAGGTGTAATATGGCAAAATTCACCGAGGCTTTAATCGATCGCCTCAGCAAAAACGAGCTTAGCTATGAGCTGGCAGTGCGTGGGATTGCCACCGGAACTGTGACGGCAATGCGGATGGAGCTCCGGAAGGCACTACGGCTTGTGATTATGCTGGATGCGTCTTTACCTTACCCCTTTACTTACCAGCAAGATCGGGAAGCGGTAGAAATGGTGACGGACGATGTAAGGGCGCTATCAGTGGATTTTTGGGGGGATGAAAAGTCCACTGCGTTTTTGGTAGTCCAGGCAAAGACAGAGGAGGAGGATCGCTAACCTGCTACGGGAGAAGAAAGCAGAGGATCCCCTAATCGAGAGGTTGCGACGGCAGCTTATGCTCGCTTTAGGACATATGCTGGTGCAGGCAGAGGAGTACGAAGAATCTAGCAGTTCTCGAACCAGGGAGTTGGAGCGGGACAAAGAGGCGACGACGACAACAATAATTGGAACGAAGAAGAAAAAAAATACGGAGCTGGCGATCACAGAGCTGACCGGCAAGTACCAGACAGTCTGTGCTGATTACCAGCAAGCAATTAATGACACCATAGATTTGGAGAGGGAAAACGATCTTTTACGCACGCAACTGGAAGAGGCACGCAAACACATCTTAGAAGATAGCCTGGCACGTGAAGATATTGAGGACACACTACGATCGCTGCACGATTCCAGCTGAATCTAAGGATCGGAATCATACGATAAAATTGACCGAAGCGTGTACAAGATATAAGTTAGAAATTAAGGAAATGAATTGCCATTTTTCCGAGCAATTCGAAGCGAAGCGGCAACAGTCCATCCAAGAGCTTCATTAACAAAATGAAGAGGAGCTGGAGGAGATCGTAGAGTTCTATGAGAACAAACTCAAGGCTCTAGACAGTGAAGCGCCATGCAACCGCCCCGTGGCTTAGAGCGTAACGGAGGAGTTAAGCGAGGCCACGAAAATCGATAGGTTTTTCACGTATTGAGGAGTTGGAAGCCCAAAATGCGTCCTTGCATGGTCGTGTACGGAACATAGAGGAGAAGCTTCGACTGGATCCGAAGTGCTCATGCATCGAGCTGGAAGGTGGTCAGGAAGCCGAGGTCGAAGAACAAGTGAAGGTCTGCGGAGCGAACCCTACTGTTACAGAGTTGGAAGAAGACGAGGGCACCGATGCTGTTAGAGGAGTGTCGAGGGTGATAGATGAGGAGTTCACACGGGCTGAGGCTATGCCTAGGAACAGGCAGTCGCGATTGAGTAGGCTTGGTAGCAGGCAGTCTCAAGGAGGTGAGACTAGGCCTGAGCGCAAGAAGTCTCAATGGGCTGGGTGTGGGGGCAGGGAGTCTCAGAGGAGTGGACATGGGAGGACAGGGCAAAAACAGCAATGGGGACCTCTTAGAAGTAAAAGATCACAGGAAGGAAGTACCGACACGGAAAGATCCGGAACCAGGCAGAATCATGAATTCGACAGCGGAAGGAGAAGGCGTCGTGAAGAGGATGCAACCACGATTGGAGTAGAAGCAAAGAAGGAACAAAACTTCTTACAATCACCTGCTGTAAGGGAGGATAAATCTTTGGGGACATTGGAAGAGGTAGCAGATGAGCGACCAAACTCAGTAAAAAGGATTCAGGTTGTAAGGGCCACTGTGGTGTTGCAGGACGGGTCTGGGTCACCAATCGGGGACGGAAAGCAATTCAATTCTACCGATCGAGTGGCCGATACGGAACATAGGCACCGAACGAACGAGAAACCGGGAAGGAAGATAAAGGAAGTTGAGGATGAAAGGGGCAAATAGTAGATGGGTAGGGCTTGCCGAGGCCCTGTAACCCCAACTTTATTAGCATGCTGTTAGGATTCGCAGATAGGCAAATGCATCAGATAACGATTGGCTTAGAACGCGGATAAGTGAAAGGTATGTCGATTGCCGGGGGTATTGAACCCTTAGTCTTTACCCTTGTAACCTTATGTTTGTAATCCCACCTTCCTCTTTCCTTTCTCCCTCCCTTTCCCATATCGTTTCATTCTTTTAGTTTATTAGTTCGGGTGTTCGGTTGTGGGATAGTATAGTGATAAGTTCGTTGGGCTAGTGGGTTGGTTTTGTGAGTGCGAGTACGGGGTCGATGCGGAGTGTTCGAATTACCGTGAGTGCGACGTCGGAAGGTAAAGTGTTAGCCGTGAACACGCTGAAGGCCGTGTCCACAGACCGCTCGGTGGCTCGTCGGGGGTGTCCGCGTGTCGAACGTTACCGTCCCGTCTATTATTGTTTGGAGTGGATTTTGGGAAAATCCACTTACAGAAGGGGGGTAATGTTACGGTCGTCACGCAACTTAGTCGATCCCAAACCCTCAAGGGCGAAATATGGGTCTGCCCTGTCCGCGAATACCCCAAACCACCGTGCGGGTAAACGCTGTCTTGCACAAATTGATGATGCTACGTTCGCCACTTCACGCAATCAAGCCAATTAATGAATTATAGCGTTAGTTTTGAGTTATATTGCTATTATTGAATTATATAATTATTAACGAAATATATTGTAGGAAGTAGAGGTTAGTATTCAATTATATTGCTCTTATTGAATTATATTATATTGCTATTATTGAATTATGTAATTATTAACGAATTATGTTGTAGGAAGTAGAGGTTTGCATTATATGGTTAGGAGTAGAAGTTGAAGTATATAAATGTAGAGGAGGTGTAGGATGTAAAGATATTAGATTAGATAACTAAGTAGGTAGTAAGTTTGTTATGGAGAGTGTTCCGGACAACGTCACAGACCCTGCAGATAAGTTGCCAGCAATGACGGCAACAAACACGATCACCCAATCGCGCAGTGCATCCAAGTCCAGGCCCCGCCCGGTCTACGATGCGCCCCAATGGAGTTTCCTATGCGCCAGTGATACCCACAACTATTGGCACTGGCAATTCACCATGGTTAACGACCGCCACGAGTTTTTCACCGCGCCCAATCGCATCCCACAGCTTTCACAGCTTTGCCCTGCGTCGAGACACAACCTCTGACGAAACCAGTTCCCCAAGCTTTTCAAAGCTGCGATGGGGTCAACTGCCCAGCTGAGTGGTCATCGACCTACGACACGGGAAACGGGACTGGGCTTTTGAATAAATAGCATTGCGGGAGCAGCTGACGGGGCTTTTCAACGTCGACCGCTTGTGGAAGCTGGGTGCTGGCTGGACGTCGAGCGCTTGTACGATTGATTTGTTCCTTGGACGCCGGTGTGTGGTGGAAGCTGTGGTTTCGGTTTTACGGCAGGAGTTGAGCAAATTTTAAAAGGACGGTGGACAGCGATCGGAGTAAAAAGGATAAGAATCGAATTGTAAGTAGATTTAAGGATATATAGTTAGAAGTTAGAGTTTAGATAGGTTTTGGTGGAAAAGGAATAAACGCAGTGAATTATTTAAAATTGTGGTATTGTGTGAAGTGGCGACGCGGAATTGCGTTTCCGGCGTTAGTGTTCCGTTTGGTTTCAGGTTATCCTTGTTGGTGGTTTCGGGTCGTCGCGGACCCTATTCCCGTTTCAGGGTTCGCGGACAGGGCAGTCCCGGCGCAGAAACGGGTGGCGCTCTTTCAAAATACATATACCCACACCCCTATTCGCGGGTGAAGCCGGGTGGGATTGCCCGAACCGTGGCTGAGATCGGCCACGGTGTAGTGGAGAACTTTGCGCAAATTATAGTCGAAACAAGACACCTTTATCAAACTGGACTTACTAGTATAGCGTACAACTTACATACACCGGAACTCTTTCGCCTTTTTTTGATTTATTCGCATTCAGGCGTGGAATGCGACGGAGTTTAGGAATAGATGTAAAATGCGATGTCTATTCTACAAAATTTCCTTCGTTTTACGGATTTACAGTATGGTCATCATATACAAAGAATTCTAGTGTCCAATTACCTTACTTGCTACAATCTGGACATGCTGACTTTTTTTGTCTTTAGTATATGCAGCCATTTTTAGTACATCGAATCTATTGTGCACCTAGCGATTAAACTATAACCGAAAAGAAATTTTTCCCGTAGCACAATGTCCAATACTTCGATTGTAAAATAGAAACCTTTCTATAGCTGCATCTACCGTCTCTCCTCCATCTAAAATTTAAGTGACTGTCCTTTCGCCTGGTACTTGGGATAATGAAATCCACCTTTGCCTTTATTTTTTCTTTGTGCCTAACATGCTTGTAAAAAATATTCCCGTTTTAACCTTTTTAATAAACCTAATTGATACATCTTTAATTTTATCGATTTCTTTGAGTGGATTTAAGTAAATTTCTTTCATGTAAAATTTCTATCTCTTTCCGAATACTATATGCTAATATAAGTTATGTCCGATATTTATTAACAATTTCTTCCTTAATAGCTACATGGCCCAATTGCTGTTCGTCTGTAGAATGAACAGTAGCAGTTAAAGCTAAATTAGAATCATTATTGTTACCATCTTGCACTTTTGGCGTGTTTTCTAACCTACTAAGGAAATCTGCGACAACAGTCTCTTTACCCTTTAAATACTCGATTTCAATGCTTTATTCTTGAAGTTTTAAAATCTCATTCTGATTCCGCTAAGAAAATTCTTTGCCTTTATATTTACTATTCAAATATTTAAGGGCCAAATGATCAGTCACAATTTTAAATTTGTTTTCATATAAATATGGACGAAAATATGATACAGAATAAAGAATCGCTAAGGATTTTTTATCAGCGACACTGTAATTTTGTTCATGTTAAGTAAAGAAAACACACTGTATCTTGCGATAAAACAGCCCCAATTGCGAAGTTACTTGCATCTGTGGTTAAAACAAATTGTTTCTCAAACTCTGGGTACTTCAAGATAGGATGTTCTATAAATAACCTTTTAAGAGTTTCGAACGCTGATATATATTGTGGGTCACGGACATTAACTTTTTCGTCCTTTTTTATATACTTTATCAATGGATAGGCCAAATTGGCATAATCCCTGATAAACTTTCTATAGAACCCCAACATTCCCAAAAATCCTCTTAATTGTCGCTCCGTTCTAGGCAAAGATAGTTCTTCAATTTCTTTTATCTTATTAGGATTTCGACTTATCCCCTATTTGCTCAAAACGTGTTCCAAAAATTCTGTGTTTCGCTTCATGAAACTACACTTATCTCCTTGAATTTTTTAAATTGTGCTGTTGTAAAATTTTAAAAATTGTCTCTAAAGATGTGAAATGTTCCTGTAACCTAGTAGAAAAAATTAAAATATCGTGAAGGTAAACGATACAAATTACATTTATCTGTTCTCGTGAAACTTCGAACATCATCCTTTGAAACGCCCAAGGAGCATTTTTTAAACTAAATGGCATCCTTACATATTCAAAAAAACCCATTGGTGTTACAAACGCTGTCTTTTCAATGTCTTTCTCAGCAATAAGGATTTGATGATATCCTTTAGACAGATCCAAAGTTCTGAAATACTGTGCCTTCCCCATATACTTTCGAGATTTGGCAATTGATGTTGATCATCCACAGTTACTTCGTTCAGCTATCGATAATCTACTAATAACCTGTACTTCTGAATCTCCGAATTGTCTTGTTTTTTCGGAACGACTATTATTGGTGAACTGTACCGACTATTACTTTTGCGAATTATTCCTTGACTTTACATTTCCTCAATTTACCTTCTCACTTCTGCTTCATGTTTCGGTGGATATCTATACAACTTCGAATCAATAGGTTGGTCAGTAGTTGTTTTAATACGATGTACCACAGAATTTGTATTTGTCAGTTGATCACCCCCCCTAAATATTAACCCTTCATACTCTCGAAGCAACTTTTCCATTTCATTCTCTTCTGCATCGTTTAAATGTTCTAAACTAATTTGCAATTTCGAACCATCTCATTCGACCATTAACTGACTGTTTAAATTGAAATGGACACCTTGTTTTAACTTGTTCTGTAGTTTTTTCCACAACACTTTTAAAAGTATTAATGTGTATGGGCTTCGACTGAATTTTTTGTATATAAGAAGCATGGGAATCTATTGGAATATAACAAACTGATCTTATTCGAGCAATGACTGACTGTTTAAATTGAAATGGCTACCTTGTTTTAACTTGTTCTGCAGTTTTGTCCAAACACTTTTAATAATATTAATTTGTATGGGCTTCGACTGAACTTTTTGATATAATCTATCTATAATCTATTAAAATTTAACAAACTGATCGTGGACCCCGTATTTATCATTGCTATGACGTCGTCATTAACGAATGAAATTCTAATGAAATTTTATTTCTTATCCGAGGCTAGTTTATAAAAAACTCCTCGGAACCTAATTAATCAATTCAACATCTTCCTGGTTGATATTATCTACATCCATTGGTTCTACCCAATTTTGCTCTATTCTTCTCTGCTCTGAATTTCTATTGTCCCTTACTTGCTGCTTTACTTGAGACGTTTGATTTGAAAAAAAATCTGCAGTGATCACTTTTCCTAAATTTGTTCGATTTCGATTTCTAAATTTGTTCGATATTTCTCACATTATCACTCAATTCGTTTTAACTATATTGTCTTGAACTATTAAAACTGGAATTCATCTGAACCCAGTTTCTATCAATGTCTAGATTATATCTATCCTGCTCAATGTATCCGTGTAAAATTGTTCTAATTCTTGAAAGTGGAAATTTATTGCAAATTTCTGCTGCCAATGAACCTGCCACTATTTTTTTTTTATTGAAAGAATTAACGCACTACTTGAACATGTTACATTTTTTTCGCATTTATCACTAAAACAAGCACATTCCGTTAAATTATCCACAATTTGCTGAATTCTATTTAATAACTCATGAATAGTGAATACCTTCAGATAGCTGATTTCGTTAGCTATAGTTATTTGATCCTTTGCTGGGCTATAGTGGACTCACAATCTTTGTTTACACTGCTCCCACGGTTGAGGTACCCCTGGTGCAAGATAGTTTTTGGCATCCCCAATTATATTCTCATAGTAGATGACTTCAAACGCCTCATTTGCATGTTCTCCAAATTACAACAGGATACGGTCGATTGTTGCTCTGAACGATGATAATGTCCCCGGTTCCCCATTGAAACATTGAATATGCTTGATTCGTTTTTTCACTGTAGCTCGAATATTAATTGACTGATGCTGTCTCAATAGAAGTTTCGTTAGGACCGCTATGCATTGTTATATTTGCGGTTGATTAGCCATTTGTGATATTGCTCAATAAAATCGTCGTTATTGTTTGTCACTGCTGTTGTACGTCGTTTCTTCATATAATGTTAAATTTTGCTTCACTATACTTTGTTTCCCGTTCTAACAAACTAACAGATTCGAGCACTTTTATAACTTGATTTAATCGCTTTCCTCTAACGATATAAATGTCTTTTGAGGACCACAGTCTGCGCCACTTACGTATTCTGTTAAGAATCGAGTTTGAAAAAAAACCCGAGGTAATTTTAATTGACTTTATTTAATATTATACCACTTTATGCAGACTTCTTATATCCTACCAAGTTTAACATCGGTTCGGATATTGTTGCTAGATTAGCAATATTGCTTGACGATCTTGCAATGACATGAATTGCATGTTCTGGTTTAGATAATTGTTGGCTATTACCAGTGGATTTTGCAACATATGATATTGCACCAACAGCTGAGTTCCATTGAACTTTATTAAGGTTGCCATCCATTGACTTTAAATGAACTTTATTTGTGGCGCTACTGACTGAACGAGATTCAGCCTTGTTGGGAGCATTATCATATAGTACTCGCGTGGCTTATCTAGTAGGCTTAAAATTTTCCTCTAAGTGAACCCCTGTTCCGTTTTTGTTAGCTTTCAGCTGTTGGTACTTTTTTCTTATCGAATTAGTTGTCTTCACTTTATCACTGAGTAATTGCTTTCATGCATTGAAAATACTTTTTAAAATTTTGAAAATCACGTGTAACTGCAGCGAATGCAACTGTTTTTTCAAACGATCTTATTTATTTTTAAATACTGTACTTCTACTTATCTTTCTACTCCAAGTTTTGGGTTTTCCAGGACTTTGTTGTACTGTTGTCTTTTTAGAGGTAGCATCGGCCAACTTTTCGCCGTCGGCAAATTTCATTGAATCAGGTAACGAATAAACCTAAGGCGATTATGTTATATGGAAGTATTCATTCACAAATTGGATTTTTTTCAGTAAGCTACAAGTGTTTCTAATTTATCCGTAGCTTTGTACATGGTACATGTATATTTCATAAACCCGATAGGAAGAAAGAAATATTCTCATGCTATAAAATGACCTAAGTTTAGACGATTGCTTATATAAAAACTGAACTCATATGTCGCTTAGTTACTTTCAATTACATACAAGTAAATTGAGGGTACATAACCAACAAAAAACTCATATGAAAGAACTTGTAGCGGCATCCGCACAAATAAAATGTAAATATCCTCTTAGAATAAGTACTGTATATATGATGTAATTCTTAGTATAGTTCTTAAGATCCTTGCCGCCTTTGGATGTAATAAACCATATGCAAGGTCGCCGATCATAAAAATAGGCGACACTGAGTCCTAAACATCCTTTGCGCACTATGCCATAATCATTTTCATCTTTTCTTCCAAGGCTAATGTTTATTGCACAAACGAAGTTGTCCCTTTTTTATAGCCCTGAATCCTTTCCTTACAACTGTAGCCCTGAATCCTTTCCTTACAACTGTGTATATAATCCTCATCCTAAACTACTTTAAGAGAGTTGCTCGCCGACAGCCTCGACGAGATGTCAGTCTTGATAAGTGTAAAAAGATAAGAATAAACGGGTCGGAAGAGTCGATTGTTTCGTTTCATTTTACCGCGAATCAAAACTGCTGAACTCTGCTAAAGTGGTGAACCCGACGTGCGTGATACAATAAATTAGTCATCGCGGTCGTTACACATTTCAAGTGAAGTGACAAATTAGAAACTAGATAAGAGACAGTGTGACAAATAACCTGATAACAATCATGGCTTATGATGCCTTCGGATCCTGAGCTATGGTTCTCGCAAGTGGAGAAAAGCTTTAGAGCTGCAGGGATAAGTTCTCAAACAAACAAGTTTAGTCACATTACGGGCTGCTTGGAGCAACGATATGCGCAAGAAGTACGTGATCTTATCTTGAAAGAACCAACGAAAGATCCTTATGATACTTTGAAAAATGAGCTCATTAAAAGACTTTCACTGTCGCAAAAAGAAAAGACACGTCGACTTTTGGAAGATGAAGACATAGGAGATAAAAAGCCTTCCCAATTTTTGAGGCATTTCAAAACCCTTGCTGGGGAGAATGTGCCTGAAGATTTGCTTCGTGATCTGTGGTTGAGACGATTACCGAAAGAGATGCAAACTCACCTTGCTGCACATGAAGAGCTAAGTGTCGAAAAGGTAGCAACGATTGCTGACGCTATTGCAGCAGTCAAAAGCAACACTCCTGTTATTGCCGAGACAAAATTGGAAATCTGCAATATAATAGCTAATCAATGTCAGCGGTTAAGTATCAACATGCAGCAAGAGATTGCTACTCTACGCCAAGAAATCAATGAGCTGAGAGACAGTCGTCCACGACATCGTGAAACGTCACGTTTTCGCACACATTCGCGGTCACGTTCACGAAGCAGAAGAAACAGTGCAAGCTTATGCTGATATCATTGCACATATGGAAACCAAACGCAAAAGTGCAAGCAACCATGTACTTTTAAGAATATTGCTGATCAACAGGGAAACTTCACGGGCAATCGTTAATGGCGGCTGACGACCCTTGCCCCAAAACTATTAGCCGCATATTTATCAACGACAGGATAACTAGCACTCTGTTTTAAGTCAATACCGGAGCTGATCTGTGTGTATTTCCTCGTAAATTATTGAAAAAAAAACACGAAAGGTCAAACTCTGAGCTATCTGCGGCCAATGGAACTGCTATACCAACCTATGGTACGGTTACATTTAATCTTAACTTAGGACTTCGCCGTGACTTTACGTGGAGATTCGTCATCGCCGAGATATCGAAACCGATAATTGGTATAGATTTTCTTGCACACTACGATCTTTAAGTTGATGTGAAAAACCGACAGCTGATTGACAGGACTACCTATCTTACCTCCCAAGGTAAAGCTGTCAATACATATATTCCCAGCGTTAAAATCATCGTTGGTACGAGCGATTTCAACGATATATTATTGAAATATCCTGAAATCACCAGACCTGATGGAATAGCGAGAGCAACGAAGCATCAAACTCAGCACTTCATTAAAACAACTCCTGGCCCACCAGTGTCACACAAACCGAGAAGGTTAGCTCCAAATAAGCTTGATGCTGCAAAAAAGGAATTTGAGACGATGATCAAATTGGGCATCGCCAGACCGTCAAAAAGTTGTTGGTCATCACCATTACATATGGTGCCTAAAAAGAAAAACGAATGGCGGCCATGCGGAGATTACCGTGGATTAAACGCACGAACGCAGCCAGACCGCTATCCAGTGAAACATATTCATGATTTCACGCAACAACTTGCTGGCAGAAAGGTCTTCTCTACCATAGACTTAGTGAAAGCTTTCCATCAGATTCCTGTGGTTGAAGAAGACATTGAGAAAACCGCCATCACGACACCATTTGGCCTATATGAGTTTCCGTTCATGACCTTTGGCTTGAGAAATGCGGCTCAAACATTTCAACGGTTCATCGATGAGGTTCTTCGTGGCCTGGACTTCTGTTATGCATACATCGACGATATTTTAGTCGCATCGAGAACAATAGAGGAACACTATAAACATTTGAATACACTATTTGGGCGATTTCACGAATATGGAGTAGTGATAAATCCTGCGAAGTGTAATTTTGGTGAACTTCTGTGAAATTTCTTGGTTGCGAAGTCAATGCAAAGGGTACGAAACCATTGCAAGACAAAGTGGAGGCAATACGCAAATTTTCACGCCCAAGTACAATCAAAGAGCTTCGCCAGTTCTTGGGTATGTTAAACTTTTATAGAAGGTTCATACCTAAGGCAGCGTACCATCAAGCACCGCTAAACGAGCTCCTCGTCGGAAATTCCAAAGGAAAAACTCCTGTTAAATGGACAGTGACATCAGAAGAAGCGTTTACTGCATGTAAGGAGAGCTCGGCCCAGGCGACTTTATTGGCTCATCCACAAATGAACACAACTCTGGCAATCATGGCATCGGTGCATCTTTGCAACAGAAAATTGGCGATGGTTGGGAGCCATTAGCATTCTTTTCAAGAAAGCTCAAGTCATCTGAGAAGAAATATGCCGCCTACGATCGCGAGCTGCTAGCTATTTACGAGGCAGTGAAATATTTTCGACACATGGTCGAAGCTCGTACGTTTGTGATATTCACCGATCACAAAACGATCATATTTGCGTTCACGAAGCAGAACAAAGAGTCCACCCCTCGACAATTTCGATATCTGGATTTCATAAGCCAATTATCAACGGACATTCGCCATGTAGCTGGTGAGACCAACGTAGTTGCAGATACTCTTTCTCGAGTTGAAGAAGTTAATTCAACATGGAATTTGCAATCCCTCGCAGCTGCACAGAAAGAAGACGAGGAACTGAAACAGTTACAGCAGGAGAACATTACACGCCTTTCACTGAAGCTCATTCGGATTCCAGGAGAAGATGTTTCCATAGTGTGTGATGTGACGACATCATCATCCCGACCGTACATACCGGCATCGTTGCGCCGTGCCATCTTTGAAAACATTCACATACTCTCACATCCTGGGGTTAAAGCATCAGTTAGAATGATAACTCAAAGGTATGTATGGCCCTCTATCAAAAAGGACTGCCGATTGTGGGCCCGTAGCTGCTTGGAATGCCAGCGCGCGAAAATCAATCGTCACGTTTTTACCAAACCAGGAGATTTCGCACTACCATCTGAAAGATTTGAACATCTGCACATCGATCTAATAGTCATGCCAACATCAGAAGGCTATAGGTACTGTTTGACTTGTGTGGATCGTTTTTCACGCTGGCCCGAAGCAATCCCACTGGAGAATCAGGAGTCTACTACAGTAGCACGAGCCTTATACACAAACTGGATCGCTAGATTTGGAAGTCCCCTTCGAATTACAACGGATCAAGGCAGACAATTTGAGTCGTGCTTGTTTCAAGAGCTGAACAAGCTCATTGGCACAACTCACTTCAGAACGACAGCCTATCACCCATCAGCGAATGGAATGGTTGAGAGGTTTCATCGGCAACTAAAGGCTGCAATCAAATGTCAACAAAATGCGCGGTGGACTGAATTATTACCAACGGTTATGTTGGGAGTTCGCTCTGCATGGAAAGACGACATCCAAGCAACGTCAGCTGAGATGTTGTACGGACAGCCACTCAAACTGCCAGGAGAATTTCTGTCATCATCGATAAAAGACACAAGTGACCCCACAGACTTCGTACATATCCTTCGTGACAACATGCGAAGACTTCAACCAGTCAAAGGATCAAGACATGGCGAGAAACACATATTCATATACAAAGATCTCGCAACTACAGAGTATGTTTTTGTTCGTCATGGAGGTGTCAAACGCCCTTTACAACCTCCATATGATGGTCCGTTTAAGGTGATTTCAAGGTCTGATAAAAACTTCTTAGTCAACATTCGAGGTCGCAATGTGAACATATCCATCGAAAGATTGAAACCAGCATTCACGTTAAATGACAATCTTTTGCAAAACGAAAGCGATGAAATGGATGTCAGCCCAGAAATACACACAGAGAGAGTAACGACTGCAACACGGCATCCTCCGAGTCTTCAGGAAAGACAATCAACATGTCAACCCACCGAGGAACAGCCATCAGAATTGCGTACCCGTTCCGGACGAGTGGTTCGATTTCCTGATCGACTGCAGATTGGATTTTCGTGAATCAAATCACTGGTAGGGGGTGCTGTAGCGGCATCCGCACAAATAAAATGTAAATATCCTCTTAGAATAAGTACTGTTTATATGATGTAATTCTTAGTATAGTTCTTAAGATCCTTGCCGCCTTTGGATGCAATAAACCATATGCAAGGTCGCCGATCATAAACATAGGCGACACTGAGTCCTAAACACCCTTTGCGCACTATGCCATAATCATTTTCATCTTTCCTTCCAAAGCTAATGTTTATTGCACAAACGAAGTTGTCCCTTTTTTATAGCCCTGAATCCTTTCCTTACAACTGTAGCCCTGAATCCTTTCCTTACAACTGTGTATATAATCCTCATCCTAAACTACTTTAAGAGAGTTGCTCGCCGACAGCCTCGACGAGATGTCAGTCTTGATAAGTGTAAAAAGATAAGAATAAACGGGTCGGAAGAGTCGATTGTTTCGTTTCATTTTACCGCGAATCAAAACTGCTAAAGTCTGCTAAAGTGGTGAACCTGACGTGCGTGATACAATAAATTAGTCATCGCGGTCGTTACACATTTCAAGTGAAGTGACAAATTAGAAACTAGATAAGAGACAGTGTGACAAATAACCTGATAACAATCATGGCTTACGATGCCTTCGGATCCTGAGCTATGGTTCTCGCAAGTGGAGAAAAGCTTTAGAGCTGCAGGGATAAGTTCTCAAACAAACAAGTTTAGTCACATTACGGGCTGCTTGGAGCAACGATATGCGCAAGAAGTACGTGATCTTATCTTGAAAGAACCAACGAAAGATCCTTATGATACTTTGAAAAATGAGCTCATTAAAAGACTTTCACTGTCGCAAAAAGAAAAGACACGTCGACTTTTGGAAGATGAAGACATAGGAGATAAAAAGCCTTCCCAATTTTTGAGGCATTTCAAAACCCTTGCTGGGGAGAATGTGCCTGAAGATTTGCTTCGTGATCTGTGGTTGAGACGATTACCGAAAGAGATGCAAACTCACCTTGCTGCTCATGAAGAGCTAAGTGTCGAAAAGGTAGCAACGATTGCTGACGCTATTGCAGCAGTCAAAAGCAACACTCCTGTTATTGCCGAGACAAAATTGGAAATCTGCAATATAATAGCTAATCAATTTCAGCGGTTAAGTATCAACATGCAGCAAGAGATTGCTACTCTACGCCAAGAAATCAATGAGCTGAGAGACAGTCGTCCACGACATCGTGAAACGTCACGTTTTCGCACACATTCGCGGTCACGTTCACGAAGCAGAAGAAACAGTGCAAGCTTATGCTGATATCATTGCACATATGGAAACCAAACGCAAAAGTGCAAGCAACCATGTACTTTTAAGAATATTGCTGATCAACAGGGAAACTTCACGGGCAATCGTTAATGGCGGCTGACGACCCTTGCCCCAAAACTATTAGCCGCATATTTATCAACGACAGGATAACTAGCACTCTGTTTTTAGTCGATACCGGAGCTGATCTTTGTGTATTTCCTCGTAAATTATTGAAAAAAAAACACGAAAGGTCAAACTCTGAGCTATCTGCGGCCAATGGAACTGCTATACCAACCTATGGTACGGTTACATTTAATCTTAACTTAGGATTTCGCCGTGACTTTACGTGGAGATTCGTCATCGCCGAGATATCGAAGCCGATAATTGGTATAAATTTTCTTGCACACTACGATCTTTTAGTTGATGTGAAAAACCGACAGCTGATTGACAGGACTACCTATCTTACCTCCCAAGGTAAAGCTGTCAATACATATATTCCCAGCGTTAAAATCATCGTTGGTACGAGCGATTTCAACGATATATTATTGAAATATCCTGAAATCACCAGACCTGATGGAATAGCAAGAGCAACGAAGCATCAAACTCAGCACTTCATTAAAACAACTCCTGGCCCACCAGTGTCACACAAACCGAGAAGGTTAGCTCCAAATAAGCTTGATGCTGCAAAAAAGGAATTTGAGACGATGATCAAATTGGGCATCGCCAGACCGTCAAAAAGTTGTTGGTCATCACCATTACATATGGTGCCTAAAAAGAAAAACGAATGGCGGCCATGCGGAGATTACCGTGGATTAAACGCACGAACGCAGCCAGACCGCTATCCAGTGAAACATATTCATGATTTCACGCAACAACTTGCTGGCAGAAAGGTCTTCTCTACCATAGACTTAGTGAAAGCTTTCCATCAGATTCCTGTGGTTGAAGAAGACATTGAGAAAACCGCCATCACGACACCATTTGGCCTATATGAGTTTCCGTTCATGACCTTTGGCTTGAGAAATGCGGCTCAAACATTTCAACGGTTCATCGATGAGGTTCTTCGTGGCCTGGACTTCTGTTATGCATACATCGACGATATTTTAGTCGCATCGAGAACAATAGAGGAACACTATAAACATTTGAATACACTATTTGGGCGATTTCACGAATATGGAGTAGTGATAAATCCTGCGAAGTGTAATTTTGGTGAACTTCTGTGAAATTTCTTGGTTGCGAAGTCAATGCAAAGGGTACGAAATCATTGCAAGACAAAGTGGAAGCAATACGCAAATTTTCACGCCCAAGTACAATCAAAGAGCTTCGCCAGTTCTTGGGTATGTTAAACTTTTATAGAAGGTTCATACCTAAGGCAGCGTACCATCAAGCACCGCTAAACGAGCTCCTCGTCGGAAATTCCAAAGGAAAAACTCCTGTTAAATGGACAGTGACATCAGAAGAAGCGTTTACTGCATGTAAGGAGAGCTCGGCCCAGGCGACTTTATTGGCTCATCCACAAATGAACACAACTCTGGCAATCATGGCATCGGTGCATCTTTGCAACAGAAAATTGGCGATGGTTGGGAGCCATTAGCATTCTTTTCAAGAAAGCTCAAGTCATCTGAGAAGAAATATGCCGCCTACGATCGCGAGCTGCTAGCTATTTACGAGGCAGTGAAATATTTTCGACACATGGTCGAAGCTCGTACGTTTGTGATATTCACCGATCACAAAACGATCATATTTGCGTTCACGAAGCAGAACAAAGAGTCCACCCCTCGACAATTTCGATATCTGGATTTCATAAGCCAATTATCAACGGACATTCGCCATGTAGCTGGTGAGACCAACGTAGTTGCAGATACTCTTTCTCGAGTTGAAGAAGTTAATTCAACATGGAATTTGCAATCCCTCGCAGCTGCACAGAAAGAAGACGAGGAACTGAAACAGTTACAGCAGGAGAACATTACACGCCTTTCACTGAAGCTCATTCGGATTCCAGGAGAAGATGTTTCCATAGTGTGTGATGTGACGACATCATCATCCCGACCGTACATACCGGCATCGTTGCGCCGTGCCATCTTTGAAAACATTCACATACTCTCACATCCTGGGGTTAAAGCATCAGTTAGAATGATAACTCAAAGGTATGTATGGCCCTCTATCAAAAAGGACTGCCGATTGTGGGCCCGTAGCTGCTTGGAATGCCAGCGCGCGAAAATCAATCGTCACGTTTTTACCAAACCAGGAGATTTCGCACTACCATCTGAAAGATTTGAACATCTGCACATCGATCTAATAGTCATGCCAACATCAGAAGGCTATAGGTACTGTTTGACTTGTGTGGATCGTTTTTCACGCTGGCCCGAAGCAATCCCACTGGAGAATCAGGAGTCTACTACAGTAGCACGAGCCTTATACACAAACTGGATCGCTAGATTTGGAAGTCCCCTTCGAATTACAACGGATCAAGGCAGACAATTTGAGTCGTGCTTGTTTCAAGAGCTGAACAAGCTCATTGGCACAACTCACTTCAGAACGACAGCCTATCACCCATCAGCGAATGGAATGGTTGAGAGGTTTCATCGGCAACTAAAGGCTGCAATCAAATGTCAACAAAATGCGCGGTGGACTGAATTATTACCAACGGTTATGTTGGGAGTTCGCTCTGCATGGAAAGACGACATCCAAGCAACGTCAGCTGAGATGTTGTACGGACAGCCACTCAAACTGCCAGGAGAATTTCTGTCATCATCGATAAAAGACACAAGTGACCCCACAGACTTCGTACATATCCTTCGTGACAACATGCGAAGACTTCAACCAGTCAAAGGATCAAGACATGGCGAGAAACACATATTCATATACAAAGATCTCGCAACTACAGAGTATGTTTTTGTTCGTCATGGAGGTGTCAAACGCCCTTTACAACCTCCATATGATGGTCCGTTTAAGGTGATTTCAAGGTCTGATAAAAACTTCTTAGTCAACATTCGAGGTCGCAATGTGAACATATCCATCGAAAGATTGAAACCAGCATTCACGTTAAATGACAATCTTTTGCAAAACGAAAGCGATGAAATGGATGTCAGCCCAGAAATACACACAGAGAGAGTAACGACTGCAACACGGCATCCTCCGAGTCTTCAGGAAAGACAATCAACATGTCAACCCACCGAGGAACAGCCATCAGAATTGCGTACCCGTTCCGGACGAGTGGTTCGATTTCCTGATCGACTGCAGATTGGATTTTCGTGAATCAAATCACTGGTAGGGGGTGCTGTAGCGGCATCCGCACAAATAAAATGTAAATATCCTCTTAGAATAAGTACTGTTTATATGATGTAATTCTTAGTATAGTTCTTAAGATCCTTGCCGCCTTTGGATGCAATAAACCATATGCAAGGTCGCCGATCATAAACATAGGCGACACTGAGTCCTAAACACCCTTTGCGCACTATGCCATAATCATTTTCATCTTTCCTTCCAAAGCTAATGTTTATTGCACAAACGAAGTTGTCCCTTTTTTATAGCCCTGAATCCTTTCCTTACAACTGTAGCCCTGAATCCTTTCCTTACAACTGTGTATATAATCCTCATCCTAAACTACTTTAAGAGAGTTGCTCGCCGACAGCCTCGACGAGATGTCAGTCTTGATAAGTGTAAAAAGATAAGAATAAACGGGTCGGAAGAGTCGATTGTTTCGTTTCATTTTACCGCGAATCAAAACTGCTAAAGTCTGCTAAAGTGGTGAACCTGACGTGCGTGATACAATAAATTAGTCATCGCGGTCGTTACACATTTCAAGTGAAGTGACAAATTAGAAACTAGATAAGAGACAGTGTGACAAATAACCTGATAACAATCATGGCTTACGATGCCTTCGGATCCTGAGCTATGGTTCTCGCAAGTGGAGAAAAGCTTTAGAGCTGCAGGGATAAGTTCTCAAACAAACAAGTTTAGTCACATTACGGGCTGCTTGGAGCAACGATATGCGCAAGAAGTACGTGATCTTATCTTGAAAGAACCAACGAAAGATCCTTATGATACTTTGAAAAATGAGCTCATTAAAAGACTTTCACTGTCGCAAAAAGAAAAGACACGTCGACTTTTGGAAGATGAAGACATAGGAGATAAAAAGCCTTCCCAATTTTTGAGGCATTTCAAAACCCTTGCTGGGGAGAATGTGCCTGAAGATTTGCTTCGTGATCTGTGGTTGAGACGATTACCGAAAGAGATGCAAACTCACCTTGCTGCACATGAAGAGCTAAGTGTCGAAAAGGTAGCAACGATTGCTGACGCTATTGCAGCAGTCAAAAGCAACACTCCTGTTATTGCCGAGACAAAATTGGAAATCTGCAATATAATAGCTTATCAATTTCAGCGGTTAAGTATCAACATGCAGCAAGAGATTGCTACTCTACGCCAAGAAATCAATGAGCTGAGAGACAGTCGTCCACGACATCGTGAAACGTCACGTTTTCGCACACATTCGCGGTCACGTTCACGAAGCAGAAGAAACAGTGCAAGCTTATGCTGATATCATTGCACATATGGAAACCAAACGCAAAAGTGCAAGCAACCATGTACTTTTAAGAATATTGCTGATCAACAGGGAAACTTCACGGGCAATCGTTAATGGCGGCTGACGACCCTTGCCCCAAAACTATTAGCCGCATATTTATCAACGACAGGATAACTAGCACTCTGTTTTTAGTCGATACCGGAGCTGATCTTTGTGTATTTCCTCGTAAATTATTGAAAAAAAAACACGAAAGGTCAAACTCTGAGCTATCTGCGGCCAATGGAACTACTATACCAACCTATGGTACGGTTACATTTAATCTTAACTTAGGATTTCGCCGTGACTTTACGTGGAGATTCGTCATCGCCGAGATATCGAAGCCGATAATTGGTATAAATTTTCTTGCACACTACGATCTTTTAGTTGATGTGAAAAACCGACAGCTGATTGACAGGACTACCTATCTTACCTCCCAAGGTAAAGCTGTCAATACATATATTCCCAGCGTTAAAATCATCGTTGGTACGAGCGATTTCAACGATATATTATTGAAATATCCTGAAATCACCAGACCTGATGGAATAGCAAGAGCAACGAAGCATCAAACTCAGCACTTCATTAAAACAACTCCTGGCCCACCAGTGTCACACAAACCGAGAAGGTTAGCTCCAAATAAGCTTGATGCTGCAAAAAAGGAATTTGAGACGATGATCAAATTGGGCATCGCCAGACCGTCAAAAAGTTGTTGGTCATCACCATTACATATGGTGCCTAAAAAGAAAAACGAATGGCGGCCATGCGGAGATTACCGTGGATTAAACGCACGAACGCAGCCAGACCGCTATCCAGTGAAACATATTCATGATTTCACGCAACAACTTGCTGGCAGAAAGGTCTTCTCTACCATAGACTTAGTGAAAGCTTTCCATCAGATTCCTGTGGTTGAAGAAGACATTGAGAAAACCGCCATCACGACACCATTTGGCCTATATGAGTTTCCGTTCATGACCTTTGGCTTGAGAAATGCGGCTCAAACATTTCAACGGTTCATCGATGAGGTTCTTCGTGGCCTGGACTTCTGTTATGCATACATCGACGATATTTTAGTCGCATCGAGAACAATAGAGGAACACTATAAACATTTGAATACACTATTTGGGCGATTTCACGAATATGGAGTAGTGATAAATCCTGCGAAGTGTAATTTTGGTGAACTTCTGTGAAATTTCTTGGTTGCGAAGTCAATGCAAAGGGTACGAAATCATTGCAAGACAAAGTGGAAGCAATACGCAAATTTTCACGCCCAAGTACAATCAAAGAGCTTCGCCATTTCTTGGGTATGTTAAACTTTTATAGAAGGTTCATACCTAAGGCAGCGTACCATCAAGCACCGCTAAACGAGCTCCTCGTCGGAAATTCCAAAGGAAAAACTCCTGTTAAATGGACAGTGACATCAGAAGAAGCGTTTACTGCATGTAAGGAGAGCTCGGCCCAGGCGACTTTATTGGCTCATCCACAAATGAACACAACTCTGGCAATCATGGCATCGGTGCATCTTTGCAACAGAAAATTGGCGATGGTTGGGAGCCATTAGCATTCTTTTCAAGAAAGCTCAAGTCATCTGAGAAGAAATATGCCGCCTACGATCGCGAGCTGCTAGCTATTTACGAGGCAGTGAAATATTTTCGACACATGGTCGAAGCTCGTACGTTTTTGATATTCACCGATCACAAAACGATCATATTTGCGTTCACGAAGCAGAACAAAGAGTCCACCCCTCGACAATTTCGATATCTGGATTTCATAAGCCAATTATCAACGGACATTCGCCATGTAGCTGGTGAGACCAACGTAGTTGCAGATACTCTTTCTCGAGTTGAAGAAGTTAATTCAACATGGAATTTGCAATCCCTCGCAGCTGCACAGAAAGAAGACGAGGAACTGAAACAGTTACAGCAGGAGAACATTACACGCCTTTCACTGAAGCTCATTCGGATTCCAGGAGAAGATGTTTCCATAGTGTGTGATGTGACGACATCATCATCCCGACCGTACATACCGGCATCGTTGCGCCGTGCCATCTTTGAAAACATTCACATACTCTCACATCCTGGGGTTAAAGCATCAGTTAGAATGATAACTCAAAGGTATGTATGGCCCTCTATCAAAAAGGACTGCCGATTGTGGGCCCGTAGCTGCTTGGAATGCCAGCGCGCGAAAATCAATCGTCACGTTTTTACCAAACCAGGAGATTTCGCACTACCATCTGAAAGATTTGAACATCTGCACATCGATCTAATAGTCATGCCAACATCAGAAGGCTATAGGTACTGTTTGACTTGTGTGGATCGTTTTTCACGCTGGCCCGAAGCAACCCCACTGGAGAATCAGGAGTCTACTACAGTAGCACGAGCCTTATACACAAACTGGATCGCTAGATTTGGAAGTCCCCTTCGAATTACAACGGATCAAGGCAGACAATTTGAGTCGTGCTTGTTTCAAGAGCTGAACAAGCTCATTGGCACAACTCACTTCAGAACGACAGCCTATCACCCATCAGCGAATGGAATGGTTGAGAGGTTTCATCGGCAACTAAAGGCTGCAATCAAATGTCAACAAAATGCGCGGTGGACTGAATTATTACCAACGGTTATGTTGGGAGTTCGCTCTGCATGGAAAGACGACATCCAAGCAACGTCAGCTGAGATGTTGTACGGACAGCCACTCAAACTGCCAGGAGAATTTCTGTCATCATCGATAAAAGACACAAGTGACCCCACAGACTTCGTACATATCCTTCGTGACAACATGCGAAGACTTCAACCAGTCAAAGGATCAAGACATGGCGAGAAACACATATTCATATACAAAGATCTCGCAACTACAGAGTATGTTTTTGTTCGTCATGGAGGTGTCAAACGCCCTTTACAACCTCCATATGATGGTCCGTTTAAGGTGATTTCAAGGTCTGATAAAAACTTCTTAGTCAACATTCGAGGTCGCAATGTGAACATATCCATCGAAAGATTGAAACCAGCATTCACGTTAAATGACAATCTTTTGCAAAACGAAAGCGATGAAATGGATGTCAGCCCAGAAATACACACAGAGAGAGTAACGACTGCAACACGGCATCCTCCGAGTCTTCAGGAAAGACAATCAACATGTCAACCCACCGAGGAATAGCCATCAGAATTGCGTACCCGTTCCGGACGAGTGGTTCGATTTCCTGATCGACTGCAGATTGGATTTTCGTGAATCAAATCACTGGTAGGGGGGTGCTGTAGCGGCATCCGCACAAATAAAATGTAAATATCCTCTTAGAATAAGTACTGTTTTTATGATGTAATTCTTAGTATAGTTCTTAAGATCCTTGCCGCCTTTGGATGCAATAAACCATATGCAAGGTCGCCGATCATAAACATAGGCGACACTGAGTCCTAAACACCCTTTGCGCACTATGCCATAATCATTTTCATCTTTCCTTCCAAAGCTAATGTTTATTGCACAAACGAAGTTGTCCCTTTTTTATAGCCCTGAATCCTTTCCTTACAACTGTAGCCCTGAATCCTTTCCTTACAACTGTGTATATAATCCTCATCCTAAACTACTTTAAGAGAGTTGCTCGCCGACAGCCTCGACGAGATGTCAGTCTTGATAAGTGTAAAAAGATAAGAATAAACGGGTCGGAAGAGTCGATTGTTTCGTTTCATTTTACCGCGAATCAAAACTGCTAAAGTCTGCTAAAGTGGTGAACCTGACGTGCGTGATACAATAAATTAGTCATCGCGGTCGTTACACATTTCAAGTGAAGTGACAAATTAGAAACTAGATAAGAGACAGTGTGACAAATAACCTGATAACAATCATGGCTTACGATGCCTTCGGATCCTGAGCTATGGTTCTCGCAAGTGGAGAAAAGCTTTAGAGCTGCAGGGATAAGTTCTCAAACAAACAAGTTTAGTCACATTACGGGCTGCTTGGAGCAACGATATGCGCAAGAAGTACGTGATCTTATCTTGAAAGAACCAACGAAAGATCCTTATGATACTTTGAAAAATGAGCTCATTAAAAGACTTTCACTGTCGCAAAAAGAAAAGACACGTCGACTTTTGGAAGATGAAGACATAGGAGATAAAAAGCCTTCCCAATTTTTGAGGCATTTCAAAACCCTTGCTGGGGAGAATGTGCCTGAAGATTTGCTTCGTGATCTGTGGTTGAGACGATTACCGAAAGAGATGCAAACTCACCTTGCTGCACATGAAGAGCTAAGTGTCGAAAAGGTAGCAACGATTGCTGACGCTATTGCAGCAGTCAAAAGCAACACTCCTGTTATTGCCGAGACAAAATTGGAAATCTGCAATATAATAGCTAATCAATTTCAGCGGTTAAGTATCAACATGCAGCAAGAGATTGCTACTCTACGCCAAGAAATCAATGAGCTGAGAGACAGTCGTCCACGACATCGTGAAACGTCACGTTTTCGCACACATTCGCGGTCACGTTCACGAAGCAGAAGAAACAGTGCAAGCTTATGCTGATATCATTGCACATATGGAAACCAAACGCAAAAGTGGAAGCAACCATGTACTTTTAAGAATATTGCTGATCAACAGGGAAACTTCACGGGCAATCGTTAATGGCGGCTGACGACCCTTGCCCCAAAACTATTAGCCGCATATTTATCAACGACAGGATAACTAGCACTCTGTTTTTAGTCGATACCGGAGCTGATCTCTGTGTATTTCCTCGTAAATTATTGAAAAAAAACACGAAAGGTCAAACTCTGAGCTATCTGCGGCCAATGGAACTGCTATACCAACCTATGGTACGGTTACATTTAATCTTAACTTAGGACTTCGCCGTGACTTTACGTGGAGATTCGTCATCGCCGAGATATCGAAACCGATAATTGGTATAGATTTTCTTGCACACTACGATCTTTAAGTTGATGTGAAAAACCGACAGCTGATTGACAGGACTACCTATCTTACCTCCCAAGGTAAAGCTGTCAATACATATATTCCCAGCGTTAAAATCATCGTTGGTACGAGCGATTTCAACGATATATTATTGAAATATCCTGAAATCACCAGACCTGATGGAATAGCGAGAGCAACGAAGCATCAAACTCAGCACTTCATTAAAACAACTCCTGGCCCACCAGTGTCACACAAACCGAGAAGGTTAGCTCCAAATAAGCTTGATGCTGCAAAAAAGGAATTTGAGACGATGATCAAATTGGGCATCGCCAGACCGTCAAAAAGTTGTTGGTCATCACCATTACATATGGTGCCTAAACAGAAAAACGAATGGCGGCCATGCGGAGATTACCGTGGATTAAACGCACGAACGCAGCCAGACCGCTATCCAGTGAAACATATTCATGATTTCACGCAACAACTTGCTGGCAGAAAGGTCTTCTCTACCATAGACTTAGTGAAAGCTTTCCATCAGATTCCTGTGGTTGAAGAAGACATTGAGAAAACCGCCATCACGACACCATTTGGCCTATATGAGTTTCCGTTCATGACCTTTGGCTTGAGAAATGCGGCTCAAACATTTCAACGGTTCATCGATGAGGTTCTTCGTGGCCTGGACTTCTGTTATGCATACATCGACGATATTTTAGTCGCATCGAGAACAATAGAGGAACACTATAAACATTTGAATACACTATTTGGGCGATTTCACGAATATGGAGTAGTGATAAATCCTGCGAAGTGTAATTTTGGTGAACTTCTGTGAAATTTCTTGGTTGCGAAGTCAATGCAAAGGGTACGAAACCATTGCAAGACAAAGTGGAGGCAATACGCAAATTTTCACGCCCAAGTACAATCAAAGAGCTTCGCCAGTTCTTGGGTATGTTAAACTTTTATAGAAGGTTCATACCTAAGGCAGCGTACCATCAAGCACCGCTAAACGAGCTCCTCGTCGGAAATTCCAAAGGAAAAACTCCTGTTAAATGGACAGTGACATCAGAAGAAGCGTTTACTGCATGTAAGGAGAGCTCGGCCCAGGCGACTTTATTGGCTCATCCACAAATGAACACAACTCTGGCAATCATGGCATCGGTGCATCTTTGCAACAGAAAATTGGCGATGGTTGGGAGCCATTAGCATTCTTTTCAAGAAAGCTCAAGTCATCTGAGAAGAAATATGCCGCCTACGATCGCGAGCTGCTAGCTATTTACGAGGCAGTGAAATATTTTCGACACATGGTCGAAGCTCGTACGTTTGTGATATTCACCGATCACAAAACGATCATATTTGCGTTCACGAAGCAGAACAAAGAGTCCACCCCTCGACAATTTCGATATCTGGATTTCATAAGCCAATTATCAACGGACATTCGCCATGTAGCTGGTGAGACCAACGTAGTTGCAGATACTCTTTCTCGAGTTGAA
The DNA here is from genome assembly GCA_963942545.1 of Oxycera nigricornis. NCBI lineage: Eukaryota > Metazoa > Arthropoda > Insecta > Diptera > Stratiomyidae > Oxycera > Oxycera nigricornis. Next base: position 71,705,800 of record OZ012662.1, read on the forward strand.
GAAGTTAATTCAACATGGAATTTGCAATCCCTCGCAGCTGCACAGAAAGAAGACGAGGAACTGAAACAGTTACAGCAGGAGAACATTACAAGCCTTTCACTGAAGCTCATACGGATTCCAGGAGAAGATGTTTCCATAGTGTGTGATGTGACGACATCATCATCCCGACCGTACATACCGTCATCGTTGCGCCGTGCCATCTTTGAAAACATTCACATACTCTCACATCCTGGGGTTAAAGCATCAGTTAGAATGATAACTCAAAGGTATGTATGGCCCTCTATCAAAAAGGACTGCCGATTGTGGGCCCGTAGCTGCTTGGAATGCCAGCGCGCGAAAATCAATCGTCACGTTTTTACCAAACCAGGAGATTTCGCACTACCATCTGAAAGATTTGAACATCTGCACATCGATCTAATAGTCATGCCAACATCAGAAGGCTATAGGTACTGTTTGACTTGTGTGGATCGTTTTTTACGCTGGCCCGAAGCAATCCCACTGGAGAATCAGGAGTCTACTACAGTAGCACGAGCCTTATACACAAACTGGATCGCTAGATTTGGAAGTCCCCTTCGAATTACAACGGATCAAGGCAGACAATTTGAGTCGTGCTTGTTTAAAAGCTGAACAAGCTCATTGGCACAACTCACTTCAGAACGACAGCCTATCACCCATCAGCGAATGGAATGGTTGAGAGGTTTCATCGGCAACTAAAGGCTGCAATCAAATGTCAACAAAATGCGCGGTGGACTGAATTATTACCAACGGTTATGTTGGGAGTTCGCTCTGCATGGAAAGACGACATCCAAGCAACGTCAGCTGAGATGTTGTACGGACAGCCACTCAAACTGCCAGGAGAATTTCTGTCATCATCGATAAAAGACACAAGTGACCCCACAGACTTCGTACATATCCTTCGTGACAACATGCGAAGACTTCAACCAGTCAAAGGATCAAGACATGGCGAGAAACACATATTCATATACAAAGATCTCGCAACTACAGAGTATGTTTTTGTTCGTCATGGAGGTGTCAAACGCCCTTTACAACCTCCATATGATGGTCCGTTTAAGGTGATTTCAAGGTCTGATAAAAACTTCTTAGTCAACATTCGAGGTCGCAATGTGAACATATCCATCGAAAGATTGAAACCAGCATTCACGTTAAATGACAATCTTTTGCAAAACGAAAGCGATGAAATGGATGTCAGCCCAGAAATACACACAGAGAGAGTAACGACTGCAACACGGCATCCTCCGAGTCTTCAGGAAAGACAATCAACATGTCAACCCACCGAGGAACAGCCATCAGAATTGCGTACCCGTTCCGGACGAGTGGTTCGATTTCCTGATCGACTGCAGATTGGATTTTCGTGAATCAAATCACTGGTAGGAGGGTGCTGTAGCGGCATCCGCACAAATAAAATGTAAATATCCTCTTAGAATAAGTACTGTTTATATGATGTAATTCTTAGTATAGTTCTTAAGATCCTTGCCGCCTTTGGATGCAATAAACCATATGCAAGGTCGCCGATCATAAACATAGGCGACACTGAGTCCTAAACACCCTTTGCGCACTATGCCATAATCATTTTCATCTTTCCTTCCAAAGCTAATGTTTATTGCACAAACGAAGTTGTCCCTTTTTTATAGCCCTGAATCTTTTCCTTACAACTGTAGCCCTGAATCCTTTCCTTACAACTGTGTATATAATCCTCATCCTAAACTACTTTAAGAGAGTTGCTCGCCGACAGCCTCGACGAGATGTCCGTCTTGATAAGTGTAAAAAGATAAGAATAAACGGGTCGGAAGAGTCGATTGTTTCGTTTCATTTTACCGCGAATCAAAACTGCTAAAGTCTGCTAAAGTGGTGAACCTGACGTGCGTGATACAATAAATTAGTCATCGCGGTCGTTACACATTTCAAGTGAAGTGACAAATTAGAAACTAGATAAGAGACAGTGTGACAAATAACCTGATAACAATCATGGCTTACGATGCCTTCGGATCCTGAGCTATGGTTCTCGCAAGTGGAGAAAAGCTTTAGAGCTGCAGGGATAAGTTCTCAAACAAACAAGTTTAGTCACATTACGGGCTGCTTGGAGCAACGATATGCGCAAGAAGTACGTGATCTTATCTTGAAAGAACCAACGAAAGATCCTTATGATACTTTGAAAAATGAGCTCATTAAAAGACTTTCACTGTCGCAAAAAGAAAAGACACGTCGACTTTTGGAAGATGAAGACATAGGAGATAAAAAGCCTTCCCAATTTTTGAGGCATTTCAAAACCCTTGCTGGGGAGAATGTGCCTGAAGATTTGCTTCGTGATCTGTGGTTGAGACGATTACCGAAAGAGATGCAAACTCACCTTGCTGCACATGAAGAGCTAAGTGTCGAAAAGGTAGCAACGATTGCTGACGCTATTGCAGCAGTCAAAAGCAACACTCCTGTTATTGCCGAGACAAAATTGGAAATCTGCAATATAATAGCTAATCAATTTCAGCGGTTAAGTATCAACATGCAGCAAGAGATTGCTACTCTACGCCAAGAAATCAATGAGCTGAGAGACAGTCGTCCACGATATCGTGAAACGTCACGTTTTCGCACACATTCGCGGTCACGTTCACGAAGCAGAAGAAACAGTGCAAGCTTATGCTGATATCATTGCACATATGGAAACCAAGCGCAAAAGTGCAAGCAACCATGTACTTTTAAGAATATTGCTGATCAACAGGGAAACTTCACGGGCAATCGTTAATGGCGGCTGACGACCCTTGCCCCAAAACTATTAGCCGCATATTTATCAACGACAGGATAACTAGCACTCTGTTTTTAGTCGATACCGGAGCTGATCTTTGTGTATTTCCTCGTAAATTATTGAAAGGAAAACACGAAAGGTCAAACTATGAGCTATCTGCGGCCAATGGAACTGCTATACCAACCTATGGTACGGTTACATTTAATCTTAACTTAGGATTTCGCCGTGACTTTACGTGGAGATTCGTCATCGCCGAGATATCGAAGCCGATAATTGGTATAGATTTTCTTGCACACTACGATCTTTTAGTTGATGTGAAAAACCGACAGCTGATTGACAGGACTACCTATCTTACCTCCCAAGGTAAAGCTGTCAATACATATATTCCCAGCGTTAAAATCATCGTTGGTACGAGCGATTTCAACGATATATTATTGAAATATCCTGAAATCACCAGACCTGATGGAATAGCAAGAGCAACGAAGCATCAAACTCAGCACTTCATTAAAACAACTCCTGGCCCACCAGTGTCACACAAACCGAGAAGGTTAGCTCCAAATAAGCTTGATGCTGCAAAAAAGGAATTTGAGACGATGATCAAATTGGGCATCGCCAGACCGTCAAAAAGTTGTTGGTCATCACCATTACATATGGTGCCTAAACAGAAAAACGAATGGCGGCCATGCGGAGATTACCGTGGATTAAACGCACGAACGCAGCCAGACCGCTATCCAGTGAAACATATTCATGATTTCACGCAACAACTTGCTGGCAGAAAGGTCTTCTCTACCATAGACTTAGTGAAAGCTTTCCATCAGATTCCTGTGGTTGAAGAAGACATTGAGAAAACCGCCATCACGACACCATTTGGCCTATATGAGTTTCCGTTCATGACCTTTGGCTTGAGAAATGCGGCTCAAACATTTCAACGGTTCATCGATGAGGTTCTTCGTGGCCTGGACTTCTGTTATGCATACATCGACGATATTTTAGTCGCATCGAGAACAATAGAGGAACACTATAAACATTTGAATACACTATTTGGGCGATTTCACGAATATGGAGTAGTGATAAATCCTGCGAAGTGTAATTTTGGTGAACTTCTGTGAAATTTCTTGGTTGCGAAGTCAATGCAAAGGGTACGAAACCATTGCAAGACAAAGTGGAAGCAATACGCAAATTTTCACGCCCAAGTACAATCAAAGAGCTTCGCCAGTTCTTGGGTATGTTAAACTTTTATAGAAGGTTCATACCTAAGGCAGCGTACCATCAAGCACCGCTAAACGAGCTCCTCGTCGGAAATTCCAAAGGAAAAACTCCTGTTAAATGGACAGTGACATCAGAAGAAGCGTTTACTGCATGTAAGGAGAGCTCGGCCCAGGCGACTTTATTGGCTCATCCACAAATGAACACAACTCTGGCAATCATGGCATCGGTGCATCTTTGCAACAGAAAATTGGCGATGGTTGGGAGCCATTAGCATTCTTTTCAAGAAAGCTCAAGTCATCTGAGAAGAAATATGCCGCCTACGATCGCGAGCTGCTAGCTATTTACGAGGCAGTGAAATATTTTCGACACATGGTCGAAGCTCGTACGTTTTTGATATTCACCGATCACAAAACGATCATATTTGCGTTCACGAAGCAGAACAAAGAGTCCACCCCTCGACAATTTCGATATCTGGATTTCATAAGCCAATTATCAACGGACATTCGCCATGTAGCTGGTGAGACCAACGTAGTTGCAGATACTCTTTCTCGAGTTGAAGAAGTTAATTCAACATGGAATTTGCAATCCCTCGCAGCTGCACAGAAAGAAGACGAGGAACTGAAACAGTTACAGCAGGAGAACATTACAAGCCTTTCACTGAAGCTCATACGGATTCCAGGAGAAGATGTTTCCATAGTGTGTGATGTGACGACATCATCAGCCCGACCGTACATACCGGCATCGTTGCGCCGTGCCATCTTTGAAAACATTCACATACTCTCACATCCTGGGGTTAAAGCATCAGTTAGAATGATAACTCAAAGGTATGTATGGCCCTCTATCAAAAAGGACTGCCGATTGTGGGCCCGTAGCTGCTTGGAATGCCAGCGCGCGAAAATCAATCGTCACGTTTTTACCAAACCAGGAGATTTCGCACTACCATCTGAAAGATTTGAACATCTGCACATCGATCTAATTGTCATGCCAACATCAGAAGGCTATAGGTACTGTTTGACTTGTGTGGATCGTTTTTCACGCTGGCCCGAAGCAATCCCACTGGAGAATCAGGAGTCTACTACAGTAGCACGAGCCTTATACACAAACTGGATCGCTAGATTTGGAAGTCCCCTTCGAATTACAACGGATCAAGGCAGACAATTTGAGTCGTGCTTGTTTCAAGAGCTGAACAAGCTCATTGGTACAACTCACTTCAGAACGACAGCCTATCACCCATCAGCGAATGGAATGGTTGAGAGGTTTCATCGGCAACTAAAGGCTGCAATCAAATGTCAACAAAATGCGCGGTGGACTGAATTATTACCAACGGTTATGTTGGGAGTTCGCTCTGCATGGAAAGACGACATCCAAGCAACGTCAGCTGAGATGTTGTACGGACAGCCACTCAAACTGCCAGGAGAATTTCTGTCATCATCGATAAAAGACACAAGTGACCCCACAGACTTCGTACATATCCTTCGTGACAACATGCGAAGACTTCAACCAGTCAAAGGATCAAGACATGGCGAGAAACACATATTCATATACAAAGATCTCGCAACTACAGAGTATGTTTTTGTTCGTCATGGAGGTGTCAAACGCCCTTTACAACCTCCATATGATGGTCCGTTTAAGGTGATTTCAAGGTCTGATAAAAACTTTTTAGTCAACATTCGAGGTCGCAATGTGAACATATCCATCGAAAGATTGAAACCAGCATTCACGTTAAATGACAATCTTTTGCAAAACGAAAGCGATGAAATGGATGTCAGCCCAGAAATACACACAGAGAGAGTAACGACTGCAACACGGCATCCTCCGAGTCTTCAGGAAAGACAATCAACATGTCAACCCACCGAGGAACAGCCATCAAAATTGCGTACCCGTTCCGGACGAGTGGTTCGATTTCCTGATCGACTGCAGATTGGATTTTCGTGAATCAAATCACTGGTAGGAGGGTGCTGTAGCGGCATCCGCACAAATAAAATGTAAATATCCTCTTAGAATAAGTACTGTATATATGATGTAATTCTTAGTATAGTTTTTAAGATCCTTGCCGCCTTTGGATGCAATAAACCATATGCAAGGTCGCCGATCATAAACATAGGCGACACTGAGTCCTAAACACCCTTTGCGCACTATGCCATAATCATTTTCATCTTTCCTTCCAAGGCTAATGTTTATTGCACAAACGAAGTTATCCCTTTTTTATAGCCCTGAATCCTTTTCTTACAACTGTAGCCCTGAATCCTTTCCTTACAACTGTGTATATAATCCTCATCCTAAACTACTTTAAGAGAGTTGCTCGCCGACAGCCTCGACGAGATGTCCGTCTTGATAAGTGTAAAAAGATAAGAATAAACGGGTCGGAAGAGTCGATTGTTTCGTTTCATTTTACCGCGAATCAAAACTGCTAAAGTCTGCTAAAAACTATTCAAATACTTCACGAACCTCATATAATCGCTCAGGATTGGTTATAGGAGATATGTTTAACACTAGAAGGGCCAGGCTTCATACTATACCTTCAAAGACCGCAGCGGTCAATTTGACGGTACTAGAGATTCATTCAGAATACTTATGAAATTATTACGTATATTAAAAAAATAACGTCAATTAATTTTTTTTATTAGTAATAAACAATTTTAGCACTTGAACTGAGTAACATTTTTAACAAGTTTTTTTGAATCATTTATACATTTCCCACAAACAGCTTTTTACAGATTGTGCATTTTTCACACATTTTGTTTTTTTACAATTACTATTTACTTGACATTGCCGCCTCTTATTGTTTGTAGTACATCGTTCACTTGGTTTAGAATTAGTTTCTTGTCTTTGAGTCGCAGTTGAGGTAGTTTTTTTTCACATATTCTGCACGTAAATCGCTTACTAGTTGAAGGATAAAATCATGCCGAGATATTTTTATGCCTGTGACTTTTTGGTATAGAATCCACGAGTTTATAACTGCTAAATCAAGTATATTGTAAAAAACGTGAACAGCCCATCTCCGACTTCCAGCCCTTACAGTGTACTTTCGTGCCATTTGATCGATTATGTCTACACCAAATTTGGTTTCGTTGTAAAATTTAATTGTCTCAGGCAGATTTTTTGGATCACTACCTATGCTCACGTTGGAGTGCAGAGTTTTCCTTGATAGACAGTAAGGGTTGTATCGGTCTCGGTTTCCATTATAAAAGTTTCATATCTTGAAGTACGAATACCTCTACAAATCACGGTACTTCTCGTCTCGCACGCCGCATTGTTCCAACAATACTAGTCTTTTCGACCATTAGTTTTTTAGACAAATTTAGAAACGTGGAAAAGTTGTCAGTGGTAACGTTTCGGCTCTTTTTGAAATAGGGTTGTACCAGTTTCAAAACCACATATTCGGGTAATGAAATATCATTTGAACGGTTCTCGTCTTTTCCTAGATACGGAAATCCTCCACATAGGTACTTACTCGCGACATCCACTAGTAACCAAAACTTTATACCTAATTTATCGGGTTGGTTTGCAATATATTGTAAAAACGGACAGCGAGTTTTTGATGGAAATAACTGCTCATCAACTGTCAAATTGTCTCCAGGAATGTAACACATTTGACAATTATCTATAAATTTGTTCCATATATCCGAAATCATCGCAAATTTGTCATTAGTTAAGCGAGCAGAACGCGTGCTTCTCAAATCGAAACGTAAGTGTTTCATGATTTCCTTGAGTCTATTATTGCTCATAGTATTTTTAAAAACAGGTGGTCTCCAATCTTGCGACCACAAAATTCTAAATCTAGGTGGCTCATGTTATAGGCTCCACGAGCGTAAATCATAGCAATAAATGCATCTAGTTCGTCTAGGGATAAGTTCCAAGTGTCATCTTGACTCTTGTCATGTGCTTCCTTTTCAGTACATTCCTTTATACGTCGTAGAATGTACTCATGAATAAATAGTATCCACTCAGAAATTGGCTTGTTATTTTCAATGCATCGTTTGGCGTATGGAGTGGGCCCTGAAATTTCTCTAACTATATTTTGCTGTGTTCGACGTCCTACTTCACAAGTGTCTGTAGAAATACAAGTCTATTCTGTGCCGTCACTTGCTACTTGTAACAAGCCGACTTCCGGTACTGATATCCTAGCTGAACGTCCACCGCGTGCTGCTCGCCCTCTGGTAATGGAACTACTAGATACCCCGCGTGTTCTGCGCGAATTTACAATAATTTTGTTATTTGTAGCAGATGAATCTACTTCGGAGTCTTCTGATGAAGAAACAACCTGTTCCGGCTGGTATACTGCATCACTGTCTGATAAATCGTCACCACTTTCATCACCTGACACATCTAGTTGTATGTCCCGACATCGCAACAATTCTTGTTCTATTTGAGATCTACTGAGACCACTACTCATTTTTTTATAACAAATTACGACTGCTCACTAAACGAAACCAATGTGAAATAAAACAAGCTAAACAGTAACAACTTATTCAGAATTCAATATAAATAAAAACAAAAGTACTTTCATTAGTTTGAAGAAATCGTTGTTTACAATTTTTATCGCTGCTTTTGTATGCCGTCACATTGACGGTGTGCGGTCTTAGTAGGTATTTGTAAAGGAATCTCATATACAACATACATTTTAATATTTTTTTATATGGATTTAGTCTTACAATAACAAACTAGGAAAAGTCATAAAATATCAAAAGAAACAAAAAATAGTTTGTAAAATATTTAAGAATGAAATCGTCGTGCGGTCAAATTGACGGTCTTGGTCTTTCAAGTGTTAATGTACCAATATTTCTATCCTATTTCAACTTTAAAAAGGTATTGAGACAGGCATATAAATAATGGCCGGCAAAATGTATTTTCATATTATGATGTCGATAAAAAAAAAATTTCAGCAAAACAACATAACACCTTTAAATATTTTACATATATATGTTAAGTATGTATCTCATTGCTCGTTTTAAAGAAGTTTAGTTTGCTTCAGTAAATTGAAAAATAATGTATCAAAATGTTTATTTATTAACTTCCCAGTATATGGGAAGCTTCTGTAATCGCCTCGAAAATCGAAATTGAAATTTTCAACATATCTTTACGTTTTGAGGTCATACGAGTATATTTTAAGTGTTTTTAGAAAGAAGTATGTGTGTGTGTGTGTGTGTGTGTGTGTGTGTGTGTGTGTACGTACGTACGTACGTACGTATGTGCGTTCGCGGGCAGTTTTTCTACGAGCATAACTCACGTAAACAAAGTTGTATCGACTTTGTTAAGATGTCATTCGAAGCGTCTTTGCAATCTCCAGAGCTGATCAGTTTTTGGGTCACTTCGGTCGGGGGGTTTGCTGTTTTCACCCCTTGAAGGTCAACCCTGTCATGCGCTATATCTCGCGAACCAAACGTAAGATTCCCTTCACCAAGGTGTCAATCGACGCGTATTAACATTTACGTGATTCTATCAAATTTAAAAAAAACGTTGCAGCGGTTTTTGAATTTTTAAAAAAAGTGCAAAAAATTGTTTTTTCAAAAACATCAAGTTTTTAACCTGATGCACAAGACGCAGTAATCAATGTTTATATAATTTATATACTTCAAACAGTTTTGTAAAAAACCACCAAATTTTTTTTCAGGATTACAAAAAAATTAAATTAAAAATAAAAAATCATTAAAAGTCATCATGACCTTCATGGTCATTTATGTCATTCATCATATCTCGAGAACCAAATATAATCTTTGCATCATTAAGAATTCAATCGACGCGTATTAACATTTTATTGATGTTTTTAAATTTTAAAAAAATCTTTGAAGCCAATTTTTTTGATTTAATAAAAAAATATTGAAAATTGGTGTTTTTTCGTAAAAAAATTAATTAATAATTTATAAAATTAACATCGTAATTATAAATGTTTATAAAATTTATAAACATTTATAAATTTCTGTAGTTCTGTAGACCAGCAAAACTTTTTCTCATGATTTCAAAACAAATTGAATTTAAAACAAAAAAAATCATTCAAAGTCACCATGTAAAAAGGGTTCATACGAATTTGTATACCTTAAATCTCTTATTCTAAAGACATTGTTGTAAAGTCAATCGAAGTTTATTATTATTTGCGTAATTTGCGGAGATTTTTAATAGTCTTAACAGAATCGTGTTTTAACTATAATAAAAAAAAACTGCTTAAAATTTGAAAACCAATACAAATCAAATCAAATTAGCAATTGTGGTAATCAACGTTTTGAATGGTAAAATGTTGTGTAGTCAACACTTTTTAAGATCATATGCTGTGAAAAGCTTTCATCAAATAAAAAATTTTAGTTTTAGAAGTTTTGTTCTTAAGTATTCGTAAGATTTCAATTACCTCCTTCATCATTTGTAATACATATATTTTACTTTTTGCATGCTACTGAACCTATTTTTGACTGCACAATCAATGTTTCTGAAAATCAACAGAAAATAAGAAATAATTATTAGTTTCGTTGATGTAAAATCGTGAAAAAATACATATGCCGAAGTGCTAGTGGTTTTGACCGCAACTATTCAAAATGGCCATCACGCGACAAAACCTCTTCAGTTGTCGTAATAACAAAAACTGCATTCATTTTTGCTAGCGCTGTTTTGTCCTTCAAGCATCGATATGAAAATAACAAATAACGTAGAAAAGGCTTTGTAACCTGTCCCCCTCCGATTGATCCACGTGAATATTAAATCAAACCAATCGACGAAAATCTTTACGTAATCAATTGACGCTCGCGTAGATGTTACGATTAATATTAAGTCATTCCAATATTTTTTGTGAGAGGTACATTTTTATCATTAAAAGTAGTTTTATTTCCATAATTATTATTGTGTTTAATATTTTTAATATCTATGTAGATATTACTGGGAAGTTGACCGTGTGGACCTCAAGGGTCACACCTCACGGCTTGTTATTTTTAATTTAGTTTTTTTTTCATAGTCATGGAAAAAAATGTTGCCGGTTTCTCTTCAAAACCTGATAAGAATGTATCAATTTGATAAACATTTATTACTGTGTTGTGCAAATCAGGTCAAATAAATAGTTTTTTATGAACAAACCCTTATTTTTCGCATTTTCTTCTATTAAATTGAAAAAACGGCTGAAACGAATTTTTGAAACGTTAAAAAATCACAAAAATGTTAATACACGTCGATCGACACCTTAATGATGCAAATATTATATCTAGTTCATGAGATATAGTGAATGACAGAAATGACCTTGAAGATCATGATGACTGTTAATGGTTTTTAATTTTTAATTTTTTTTTTAATCATGAGAAAAAATTTTGATCGAATTTTTACAAGAACTATTTGGAGTATATAAATTATACAAACATTGATTACTTCGGCTTGAAAATAAGGTTTAAAATTTATGGTTTTTGAAAAAAAACTGATTTTTGCACTTATTTTTTAAAATTAAAAAACGCCTCGAAGATTTTTTTTTCAAAACTTGATAGAATGATACAAATGTCAATACGCATCGATTGACATCTTCATCAAAGAAATCGTATGTTTGGTTCGCGAGATATAACGCATGATAGAAAAGACCTTCAAACGGGGAAAACAGCAACCCCCCCCTGAAGTATCCCAAAAACTAATTGGCTCTTAAAATTGCAAAGACGCTTCGATTGACCTCTTAACAAAATCGATACGACTTTGTTTACGTGATTTATGCTCGTAAGAAAAACTTTCCACGAACGTACGTACACACACTCACACATATATACATCTATTGTTCTAAAAACTATTTAAATAGACTCTAAAGCCCTCAAAACGTAAAGAAAAGTAGAAAATTTCAATTTCGATATTCGAAGCGAACCCAAGAACCTCCCATATACTGAGAAGTTAAAAATACAATATGAACATAACTTATCGAGATATAAAGTTCCTTTTGGAAAATAACTGGCTAAATGATAATATTATCAACTTCTAAATGTCTTTTCTCAACGAATGTAATGACGAAAGAAGTCCTCAAGACTTGCCAAAAATATATGCAATGAACACATTCTTCGTTCAAAGATGTTCCAATTCTGGATATAAAAAGATGGACCCGAAAAATTGACTCATTTTCTTACAAACAAAATTTTGATACCAAAACATTCTAATCAAGTACATTAGTCCCTTGTAACAAATGATTTTCACGATAATTCCATAAAGTACTAGGACTCAATAGAAACAACAAATTTTCAAATTCTATATACAATTGAGGAGTATTTGAAGTACGAATTTTTCAATAAGAAGGGTGTGACTTCAAATACAAACTATTTTAGAAAGGAGATAGTTGAAAGCATTCCAAATCAAGAAAATGGGAACGGTTGTGGTGTATTTTCTTACATTGTTGCAACCAGCCTACGGACCTTTTGGTGCCTAGACTCGCTGAACAGCAACAGAGTTCCGTGGCTGAGTAATAGCACTTTAAACGGTCGCGTGAGAGGCCTGGGTTCAAATCTAGGTGGAACTGCGTTCTATATATTTTTTTTCTTTCCTTCGTTTTCTCAGTGCAAGGGTCAGTTTAGGTCGTGGCACGGCCGCTGACCTTTCCGACAAGGAAACAGCTACCAGCAACGGAATAGGGGGTCAACGACAGATGTGACCCGCCGTTGTCGGACAGCTGAAAAACAAAAAATGAATGCGGGGGGGCAGTCAAGTTTTGGCGACAAAAGGTCGCAACATCGGGGAAAGATTTGATAAAAAACTTTTCCCGTAGCCGGGATAAAACACAAAGTGACTGATTGTAAGACATTGAAAATCGGAAATTGAAAATTAAAAATTAGGAAAGGAGACAAGTTATCGTGAAAAAAGAAAAAAAAACTCTGAAAATATTAGTGAAAAGAAAAGGTGAACTCTGAGAAGACTGAATTGTTTTATATGGTGGAGTCATGCAAATTGCTAAATACCAACAACGTTGTGCTGCTGACAAATCAAAGCGAAAAAAAAGTGTATTACAAAATAACAATTGAATTTAACAACGGAAACAAATGCATAGTGAACACAGTAGAACAAAAAAAACAAAGACAAGTTTAACTAATAATCGAAGGGTCAAAGGGAAATAGTACATAGTTGATAATATGGAACAGAGCCGGAATTCCTAAAGTAGGAAGAGAAAAAAAAACAAAAGTGAATTAACAATAGATTTTCTAAGGAGTATTGTCTATAATTGAAGTATTGTACAAGGGAAACAGAGAAAAAAAATTAATTAATTTTCAATTTAATGCCGAATCAACGGCACCATTGGTTTCAGGCTTGAGCAGACCACGCAGATGGAGAGCGCTCCTCATCGGCAGCTTAAACGTGAGTTTAATTATTCTATTGATTTTGTTTAAGCATTTGAAGCATTATTATTTGATTTTATTTTAATTTTTTTTTTGTATCTTTCCATTTTATTTTGTTTATTTTTACATATACCTATTTAAGTTTTTTTTCTCTTTTTCTTCCTTTTATTTTGAATTTTGTTTATACATCTTAATCTAGTATTAGTTGTATTATTATTTTTCTTGCTTTTTATTCGTAATTATATATTTTTTTTTGTCTTTCATAAATTTTGGCGTTTCACTGATGGAGTAAAAAGCGAGTGATTGTTTTTTCAGGCTCAGTGAACTCTCCCTCATCCCAATCCCATTCCTTCTTTTTCTTTTTTTTTCTTTTTTTTTCTCTCAGAGGATGGTTCGGCACGGGCCTAGTTCTTCCTCCCCTAAAACAACCCACACCCACACGCTGAAGCTAGCCGGCTCAGTTGCGCCATCCTGGGGTGTGGGAGACTAGGCCAAACAAATTGTCCGCGACCGCAGTGCCATCACTGTGGGCTGCAACAACATGTTTGCAGAATACATTTCGTGAAAACGCGAAATTACCTTCTCGCAAAAAAATCCCACATTTTCGTATGAAAATGATATTTGAATTAGCTCAAGGAAAAATTTTGTCATAACTGCATTATTATTTAACAAAAATAAAATATTTTTTTTTTTCACCTTCAAAATTTCAGCTACTTGTTTGAATGCCGATGATACTTACTTTAGTGACATCAACAAACGCAATACAGCAAACCTGACCAAGTAGGATTAACGCAGATTAAACTAGACGAAACGGACATTGTTACGAAGTTAGCTTTTTGGCACATGGGCAATCATCTCGATAAAATAGACAAGCTCAATCATAACCTTATAACGACTATCAACCAACAAGTTGACATTACAAACACATTCAGACAATTGATATAGTGGCTTCAGACAGAAGTGTGATTTTGAGTAAAATAAACAATTTATCCTCCAATGAACTTGCAACTAATGTGTATTGTGGTCAATTATTTAAATTTTAAACATTGCATGTTTAGAAACGACTGTTGGATAAGAAAAACTAAAAACATAGACATTTTAGAGTTGGACAAAAAAAAACAATTATTATAAAAAATGGGAAAAATTTAACTATTCAACAGAGTTCTGACTCTTGAAAATTAATTTTATCCGATAATATATTAAAAAACTTCAAAAACTGCACCGTTAACATCCTGGACCATGAGTTTTTGAATATGGAAGACCACATTGCAGATGGATTTTATTAGCCTGTAAATAATACTTTTCAAAATTTTACTGAAAAATTTACTTCCAGTTTATACAAATTTTTTTATCATAAACATGACACGGACTCTTTCGGAAGCCATTGCAAGTTAAATTCGTAAATTGTCTTCTTCAGGCAAGTTTATTTTTAATGCTTCTTAACGACTATATTGCCTTTCAAGCAGAGGCTAATGCAATATAAAATGTGAACGTGCTGCTGCAAAATATAATTATTTCTGATTAATATTGTACATCTTTGAGTAAACCCTCTTTGATGATGTGTTGAACATAAATATTAGCAATAACATTTTCATGTGCATTTCTATTACTTAATAACTTTATGCTCAAATAAAAAACAAACAATAATAGTTTGCATTTAAACCAAAATTTAATTTTTAAGGTGTCGAAGTTAAAACAAACAATCAATTACATCATATTTTTTAAAAAAAATACTTATTATAGCAAAATACTCCCGGCCACGTAAATTGGGCCGGAAGTTGCTTCAAAAATTGTTTAACTAAAAACTTGAAACGTTAATTTCTTTCACCTTCTTCTCAACATTGGAAAAGAAAAAACTCATCGCCTCCATCAAAACCCTGTCTATATATTTTCCCTGGTTACAGCCACTCACCTAATCACCAATACATATTTACAAACCAAAGTCATAATATGTGTACGCAAAACAATATCTCTTATCACATCATACAAATAATATTTCATTAGACGTTTTCAATTAAATTTAGAATTCTATACAAATCCACTTATGGAAACATATTCGGAAATGCGTCAACCACAACAGCATATTAAATCATAATTCTCTCAGCTTATCTCTACAAATTCTTAACTTTTCACAACTAAAACTCGGAGTCCACTCACCCTACAACACCAGGCGCCAGCCAGCTTCGCATATCAACTGACATGATGTCGCACACTCAGATTCACCCAACCACTCTTATGAACATGAAACATCTTGCGCGTCGCCGTTTCCACCAGTCAGGATTCCCCAATCGATGACGTCATCGTTTTATCGTCGGATAAGCCATGCGCCATACCGGAAGTTGCTAACCGCAAAAAGTTTGTATGAAAGCCGACCAGAACACCAAGTTTCTTGTCTCGTTTATTGATTATAAAAATGTGACCTAAAACCATGACAATCAACAATCAGAGCGATTCATGTTTACTGAAAAAAAAACATTTTACAGTTTTCTTTATTATAATCCAGCCCTTGTTAACGATAAGCCAATATGACTGGCATTTTGCATGGGTTGAATAGATTTTCGAGCTGCAGATACAAAAGTTTTTAACTTTGGTTCCAAGTTTTTTTTTCTGATTGATTGATTTTGTGAATAATACTGAAATAATTAAAAACCAACATTTTACCTAGCGATAATAAAAATAATCGAAGCATAAAAATGGATTTTTTTCTAATTTTGGAACTAAAATTGTAACTTCACAACTGAGTTATCCGAATGGAGTTGGGTTTAAAAATATTTATATTTACAAATAATCATTGCATCAGCTTAAATTAAAAGAATTGTAATAAGCAATAACCAGTATTTCTGATCGTGGCTTTTTCACATTTTCTAGAATCAAGTGGGCCATCTGATAAGGTCAGATTTAGTTTTATGTTTATTAACTTCGCAGTATATGGGAAGTTCTTGTATTCGCCTCGAAAATCGAAATTGAAATTTTCAACATTTTTTTACGTTTTGAAGTCTATAGAGTATATATAAAGTGTTTTTAGAACGTACCCATACGTACGTACGTATGTACGTACTTACGTATGTGCGTTCGTGGACACTTTTTTCTACGAGGATAACTCTCGTAAACAAAGTCGTATCGACTTCGTTAAGCTGTCAATTGAAGCGTCTTTGCAATCTTACAAGCTGATTAGTTTTTGGGAAATTTCAGCCGGGGGGGGGGGGTTTGCTGTTTCGCCCGTTTGAAGGTTTTTTCATGCGTTATATCTCGCGAACCAAACATAAGATTTCCTTAATGAAGATGTCAATCGATGCGTATTGACATTGATGTGATTCTGTCAAGTTTTGAAAACAATTCTTCGAGGCGTTTTGTAATTTAAAAAAAAAATTGCAAAAAATAGGTTTTTTTCAAAAACAATAAATTTTTAACCTTAGCTTCAAGCCGAAGTAATCAATGTTTGTATAATTTATATACTCCAAATAGTTCTTGTAAAAACTCTACTCTACTCTACTTCTACTTTTCTTTACGTTTTGAGGAGTTTTTAGAACAATAGATGTATATATGTGTGAGTGTGTGTACGTACGTTCGTGGAAAGTTTTTCTTACGAGCATAAATCACGTAAACAAAAACGTATCGATTTTGTTAGGGTGTCAATCGAAGCGTCTTTGCAATTTTAAGAGCCAATTAGTTTTTGGGATACTTCAGTGTGGGGGGGGTTGCTGTTTTCCCCATTTGAGGGTCTTTTCTATCATGCGTTATATCTCGCGAACCAAACATACGATTTCTTTGATGAAGATGTCAATCGATGCGTATTGACATTTGTATCATTCTATCAAGTTTTGAAAAAAAATCTTCTAAGCGTTTTTTAATTTTAAAAAATAAGTGCAAAAATCAGGTTTTTTTTCAAAACCCATAAATTTTAAACCTTATTTTCAAGCCGAAGTAATCAATGTTTGTATAATTTATATACTCCAAATAGTTCTTGTAAAAATTCGATCAAAATTTTTTCTCATGATTACAAAAAAAAATTAAAAATTAAAAACCAATAACAGTCATCATGATCTTCAAGGTCATTTCTGTCATTCACTATATCTCACGAACTAGAAATAATATTCGCATCATTAAGGTGTCAATCGACGTGTATTAACATCTTTGTGATTTTTTTAACGTTTGAAAAATTCGTTTCAGCCGTTTTTTCAATTTAATAGAAGAAAATGCGAAAAATAAGGGTTTTTTCATAAAAAATATTTTTTTTAACCTGATTTGCACAACACAGTAATAAATGTTGATAAAATTGATACATTCTTATCAGTTTTTGAAGAGAAACCGGCAAATTTTTTTCCCATGATCATGAAAAAAACTAAATTAAAAATAAAAAATCATTCAAAGTTACCATGTAAAGAGAATTCATACGAATGATAATACTTTATATCAGTTATTCTAAAAAAACTTGTTGTAAATTCAATCAAAATCTAAAAGTATTTGCATAATTTGAGCATATTTTTAATAGTTTTCACATTCTTTTAATGAAAAAAGCTGCTTAAATTTGGAAAACCATCGAAAGTTCAATCAAATTTGCATTTGTGGTAATCAACGCTTTGAATGGTAAAATATTTTATAGTCAATATTTTACAAGATCATATGATTTAAAAAGCTTTCATCAAATTGTAGTTTCTAGTAGATTCTTAGATCGTAAGATTTCAATTACTTCCTCCAACATCATTTGTAAAACATTTTACTTTTTACATGCAATTGAACCTTTTTTTGACTGCATATTCAAAATTTACCAATAGAATGTATAAAGTAATTATTAATCTCATTGATGTAAAATCGTGAAAAAATATAAATTCAGTGATAATGCTGAAGTCATGGCAATTTTGAACGGAACTTTTCAAAATGGCCATCACGCGACAAAGTCTCTTCAGTGAGCGTAACAACAAAAACTGCATTCATTTGTTTCTTTTGTCCTTCAATCATCGATGTGAAAATTATAATTTAATGTTTATCTAGATATTACTGGGAAGTTGACCGTGTGAACCTCAAAGGTCGCACTTCGCGGCTTGTTATTTTCGTTGATATTGCATGTGATAAACAAAATAACGTTCAAGTTTATTTCTATTCAAGCTGTCATCAAAATATTAGCAGATTTTATCTATAAGTTTGACAGTGATAAAAAAGAATAGAATACAGAATACCAAAACATCGCATTCAAGAAATGCGAATGTCATAGCATATCATCAAGTAAATACTGACATGTCATTAAATCAGTTTAATACGTTTGAAGGGATTGCTGCAAAGATAAATGTAGCTTCCTTAAAAATTATTTCAATGTATATTTTGCCATAAATGCAATAAAGTTGTTCAAAGTTGAAAGCAGTTCGCAACAGATTAATAAAAAGTATATTGCAACGCGAACACAACAAAGATAGTCTTAAAATAAATTTAAAAAGTGTTGAGAGATTATTTTAAAACATTTTTGAAGCTTTCCGTTTCATGTTGAGTTTTTGCTCATTGCATAATTGACATTCTAAATGTGATAATGTATGTTTAAAATGACTGAGAGTTTTTACAAAGATAACCAACTTGCTAGCAAAAAGTATCAGCAGCTTGTAGCTTATAAACGAAATAGATATCTGGTTGGAGGAAACATTTAAACTATTTACAAGCTTTCTTGAGGTTTTTCTCACAAGAAGTAAACTTCTGGGAAACCTAAACACAAAAAAATAGTTAAGAAATCTGCATCCGTCCATACAAATCGAAACCGAAGAATTGAAGACATAAACGAACAAGATAAAGATGATCAAGATGACAAACAAGATGATTTTATGACTTCTACATCAAATTTCAACCCAGCAAAAATACATACTCACCAAGTAACTTAAATACCGTCCATAGGATGGACGTATACGTAACAGCCTAAGTCACCATCACGCTATTCCATAAGCAAATGGTTGCATTTCATACACTGTGTTTGAATGTAAAGGCTGGTTACAGAGGATGGTACGCGTACTTTGGGTATACCTGGCCTATAACAAAAACATCCGTACCCAGCAAGGTACGTCAATAGCGTTTATAGGATGGATGCGCCAGTAGTACGCGTACTAGCCAGAGTCACCAATTAAAGACGCATTTGATGACAATTTGCGGACTGGTTGCTGAGAATGGTATGCGTACTATAGGGATGCACCCCACCTGTCGAGAAAAAGGCGTGCTCACTGACTGATGTACAGTCAAATAAAGACTAAATAATAGAAGCAAATTTATGTTTCCTTTTTACATGTCCGATAGGTGCATTTGTATTGAATACATTTTTCGACAAAAAAATGTATATAGTTTAACCTGAGTCAAATGGGATGTAGGGTAGATCGCCTCCTCGTGGTGCATCCTGGGTAACGCTAAATGATCTACCACGGCACGACTTTCGATTGTTTTTGGACAACTCTCTCGTCTAAACGACTATATCTGATGCTTTGGGCTGGTAGTAGTGGTATTCTGTCACCTGAGTACGCAAGAGTGATATCTTGCGGAAATATCTTTCAGGCTAATGCCACTGCTGCCTCCGTCCCGGTAAAACCCTGGCAGGTTTCGCGGTACGTTCGAAACTCGTCGCCACTAGTCTGGCCGTGTGGGTTCAGTTGAGTTTGGACTCCTGATTAATCCCCGGCCCGGCTCTAAGCACATATCCTCATAAGAGAATGTGCCAACCCTCGCAAAGCCTCCTTGCTTCGGCATGGATAACCATGTGGTCTCAGGGGAACTGCACAACGAGTGGAGATAGCGGCTGTTAGGGCGACCCGGAAGGGAAGTGGACGAAGGTGAGGCGTCCTTCTAGTGGTTAGAAGACCGCGATACTCAGCCAACCCCCTACTTCTTCGAGGTATGCATGCACCAAGGCAGCTATGCCAGGGCCAAGTACCCCCTCAGTGAAGCCTATTGGCACTAGCGGTAACCCCAAGGTAACGGTGAACAAGCCGGCCCGCACTGTTTGCGGAGCGTCCTCCAGCACCGCTTCCACTTCAGGTGTTAAGAAGCAACAAAACCTCTCAGTTACGGCTTACAGAGACAGAAGTCCCGAAAAGGCTGAAAGATTTACCTCCGGATGGTCTTTCTCAGAAGGATAAAATCTCCCTGAAATGGGCAACCACCACATTAGAGGCTTACAAAGCATCTATTCCAAAGAAAGAGGCAACTCATAAAAGATTTAGATGTAATGAGTCTGCCCCAATTCAACCGAGCGTCCAACTGCCGGTTAATAAAAGACCAAAACTGGTCACACCCAATCCTGTTAAGGGCAGGAGTTTCAGTGAAGCTGCCAAGGACAGCCTGGTATGGGCTGTTATCGACAGAAGCAGCAGCAATGGCACCATCTCACCGTCAAATTGGAAGATGGTGGAGATCGCGCTTCTTCGGGTGTACAAGCCCATACTCGAGGCAAATCCTGGCACTCCACCAAGTTGTCGTGATGCTGGCTGGTACCAGGGTCACGTTAAATTGATAGCCTTCACAGATCAACGTTCAGCGGATCTTTACAAGCAGGCTATAGGTAGATTGAGAGAATTTTGGCCTGGAGCAAAGCTGGACGCTGTCTGCAGGGAAGATATCCCGAATAGTCCTCGGTCCAGGGCGTGGATACTAGCGCAGCCATCCACACCGGAGGAAATTGTTGAGCTA
Source organism: Oxycera nigricornis (assembly GCA_963942545.1). Classification (NCBI taxonomy): domain Eukaryota; kingdom Metazoa; phylum Arthropoda; class Insecta; order Diptera; family Stratiomyidae; genus Oxycera; species Oxycera nigricornis. Next base: position 71,726,692 of record OZ012662.1, read on the forward strand.
ATCAAGCTCAGTAATGCTGACCTCCCTGTGGAAAACTGGAAGGTAGCTTAGGTTAGCGAGCCCAGAAATGGACAGCGAGAGGCCCTAATAATTTTGAACGAGGAGTCGCTAGCTCCATTGGAGTCGAAGAGCGGGGTGATCAGCTACGGTTTCTCGGCTAACACCCTGCGAGTATATCGGAAGGACCGTACTGTGAAGGCAGTACGAGAACCGAGCAAGGAGAGTGGAAGCGAGGGATTTGTGGAAGCATCAGTAGACCCAACCGTGGACCTCTCTGAGTCAGATCTTCTCTCCGACGACGGGGGAAGCACCACCTTCTCAGATCTCTCGACCTGGTCGAGGAGATGTCTTTATCGGATGGTGAGGCGGATAGAACATTGTGTCGCGATGCTGAGGTTTCTGCGGATTAACCTCCAGCACTCAAAGCCGCCATCCGCCGCACTGCGCCTCCACCTGGCCCAAAAAGGAGAGGAGCTAATACTGGCCCAGGAATCTTGAGTTGTTGGAAACCGGGTTGGCGGGCTCAACATGAAGGGATACGACACAGTATCCTTCAACACAGCAGGTAAGCCGAGAGCTTGGATAATTGTAAAGGAAGGCTTGAAGTTTTTAGCCTTGTATAATTTCAGTGACCAGGACACCGCTGCGATAGCAGTGGAAAGACAGTCCAAACCCCTTTGGGCTGTCTCCTGCTATATGGCGCATGATGTTCTGCCACCACCGACTAGCCTGTAGAGGAATGATGTTCTGCCACCACCGACTAGCCTGTAGAGGATCACTTGGGAAGCCACTGCAAGAGGCATCTCTTTAATAGTCGGAGCGGACGCCAATGCCCATCATCGCATCTGGGGTAGCACCGACACGAATAAACGGGGTGAGTCACTATTTGAATTCATCCTATTACATGACTTAGCCCTAGCTAACAAAGGTGAGGATCCTACCTTCATTACGGCAAGCCGTAGAGAGGTTCCGATATCACTCTGACGAATGAGCACTTGAACCAAGCCTGACTCTCCGACAAATCCAACCTTCATTAACAAAAGGAGGATGTATTGGGTCAAATACCAATCGGTATTCGAGTCTGCGCTAGAAGGCGGACCTCCAGAGATTGTAGACATACTCGGTCTTGAGGAAGCCGTTGGGACCCTTACATTGGCCTTCAATGACGCAGCAAGGTCTGCATGTAGTCCAACGAAGCCTAGAGGTAAGTACAAACCCCCATGGTGGAACAGTGACATTGCGGAGCTGCGGAAGGAATGTAGGCAGTCCTTCAATCGGGCTAAAGAATCTAATGACCGGTGTTCTTATAAAACGAAGCTGAAGGAGTTCAAATCCTCTATCAGAAAGGCTAAACGCACCTCTTGGAGAAGCTTCTGTGCAGAAATAGAACACTCCAAGTCGCCTGCAAAAAGTCATGACGAGCTCCCCCTCATTTTTAGGGTCCGTTAAGGACGCAAATGGAGTCTGGACGAAATCCAGCTCCGAGACTCTGTCCGTTCTCGTGGATACGCACTTCCCGGGCAATGAGGCTGTGGCTGACAAAGCGAATCCACACACGCTCCCGGATAGCTTGCCAACTACTGTGCCTGTAAATGACAGGCTCCTACGCTGGGCAATCAGCTTGTTCCAACCCTTCAAATCCCCTGGCATGGATAACATCTCATATATTGAGATCCAGCAGGGTACCAATATAGCACTGCCATGGCTGAACGCCATTTTCAAAGCATGTGTACGGATGGCTTACATTCCACAGCAGCGGAGAGAAGCAAAGATAGTTTTCATACCTAAAGCGGGTAAAACATCCCACTCCTCACCTAAGGATTACAGAACTATCAGTCTCACCTCTTTTCTACTAAAAACTCTGGAGCGACTGATAGAGATTTATCTGAGAGCTATTCTGAAACCACTCTCTAATGCGCAGCACGCATACACAAAAGGGAGATCGGTTGAAACAGCTCTTCACTCGCACACCTACATCGAAAAATCGCTAAGCTTCAAAGAATACATGCAAGCAGTTTTTATAGACATCGAAGGGGCTTTCAACAATATCAGCCATAAGGCTATTGGTAAAGCACTCGGGGGAAGCAATGTCGACGACAACCTCATAAGGTTCATCGGTCAATTGTTTATCAGCAGGAACATCAACTCCACGTTAGGAAACAGTACCTTACGAAGGAAGGTTTGCAGAGGCACACCACAAGGTGGGGTGCTATCACCCCTTCTATGGAACCTAGTGGTGGATGAACTCCTGTCAAAAATAGAAGCGACTGGCTGCAAAGTCGTAGCTTATGCCGACGATATTCCAATAGCAATATCGGGAAAAATTTTAACACCCTATCGGAAAGACTAAACTTTGCCCTAGGTATTCTTACCAAATGGTGCAAAGAGTGTGGTCTTAAGATTAATTTGCCAAAGACAAAATTTATGCTCTTCACAAGAAGGTACAAAATTTCACGATTTGTCCCCACCTAAACTTGAGGAGATAAGTCTCAACCCATCTCATCAGGTCAAGTATTTAGGTATATGTCTGGACTCTAAACTCACATGGAAAGCAAACACAGCAGAAAGAGCACGCAAGGCTGCATGCGCAATCTACTGCTGCAAACGAGCTATTGGGAAAAGGTGGGGATTAAAACCCAAAATTGTATCATGGCTCTATACGGCGAAAGGGGAACCAATTCTTCTCTATGGCGCATTTATTTGGTGGCCTACTATGGCGAAAGCATCAAACGTAAACCTGCTAAACAAGGTCAGAAGGAGTGCGGCTATTGCAATCACCGGGGCTCTATGGACTTCCCCGACAAAGGCATTATTTATGCTATTAAACTGGCTTCCGACAGAGCTACTTACGAGACAGCAGGCCAAGTGCACTGCTGTTCGATTAAAAGCCCTGTGACTCTGGCGTGAGGAGAACATTGGTCACTCCACAATATTACCGAGAGATGGGCCAACGTCAGGGAAAGTGGACCTTGCATCTCCGATTCCCTGTTTTCACCATGGTTTCAGGTCAGTCATCCCGAATAGGGAGGACTGGACCACAGAAAGAGGTGAGATACAGGAATCGGTCGACATCTACATTGATGGATCTAAATGGAGGGAAGAGTTGGCTGTGGTGTGTTTTCAGAACAGCTAGGCCTGAAACTATCCTCCCGATTACCAGAACACTGCAGCGTCTTTCAGGCAGAGGTTATTGCGAATTATAAGGCAGTTGACTGGCTGAGAAGTCAGAAAATTTCCATAAGAAATTTAAACATCTTTTCTGACGGTCAAGCTGCGATCCAACCATTATCCAGGGTGCATACTTCCTCTAAAATAGCTATGGAATGCCGCTCACAACTGAACATGATTCTTTGTTAGGTACCAGGGCATAGTGATATACCTGGAAACTGCGAAGCAGATGCCCTAGTGAGAACTGGCACCGAGCTTCAGGAATATACACTTAACCCCGAAGTTGGTCAACTTCTAGCTTCCATAAAGCTAGGAGGCTGCAAAAAGGGCCTGGCTGCTCGAAGAAAGCTGAACCACAACCAGGCAAACTTGGCACGCAATGTGCTCCAAACGCACCAAGCGGCTCCTCAATATAGCCACGAAACCCTGAATTCCGTCGTTTCCGTACTGACGGGACACTGTCTGATCGGCAGACACGGGGAAAGATTGGGTGTTCCTTTCAATGATTTCTGCCGAAGTTGCAGATCGGAGGAAAAGGAAGAAACTATTAAACACTTTCTGTGCGAATGTCCGGCGCTATCCAGGAAGCGCATGCAAACCTTTGACACGCCCTTCCTAGACAACCGGATGGAAGTAGCTGATCTGGACATTGACTGCATAGCCGGCTTTATTCAAGAATCTGGATGGTTCTCGTCATCCCGCAGGTACTAGTGCCGCCCTTAAATTCTGTGGTATCACTATAGGCCTCTCGTGGCCTAAGTTAGCTACCTTTGGATAAAAAGGGGCTGCCACTAAAACCAACCAAATAACCAACCTGAGTCAATAGTTTAAGCAGTTTTTAATGAATTCGAAGAAACGAGATAGAAACTCACCGTTGAGTAGAAAAAAGATATTTCAACTCATCATTTATATATTTATATCCTTTAAAGTTTACGAAAAGCTCCCGTGCTGTAAAAACATGATGTACTATAATGGACAAAATTTCTAACAATCAGTGTGATTGATCATGTTGATGGGGTAAGTGCCTAAGCATAATTATTTATTTATTTAGTATCAGCACAATTCACAGAGTAAACACCAATTACAAATTGTGTAACCGTAAAATAAATATAAGATTACAATATTAATATTAAGATTAAAAAAGTGAAAATAATTAGTTAAACAGTATATTCACTAAGTTTCGCTTGAAAGCGGCAAAAGAAGAGGGGAAAGGTCCAAGCTGGAGTCTATCATGAGATCTAGGTAGACGGAGTAGAGTAGAATTAAAATATATCTCTGTTCTGGCAAATGGTAAAGCAAATATATTTGTTGATCGTGAGAGCCTAGAACTATGTCTAAAGAAAACTAAATTGTCAATGTCGACCTGAATATAATTATGGCAAAGCTTGAAAAGTAGGCATTGATCGAGATAGATACTTCGTGATTCCAAAGAAGGTATGTTAAGTAAGAGGAGACGTTCATCATAAGGAATATAGGGGATTTTAAATTTTAGCAGGAGAAAGCGGGTAAATTTACGTTGAACAGATTCAAGGAGATTAATTAAATATTCAAAGTAAGGTGACCAAATTTGGGATGCGTATTCAAGAATAGGACGAACGATACTCATAAACAGTTTGACAGCAGAAAGAGGATTGGAGAAAATAGGGGAATGTCTCAACACAAAACCCGATAGCTTAGAGGCTCTGGTGATGATATTTAAAATGTGGGCATCAAAATTTAGCTTGGTATCAAAAATGACACCAAGGTCTTTAACTTGATCAACAACACTTAGAGGAACAGAATCAATAAGATATGTAAATTGGAAATGAGAAGTTTTAAGGGAGAAAGTCAATGAATGGCACTTAGGAATGTTAAGGGAGAGAGAATTTGCTTGACACCAAGAACTCAGCGCGACTAAATCTTCTTGGAGAGCTTTGCAGTCATCCAAAGACCAAATCACTCTGTATATCTTGAGATCATCTGCATAAAGAAGACAACGAGACTTAAATATAGGAGGTAGGTCATTGATGTAAAGGATAAAAAGAAGAGGGCCAAGAATGGACCCTTGTGGGACACCCGATTGGGGGTGAAAAGGGGAAGAATGTGTACAGAAAATGGAAACACGGCAAGACCTTGAAGACAAATAGGACATCAACCACAAAAGTAGGGAACCTGAAACTCCAAAGTGCTCAAGCTTGCGACACAGTAAAGAGTGGTCAACAGTATCGAAAGCCTTGGAAAAGTCAGTATAAATGACATCAACTTGAAGGTGATTATCAAGAGCTGAAGCCACAGTGTTTGAAAGAACAAGTAGGTTTGAAGTAGTGGAACGATAAGGAAGGAAACCATGCTGCTCAGGTACAATCATAGGTCGTAAGGCCATGTAGATACTTGAGTGAAAAATGCGTTCAAGAATTTTTGGGATTGCAGAGAGATGGGATATAGGACGATAGTTTTTAACGCACGAAGGATCACCAGATTTGAGAATAGGTAAAATGTTGGCCATTCTCCAGCATTGAGGAAAAACACCAGAGGCTAAACTTAAGTTAAAAATGAAAGAAAGAGGAATAGACAGAGATGATGATAAGGATTTAATAAAAAAATTAGGAATACCGTCAGGACCCGGGCCAACATTGGGGTCCAAGGAGTCAATAATGGAGTTAACCAAGAGGGGATCGACGGAAATGGATGAGATGATAGGATAGATCAAATTTCCATTAGAAATGAGAGATGGCGGGGAATGAGAAGAAAATGTAGAGGAAAAATATAAAGCAAACATGTCATTAATGGCTACAGCAGATGAGGCAGTTATATCCTCCCAATACATGGAGCTAGGGATGGAAGGGGAAGACCTTAATGATCTTATATACGACCAGAAAGGCTTAGGATGATTAGCGAGAAATGAGGTTTCAAGGGAACTGTGGTAAGAGGAAATGGCTTGCCGTATTTCTTGCTTAGCAATTGACCTAAGTCTACGAAATTCAGATTGGGTATGAAGTGAGTTAGACATCTTAATCCGTTGACGAGCTCTGTCTTTAAGTTTGATAGCACCAATAACTGATTTGGTGAGCCAAGGAGGATCAGTTTTCTTGGATGGACGACGAAGTGGAGTGAATCGGGAAATAAGATTAGAGAGCAGTTGATAAAATTTGGTAACAACATCTTCACAATTAAGACCGTAGAAGAGTGCAGTCCAATCTACAGAGGATAATTCATGGGATAAGGTAGAATAGTCTGCTTTATGGAAATTATAGTTTGGAGGAAAATGAAAGTCATGATGTCTGGTTACAGGCAAAGTAAGCTGGATATCAAGTGGGGGATGATGTGGATCAATAGGGACATAGGGTGCATCGGTAGTGGATATGGAAACAAGAGGATGTGGCATACTAACAAGGATAAGATCAAGCAAACGGCCATATGCATTGAATGAGGAATTATATTGTAAAAGAGAAAGTAGAGAAAGAAAAGAGGAAAGCAGAATAGAAAATGCGTTAGAGGATTTGGTAACAGAGGAAGGAAAAGAGAACCACTCAACTGATGGGCAATTGAAATCACCGCATATAATCACGTTGGAGAAACATCGTAGGCAGAAAATTCATGAAAAAACTTTTCGAAAACTGTCACAGAAGAGTTACAAGGTATATACACTGAGCATACTAGCACAGTTTCCGATGCCGAAGTTTTAGAAGTAGAAGCATTCAGAGGTGGAATAGAGGTCTGCACAAGATGTGAGGGACCATTCGCCGAATCCTCCGTAGGCTGGATATGTAGCGTGGTGACTGGAGGCTCATTACGAGCAATGGATCTTGAAACTGCCAATTTAGAAATAGCTCTGTGATGTAACGAGGCATCCGCATGCACAACAGAAGGCGTACAGGTTAAATTGCCGTTTGCATTGCCATCAATCGGAACAGATGGTATACGAGCATCCATGGTAGCCAGTTTAAGTTTAATATCCATGAGTAACTCCGTATGATTTTTAAGACATGTAAGTGCGTCAGTTAAGGAAACAGATCTACATGTATCGCAACGAAAAAGTATGTTGTGGCATTTAGCTTTCATATCCAGAAAGCTGTTAGGCAGCCCAACGCATTTCAGATGGAAACGGTTGGCGCAATAACCATCACAGTCAATATATTTCGTTGCAGGTGCAATTGTAGACATGCATAATCCACACTTTATATCGTACACAGGGGAATTTGCCATAGTTAGACAGTTAATAATAGAAATTATAAATGATGGCAGATAACGGTGGAATACAAATGGGTGGAATGAATGCAAACTTTATGCTAGTAGAAAGTGTTAAATAAAGGGAGCTGCAGCAGAAACTAGGAAAATTAGCACTTCACAGCACAAACTAGCGCACAAACCGGAATCCGTCAATGATCGAATTGAGGTTTAATAAAGCGAAAAGTTTCACGAGTATCAGGCAAAATAGGGAAATTTCGAAGAGCGTATCGATTGAGTTCGCGTACCGACGACCTAGACAGTAACGATTGAACACTGACTCCGTACCCCAGCTATAGTGGGTACGGAATGTTCACAATCGGATATATCCAAAAGAAGAGATAATAATAATAAAATAATAATTTTAAAAGGATCCTCCTATATCTTACTAGCATTTAATTTGTAACAAATTATCCTTATAATACTTCGCAACAACAGCGAAAACAAAAAGCAACTAAAATCGTTTCTGATAAGCTCTACATCATTCTTGTTGTATTGTTATCGGCTTGTGTGTTCAAACTAACTTCACTGTTAGTCTCAAATCATATTGAACTACTTCCAAACTGTATTGAACCGTTATCAAACTGCATCAAACTGATCTCCTAAACTGTGTTATCAACAAGCTTTGAGCTTTTTTTAGAACTTACCGAAGAAGTATTCCAGATGTGTTGCGAACTCGAATTTTGAGCTTGGGATCGGAATACCTAGCCACACTGTAGACTAAATGAGCTTGAAACGAATTCAGTGTGAACAAGAAGAAAAAGAAAAAAGACAGTCGTTCTGGTAGCATTCAAGTGGTGTGGTTGATTTACAGCAAAAATAAAGTTTGATGAGCAAAATGCTGAGTTTACTTGTATCCCAAAAAAGTCAATCGTAGTTCGGGGTTTAGAACTCAGCATTAGTGGTGGCCGTAACAGAAACTGGAACTTTCACGAAAATTTTCGCAGCGTGGGAAGTTATTGAGCAAAGGTATCAAAAGTTGCTTGTTGCTAACCAGCAGCTCTATGAAGCGCTTCTGGATGACGCTTGCGAAGAGGAATTGCAGACGGAGCTGTATGGCTGTCTCTCGTATGATACGAGATATTTTGAGATAACAGGACTAGTTCAAAGTCGTCAAGCGAATGCGCACATTGCTGCGGAGTCGGCATGTGCGGGCGACCCAGTGAGTCAGGTGTCAAGTGCGGTAAGAAGGCGGAAATACAAGTTGCCCACAATTGGGTTTAAGCGATTTGATGGAAAACTCAAAGACTGGCTGGCATTTTGGAGTCAGTTTTCCAAGATTAACGCTGACCCTGAAATCGGCGACTGTGCCAAACTGCATTATTTAGTGCAAGCGACAGTTGCTGAAAGTTGAGCTAGACAATTAAAAGATAATCTTCCCGCGACAGGTCAAAATTATGGAAAAATTGTTGAAAGTCCTGAGAATCTTCAAATTGAAGTCTATGTACGTGAACTACTAAGAATTATACTGCAAAATTCAGTGGCGAAAACCAATTTTGATTTAATGTCGTTATATGACAAGTTGGAGGCTCATATACGAGCTCTTGATACGTTAGGTGTTACCGCAGATAAATGCGCAGCAATGCTGTTCCCGTTGATGGAATCCTGAATTCCGTGTCAACTACTGCGTGTGTGGCAGAGATCTGCAGATTTCAGTTTCAAAACAAATTCAGATTCTGGCAATTCCGCACCGATAGAGCATCGGCTTTCAAGTTTGATGGTGTTTCTCAAACGAGAAGTAGATAACGAACAGCATCTTTCTTTAGCTTTGGATAGATTTCAGAATTGTCATCCGAAAGAGCGGAATATGAAACCGAATAGGGGAGAAATCGTTCCGAGAACAGCAGCTGACTTAGTTAACTGTCAACATCAGTGGTGTTTATTTTGTGGTGGTAGTTATCCCACAGCAGAGTGTCGGAAAGCAGATAGTTGAACTTTGCAACAGAAAAGACGGATGCTGGTAGAACGTGGAGCTTGTTTTCGCTTTTTTCAGGTCGGACATCGAATACAGGTATGTAAACTTGCCTTGAAATGTGAATTATGTGGCCAAGAGCATTAAAAGGCAATGTGCCCACCATCGTCGGACTCAACCACCAAGGCGAAACCAGTTGGGCAGAGTCAAATACTTTCATTGCAGGCAAACAACCAGGTGTTCTTACAAACCCGCCTGATACGGCTAAGAGGTGTTCATTCGGACAGGATTGTTCGAGCTGACGTAAATGCTGTGTATGACAATTCATACTATAAATTTGAAGTTTTGGAGCAGGCAACCATATGCAATGACATTCTACTTAACACGGATGGTCCGTGAAAACTGGAGCTGGGGAAGTTGGGTGTTAACCTTAGTGACAGCAGTAATTCAGGAAGAGTGGAACTGCTGCTTGGAGCCGATATAGCAGGAGAACTATATACAGGCAAAATATATGTTTTGAATTGTGGCCTGGTTGCCATGGAAACCATATTTAGATAGTCATTGATGGGAAAGGTGCCACATTGAAATGAGTCACGGGTGTGTAGTGCAACAATGAATGTATGTTCACTTTTGAATAAAGACGCTATCATCACTCATTTATGGGAACTAGATGTTTTGGGAATTACTGATCCTCGTGAGAAGAAAACGGAAGAGCAAAGAGCTCTCAATGCCTTGAATTTTTTCAAACAAACAATCACCATCGATCATGACAGTAGATGTTGGGTGAAAGGTCATCCGCCATTACCTAGCAACTTTGAATTAGCGGAAAAGTTGCGAAGAAATGACTTATTGGAGGCTCATGATGGAGTATTCCAAGAATGGGAAAGGAGTAGCATTATTGAACAAGTCATGTCTGAACATGATCGTGTAAATGCACACTATCTTCCACATAGAGCAATTTTAAACGAGAACAGTACAACCAGAATTCGTCTGGTGTTTGATGCTTCAGCTAGCGAGAAAAGTTAACCCGTAATGAATGACTGTTTGGAAAAGGGAGTGAATCACATAGAACTAATTCCGGTTATTTTATTACGATTTAGAAAATTTCGAATTGGAGTAGTTTCAGATATACGTTAGGCATTTTTGCAGATTGGTGTTCACGAAAATGATCGAGATTTTTTGAGATTCTTGTGGCTCAACAAGGATGGTACAGTTAAAACTTATCGACACCGTCGTGTGGTTTTTGGTGTTAACTGTAGCCCGTTTTTATTTGGTGCAACAATCAATCATCACTTGGAGAGATCAACAAATGATATTCATTTGGAGGAGACCATTTTGAGGCTTCGTAGTAGTTTCTATGTAGATAACTGCGTTACCAGTTTGCCTGATGAATCTTCTCTACATCAGTTTAGAAAAGAATTTACAAGAATATTGGCCACAGCTGCGTTCGACTTACGAGGGTGGGAGTCTACACGAATTGATGGAAGGGAAAGCGTATGCATTTCTGTTTTAGGCCTTATGTGGAACTCAGGGCGAGATACGTTGTTTCTGAATCGAGACAACCTCAGTGATATCGCTTACTGCGCGAATGAAGTAATAACGAAAAGGACTATTCTTTCTGCGGCACAACGTGTTTTTGATCCCATCGGTTTTGCTTGTCCGGTTTCATTGAAGCCGAAATTGTTGCTGCAGCAACTTTGGAAATGTTGTTTGAAGTGGGACGTTCCCGTGGACGGCGATATCGAAGTTTTATTTCGAAGGTGGCTTGAAGGCTTGCGGGTGGGTAAATATCGATGTGTATGGAACTAAATACAGTTTCCTTGTTTTCTGTGATGCGAGTTCGGCTGCATATGCTGTGGTGATATATTTTCGAAGTGTAAAAGATGGTTACGTGGTAAGATTGATTGCAGCTTAGGCGCGAGTTGCGCCTGTGGAACAAATCACGATACCGTGTTTGGAATTATTAGCAGCTACGATTGGCGCTAGACTTTTTACTTTAGTTAGAGAATGTTTTCGTGGTGAACAGGTGGAGTATTATTTCTGGACTGATTCTTCTACAGTCTTGTCATAGATTCGACGTGTAGAAACATGGGCAGTATTCATAAGAAATCGAGTTAGAGAGATAAGGACGCTCATGACTGTCGATCTTGGCGTCGTGTTCTGGGTGTGCATAGCCCTGCGGATCTTGCATCACGTGGATGTTCTGGATAAAAAAAATTTTGGACAGTAGATGGTAGGAGGGACCACGATGGCTGTATGATCCTCCTTCCTTATGCCCTGCAGAAGCTTGCGAGCATAACGAAGTTGAAATAATGGAGAACGAAGGAAGTGTCTCTTTATGATTTTGGTCGATTGCGGATCGGATTATTGACATTTACTATATTTTTCAAAATATATGAAAACGGTACGTATGATTGCGTGGAATAATCGCTTTATATTTAATATTCGTAAACCGAGAAATAAACGTGGTGGTGAATTGACTACAGAAGAGACTGATGTATCTGAAATATTTGTGTTAAAGACAATCCAGAGTGAATGTTTTTGCGATGAAAAATGTAAAGACTTATGTTCTTTACACCCCATTCGGGATGAGCATGGACTAATTCGTACAAAAAGTTGCATTTCAAACCGCGATGATCTTCATGACTTTTTATATCCGATATTATTGCCGAAAAAACATTTGTTAATTTCGCGGCTACTTTACGACACTCATGTTAGATCTTCCCATGCGGGGACGGACATATTACTGAGCTTACTCAGAGGGACATATTGGCTAAATGGTGGTAGGAGGGCTGTGCGGTCAGTGATATCTCGTTGCGTTGTGTGTAAAAGGTTTGCAATGAAACCGATAAGTTTAGAGGCTCCATGTTTACCTGTTGATTTATTACAGGAGTAGACTTTGCCAGTTCTGTATATTTGAGAAAAGGCGTGGATATGTTTATTCGCCTGTGCGGTTTGTCGAGCGGTGCACTCAGAGCTTGCCACGTCGTTATCTATTTTGTGCTTTTTGAAGGCTTTGCGCCGATTCGTTAGTCGTCGCGGACGACCGAAAATAATTCATTCGGACAATGGAACGAATTTTTCGGGCGCCAAATGCATTATCAAAACTTGATTGGAATCGGGTGCTGGAATATGGAACTCTTGAACGCATTATTTGCAAATTTAATCCTCCTGCAGCACCGTGGTGGGGTTTTTTTTGGGAGCGACTGGTGGGACTTCTAAAAACATTCCTGAGGCGTACTCTGCTGCAATCATCACTTTGCTACGAAGACCTCCAAACGGTATTTTGTGGTTGTAAGGCGAGCATCAATGCCCGACCTTTAACTTATATGCCGAGTGCCGACGCCAGATTTGTCACTTTAACGCCTGCTATGTCCCTGGGACAAAGAAAAAGTCATGGAGTGTTTGATTGTGATCTATTAGGTGAATCCGTCAATCCATCACTGACTGATAATCAGCGAGAACTAAGTGAGACGCTTCGGAGGCGTTTCCGAACAGAATACCTGGGCCGTGTTAGATGGCCTACAATTATTAATCAACCCGAAACGGCTAATCTTATTGTGGGGGAGGTAGTCCTTATTGGAGAGGACAATAAAAAACGGTTGGATTGGAGTTTAGGACGCATTAAAGAAGTTATACGTGGAAGAGACGGTGTGATTCGACTTGTGCGGCTAGATACTGAAAAGGGATCGATTGTGCGACTTTTACAGCGTGTTCATCCGTTGGAGTGTAACCACGCTTCTGAAGAGTTGGCTAATACACCGGGTTCAAGTAATGCCGGGGAACAAGAAATTGAGGATATTGATAAGGAGAAGTCAGCAGCACCACAGTTATCCATATTTAGGAGTAGTCGGACGATAAAACAGCCAGCAAAATTACATGATTTTTGTACATAGATGAAAACTTTGTAAAAGTTCTCTTGTGGGAGGATGTTCCGAACTAGAATATATAGCTTGGGATCGGAATACCTAGCCACACTGTAGAGTAAAGCGCTCAAGTGGTGTGTTCAATTTACAGCAAAAAAAAGTTTGAGGAGCAAATCCCGAGTTTACTTGTATCCTAAAAAAGTTCCATAGTAGTTCGGGGCTTAGAACTGAACAAGGTGCGTTTGTTTATGGCTATTCCGAAAATCGGTAATCTATGAAGTAATTGTAGAATATTTTGACTACCACATTTTTTTATCAAAACTCGTTTTCGTAGTATATATAAAAAACATGCCATGACTGATATCGTGGAGGCCCATCGGAAAAGGTTCCAGGAATTACATCAATAATAAAAACTAGCCGCGACGTACGCCCCTTGAGGCCCACACGGACACCTCCTTAGTCATATCATAAATATTGTAAAATACTAAACATTGTAATAAAAACACTTTAAACGATGATAATGACAAGAACTTATTATAAAATGGAATTCATTCCATGAAACATAGTTTAATATCCATCGTATCATCTCAGGGAGCGTCCATCGCTGACATGCAAATTCGTTTTGAACAGTTTGAAAAACTAGTTTCATTCGTTGCAGTCATTTTAAAAGTTTTAATAAGTGTTTTTAATTTCAATGACGTTGGAAAAGGCTAAGAGCCGCACTCGTCCATAAAAGTTAAAAACAGAACGCTGAACCACGTAGAAAGAACTGTCGAAGATATTTCCCGGGTTTTGTCAAATATACAACTCATAATATGGATAGACAAATTGTCCGCACATCAAAAGGAAATCCAAAAAGATAAGCTGTCGAAATTCATCGCTGACTTTTTGAGGAAAGTTGCGATAATTCGGTGAGAACAGTCAGAAGACGTTTTGTTAAAGCCGGACTACATGGCAAGATAGCCACAAAGACCAGGGACACATGAAATAAGCTATAGCAGAAAGAAATTTCACAATAATGGACCAATTGTTCAAAGCGGAGAAAGAAACATGGGCATCAAATTCTGACACGTTGCTGATATGTTTATGATTTATATATATTTTTATATATATATATATATATATATATATATATATATATATATATATATATATATCCATTATTGTGAAATTTCTTTCTGCTATAGCTTATTTCATGTGTCCCTGGTCTTTGTGGCTATCTTGCCATGTAGTCCGGCTTTAACAAAACGTCTTCTGACTGTTCTCACCGAATTATCGCAACTTTCCTCAAAAAGTCAGCGATGAATTTCGACAGCTTATCTTTTTGGATTTCCTTTTGATGTGCGGACAATTTGTCTATCCATATTATGAGTTGTATATAAGCTTCGAATCAATCAAAACTCCCAGGTACCTGAAGGGTTGAGAGTTGATGATATGCCTCCCCACCCGGACACTAAGAATATTGTTTTTGCGTCTATTGCTTATTAGAACTGCCTCCGTTTTTTGTTCCGTCAATTTGAGTCCGGACGTTTGCAGCCACGACTTTATAGCACTGATAGCTTCACTTGCGTAAACTTCTACATCTCCTAGATGTTTAGCAGCTACAACCACAGCTATATTATCCGCGAACCCAATAACCGTCGCCTCAAGTGGAATGGGAAGTTCAAGCACTCCGTTGTACATCACATTCCACAGAAGGGTACCAATCACAGAGCCTTGCGGGACTCCCACGGTCACGGTGTATTCTCTAATCCCTTCGTCGGATTCGTAGAGAAGCGTTTTTTTCGATAGATATCGCCTTACAAATTTTGCCAAACAATTCGAGACTCCTATTTTAATCAAGGACGCGTTGATGCTCTCCCAGTTTGCCGAGTTAAATGCGTTTTTGACGTCCAGAGTTACTATAGCGCAACATTTCTTGGACGCCATGGCATTCTTTGCCAATCCTATCAGCGAGTTGATAGCGTCAACTGTAGAGCGTGCTCTACGAAAAAAGAGTTGGATATACCACCTCGGTCTTCAATAATGGGAGCCAACCTGTTGTATATGATACGCTCCAGCAACTTACCTGTTGTATTCAAAAGGCAGATGGGGCGATACGATGAAGGTTCCCCTAGTGGTTTGTTAGGTTTCGGTAACAAAACCAGTTTCTGCATCTTTCAGATGGTAGGAAAGGTCCCTTCACGCATGCACGCATCAAATGTGCTGGCGAATACATCCGGCCTTGTCTTCCCCGCTACTTTCAGTGCTTTGTTAGGGATACCGCCCGGGCCTGGTGCCTTGTTGTCCTCCAACCTTATGCACGCTTTGATCAGCTCCTCTTCAGTTACCGGTGGAATGGATGCCGGGTACACTGGGAGATCTGATAGCATTTCCGTGCTCTCCCGTTGAGGTAAGAGTACCTGCACGATGTTCCCAAGCATTGTTGGCCATGTGATTTGTAGCCTTTCAGCTTCGTCATCACTGCTTTATATGCGACACCCCAAGGGTTCACGTCCGCTTCTTTGCAAAGTTGCTTGAAGCATTCCCTTTTGTTCTTTTTTATGGCGTGTTTAAGTCTGCTTCGTAGCTCCTTAAACGACTGCTCCCATTCCTCGTGATCAAGCCTTCCCCGCGCTCGTTGGCATCGTCTCCTGGTCTTGAGGCATTAAGCTCTTAGCTCTGCGATTTCAGTACTCCACCAATAATTTGGCTTCCTACCTGGAATGCATCTTCTTCTCGGCTTCGCCGTGTCACATGCCCTTGTCAAATTTGCCACCACTTGTGAGGCTTTTTCGGTAGCTGATCCCCTTACGATACAGTTTGCATTCATTGTTACAACAAACGCATCCTGATCAAAAGCCCTCGTAGACCATCCCATTCGCAGCTTTCGTCGAAAAGTTTGACCCTTGTTAGCTCCGCAATCCAGCCTTAAGAATATTGCCTGGTGGTCGCTGTGGGTGTATTTTTTGCTAACGTACCAGTCCATGTTCTTTGCCAGTGCGGGACTCAATAAGGTCACATCAATTATTGAGCCGGTACCCCTTTTGCCGAATGTGTTGACTCCACCAACGTTGGCGTGCACCAGATCCATTTGCGCAAAAGATTCTAAAAGAACTTGCCCCCTAGCATTTGTCAATTTACTACCGCATTCCACTGCCCATGCATTAAAGTCACCAGCGATAACTTTAGGGTTAAACTTTCTTGCATCTAAGACAAGATCGTCCATCATGCACTGAAATTCCGCTAGTGTTGCGCTAGGAGCAGCATAGCAGCTGTAAACATAAACATCATTTATTTTAGCCCTCATAGACCCAGCTTTTTCATCATCCATGGTGCCTTGTAAAGCTTTGTAGCCACATGCCCATATTGCCGCTTTCTTGGTGGAGTCCGTGACCCAGATGCCGTTGTGCAGGCTCCGGTGCGGTTTGCTAACTATCGCTTCTTCCACCCTGGACTCAAATAAAGTCTGCGCAAGAAGGTCTTGTGCAGCCTCACAATGATTAAGATTGATCTGAATCAGTCTCATTTTGTCATTGTATTGAGTGCCTTCCTAAACAACGGGCATCTGCTACTTCCCGCGGTATGTTTGCAGTCTATGCCCTCTCAATCCTTGCAGAACATGCAGCTGGGGTCCCTGCTACATTCCTTGGCAATGTGTCCTTCTTCCCCACATCTTCTGCAACACTTGGAGCGGTCTTCGCAGTATGTATGTATGTATATATACATACATACATACGCACACACAAACATACGCACACACACACACATATATATATATGATTTTTATATATATAATATAATATATATATATACTATATATATATATATATAATATAATATATATATATATATATATATATAATATATATATAT